>ML782327.1:467476-507012 GCA_009831015.1 Picea engelmannii | reverse complement strand
AGGTGAGAGAGAGGTTTGCATGGAAAGGCCTCAAGGAGGATGTGATTAAGCATGTCAAAGAGTGCACCACATGCCAAGAAAACAAGGATGAGCACACGCACCCTGCAAGACTGTTGCAACCCCTACCCATTCCAGAACACAAGTGGGAAAGTATATCCATGGATTTCATCATCGGTTTGCCCAGAGCATAGGGGAAGGATTGCATTTTCATGGTGGTGGAAAGATTGGCAAAGTTTGCACACTTCTTTTCCATAGCCAGAGACTTCAGCGCGACGTAGGTGGCCGAATTATTTTTCAGAGAGGTGTTCAGACCACATGGCCTACCCAAGACCATTATTAGTGATAGGGACAATAGATTCATGAGTACGTTTTGGCAAGAGTTGTTCAGATTAGTAGGTATGACATTGACTCCTAGTACTAGTTATCATCCTCAGACAGATGGTCAAACTGAAATAGTTAACAAATGGGTGGAAGGCTACCTCAGAAATTACGTAGGAGGACAATAGAAATCATGGGTCAGATGGTTGCACTTGGGAGAATATTGCTACAACACCACCCATTATGTATCCATAGGCATGACACCCTTCAGAGATTTATATAGCTATGATCCCCTTTCCTTTGTGGAGATTTCCTTTGGGGACAGCATGGCACCCATGGTGCAGGATTGGGTGCAACAGAGCCAAGACATTCTCAGGGAATTGAAGGATCATCTACAGAGGGCACAAAACTAGCAGAAGGTCCAAGCAGACAAGCACAGAGTTGACCGGACTTTTGAGGTTGGTGATTTAGTCTACTTGAGGTTGTAACCATACAGGAAGGCTTCCATTAAAAGAATCGGAGTGGAGAAACTACAACCACGTTTCTTTGGACCCTACAGAGTTAGCAGGAGGATAGGGTTTGTAGCTTACGATCTTGAGCTTCCACAGGGTAGCAAAATTCACAACGTTTTTCATGTCTCGTGCCTTAAGAAATCCCTCAGTCAACACATCAGGTCTATTGAGTTATTACCCCCATGGATGAGGAGGGACAACTTGTTTTGATTCCGAAGGAGGTACTACAAGTCCGAGAGAAGAGGCTCAGAAATCGAAGCATCAAGGAGTACCTGGTCAGGTGGAAGGATTTACCCATTGAGGATGCCACTTGGGAGCAAGAACACATGGTAAGAGAAGCAGGTTTGGAATTGCTTGAGGACAAGCAATTTCAAGCAGGGGAGACTGTAATGTCCCCCACCTCTTAGAGAGGTGATGTGGAGACTCAGTGGCCTGGGCACCCCCACTAGGTCATAGTCTTACACTGAAGGGGGAAGTCAAGGAGGCTAAATTTATATTTTTAAGTTGAATTAAGAAAGGAAAAGGGATTAAGGGTAAAAGATAACTCAATAGAAGAATAGAAGATTAACCCTGGGAGTTAACCTAACTCAACAGAGAATTAAAAGGAAAAAAGTATAAGTAAGAGGTTGGGGCGCACCTATTAGGCATTCTGGTTTTGGATTAGCATTTGTTATTTCTCTTGAGCATTCGGTTTGGGGGTTTTGTTGTACAAACCCTTGTGAGAAACTCAGTGGTGAAATATCCACTCACCTTGTTCCGCAGCTTGGTCTCGGGGATGAAAGACTCCTCCACACCATTCTAGTCTCATCCCATCTCCATCTAGCACTTTAGAAGGTAGCAGGCCGTATTGTTCTTGTGTTTCCAGCAAGGGTGCACCATCATCTAGAGGAAGGTTCGATCCAGCTTATCATGAGGGCCTGGGGCCATTCTGACAGTTGGGTTTTGTTTGCAGGGGCAGGACCATCATTTTGAGGTATTTTCTAGAGGGTTATCATCATTGTACATTTGTCTGCAGATTGGGACGTCTTGGAGCCATAGGGGACGTCCTTTGATTTAGTAAAACTCAAATCTAGGGAGATCTAATTGAGATCTGAGTCTGAAACTTCTCCCACGTGATTCTCATAGCCCGATCTATATTCTTGGAGAGTTTCAGAGCATTTGGAGGCCTCCTTCATGAGGGCTGAACCAACTAGGGTTTCAGTCATCCAGTGGGGTGCACCATTCAGTGGAGGAATTTAGATCTACAGGGTTTGAGAGTGGATTTGGGAATTTGGACATCTGGGTTGTCCTTACAGTTGCCCGATCTATCATTTGGCATATTTCTCGAGATGATTGGACACTTTTGGTAGCAGGGACGAATTATTGAGGGCTTCAGCATTCTAGCAGGGCATGGCACTTTCCAGCTTGGAGGTTGAGCATTAGTACGGCTCAGATCTACTTGATTCAGTCTTCATTGTATATCCAGCCTTTGGAGGCTTATTTTGTATTGTCAAGAGAATTTTGTAGCAGCTCATATCTATTGCTTGTATGGCCATCTGAGGTTTATGCTAGATTGACCATCTACTGTATTGATCTTACATTGCTCATAATAAAAAGTTCAGATCTTTTCTTGTGCTTCTACATCTTGAATACATTGTGATCTTCATGTGTTGATGAATCTTGTATGCACTTAATAACTCAATAAATACCTGCACATCAATAGATCAGTAGTAGTTAGTGATTCCAAGAAAAGATTTGGCTTGGGATCATTACACTCCTCCATCCTGCATTAGCACGGCCCCCAACCCTTGCTTCGAGGCATCCGTGCAAACTGTGAAGTCCTTATCCATATCTGGAACTCATAGAATTGGTGCACTAGTTAGTAACCTCTTAAGATCAATGAATGCACTATCACATACTTCAATCCATTCATACCTGACCCCTTTGCGCTACAAAGTGGTGATGGGCTTCGCTATTTTAGAGAACCCTTCCACATATCTCCGATAATAAATTGCTATCCCCATGAAGCTTCTTACCTCATGAGCATTTTTCGGCACTGGCCACTCCATAATGGCCTTTACCTTTTCTTGGTCCACGGAGATTCCTTTTCCGGAAATGATATGACCTAAATAGTGAATTTCTTTCTGGAAGAAGGAACACTTCGACAACTTCCCATACAATTTGTTCTCTCTAAAGCAGGACAACACCACTTGCAAGTGTTCCTCATGCTCTCTTTCGTTCTTGGAATAGATGATGATATCATCTAGAAAGACTTGTACAAAGCGGTCCAAGTACTTCCGGAATACACCATTCATGAGGCTCATGAATATTGCTAGCGCGTTGTTCAATATGAAAGGTACTACAACGAACTCATAATGCCCAAATCGAGTTCGAAAGGCAGTTTTAGGAATATCGCCTTCCTTATTCCTTAACTGGTGATACCCTAATCGCAAATCAATTTTTGAGAATACCGCTTCTCCTTTCATCTGATCTAAGAGATCATCTATTTGTGGCATTGGGTACCTATTTTTCACTGTAGCATGGTTCAAGTCCCTGTAATCTATGCACAGTCGTAAGGAACCATCCTTCTTTTTCACAAAAAACACTGGTGCACCCCAAGGTGAGACACTGGGCCTTATTATCCCTAATTCGAGTAGCTCCTTCAATTGCATATGCATCTCACAAAGTTCTGGCGCTTTCATCTGATACGAAGTCTTGAAAATTGGTTCTGCACCAGGTTTTAGCTCAATAGTAAAATCAATCTCCCTCTCAAGACGTAACCCCGGTAACACGTTCGGAAAAACATCTTTAAACTCTGACAATACTAGGTACTGATCCAAGGAGGGTCCTTTTATTTCACTCACTACTTCCACTACATACAGTTGACACCCTTGCCTCATGCACCACTTAACTTTCATAGCTGAGATAAAGTGTAGAGACACCTTTCTTTGTACACTGTGGATCTCTATTGGCCTTCCTCCATCGTCAACACAAAGAACCCTTTTTGCGAAACAATCTACCATAGCTTGATGTGCTTCTAACCAATCCATTCCAATGATTAGGTCATACGTCCCGAGAGAAGTGACGTATACCTTCAACCTAGTAGTACACACTCCCAAGTCTACTAGAGAATTATCCACGCTAGTTCCTACCACTTGCTTTTCCCCCGAAGCCATCTTGACTTGTTTAAAGTCATCATGCTTGTAGGTTGCCAACCCACTCTTTTCTAATGTAGATGGTGAAATGAAACTATCTGTAGCACCAGAATCAAATAAAATTTTAACATTGATATGATTTAGCATACCTAATGATTCCACCACCGTGGATTGATGTTCTTCCTGGCAATTATTAACTGCTGCATAAATCTGGTGGCTACCACTTGCTCTTCCCATCGGGGCCTTTCCTTCTCTATGCACAAATCCATCTTGCAACTCTGGGCAGTCACGCTGGTAATGGGGTCCTCCACACCCCCAACACGTAACATGAGATGGAACCTGCACACTGCTCTATGACGATATCTAAAATGAGTTCCTTCCCCTGGAACCCCTACCCCTACTAGCTTCTCACTGAGATGGTCGTGGACCTGCCTGTGTTGTTGGTGATGAACGGGATGCTACACTCGCTGCCATTGAAATACCTATGGTGACTATCCTTGGTGTGAATCTATTACCATAAGGAGGTGGCCTAGAGCTCCCTCCCCTAGAAAAGGTCCTAGGGGCCTTCTCCACAAATCCAAGATTGTGCAAAAATGTCGATCTTGTACCTCCATTTAAGTTCATGTGTTCCTCCGCATAACGTGCATTTTCAACTGCTTCCACTACTGACGACAGTTTCCACATCCGCACCATGGCCCTTAACTTAGGGTTTAACCCATAGACAAAGCATTTTGCTTGTCGTTGATCACTATCCATGTACGAAACATATTTTACCAATTCCATGAACTTGATCTCGTAGTCTTCCACGGTCTTGTTCCCTTGTACTAGAGCATGAAATGCTCCCACCTGCTATTCCTCATAGTAAGTTGGTAGATATTTCCTTCGGAACCTCTCCTCAAAAAGTTCCCAAGAGACAGTGTCTGGGGTAAGGTGCAACTACCTCTCTAGGTTTCCCCACTAGTTCAAGTCACTGTCCCTTAACTGAAAGATTGCTATTTTCACCTTTGATGTGGATGCATAGTCCCTTAAGGAGAAACATCATGTCATCCATTCCAACCATGCTTTTGCACGTTCACTGGCACGACCCCCGACGAACTATGGAAGTTTGATCTTCTGCAGTTCCCTAGTGATTTCTTCGGGTGGGGTCCCTCCCCCTAAATCCCTCGACACTTCAGGATTACCCATTCCAGATGGTGGGGGCTCCACTTCGTTCTCTGCTGGTTGACGCCCCTTTAAAGTCTCATTTATGGCCTCCAAAGAGCGCAGAATGAGAGCTAATTCAGGCGATGGTGGTGGCGGAGTTGGCGGTCCCTGTGACGATGCCCCTCTGCCTCAATTTCCTCAAGTCCTAACTATCTTGTATAATTGAATCTGCATCGACCAAAAGTTTGTCAGGGTGAGTCTAGGACAATTCACATTTGCACAACTTAAACTAGAAACAGACGTTACTCTCTTTAGGGGAAGTGGCTAGGTTAGGGTTAAAGCATCTAATATTGATGTCTTCACTTAAGAAAACTATTGACCCTCTCGCTTGGTAGTTACGCTAGCACTGTACCACAGTTGCTAAAGTGCATCAGATCCCTTATGTGGTGCTTTCTATTATACCACCTATTCTACCCTAACTATTCCACACAACATGTAACAAACTCCCGCTACTCTACAAGGACTTTTAACCTTTATAATTTATAAAATTACACTATTACATTCATTAATCATAGGGATATATATATGATTAATAACATAGGTTTCAAACCCACTATTAAAATTAAAATTTTATAATGTTAATATGTTGTGCACATTATGCTCCCTTGCAGGCTTGGTGCTTGGCTTTGGCTTGCTGCTAGGATTTGACATTGATAATGTATTATGTGGAAGGTGCTTGGCTCGATGGCTGTGGACATGGAACTCAGTGCTTGGTTAACTTGGATAATTGGAGATTATACTTCGGGATAATACTTTATTACTATTAATAATTTATTTATTTATATATATACATTTATTTTGTAAAGGCGTATACATGGAATGTTGGTGTTAGGGCTCTTTTTCAAGGCACTTGGGCTTGGTATTGGTTGTGGGTTCAAAACCCATGAACCCCAAAATAATTTTTTATTTTTTTTATTTTATATTATAATTTTTATTTTTTTTTTGTTAAATAATTAAAAAAAAATTAAACAAATTTTAAACAATTAAGATTTTAAACCTAATTTAAAAGAAATTTAAAAGAATTAATAATCATAAAAAAAAATTAATTAGAATAAAATAATTAAATACAAATAAGAGAAAAAAAATTAAAATAATTAAAATTTTACAATTGAAGTCGGGCATCGTGGGTGCATGAGGCCCACGCGCCTGCCTCCCCCATTTCCCACCTGCCCAAGATAAATTAACATAAATAAAAGTAAAAAAAAATAATAAAAATAAATATAACAATTACACAAACCCTAATCGGACCCAAGCCTCAAATTTACTCCTGCGTCCGTCGGTGTCCTCTCTCTCTCATGGTTCCTCCTTTGTTGTGCATTCTAGACCTATGGGATTCCTCGTGGATTCTCTTTGGTGGCTTGGCGCTTGTCTCTACGCTACAGTCGACAATCGCCAACACAAGGGCAAAGGGAAGAGCCCACAGCCCTAGTTCCAACCACCGTCTCTTCTTCTCGTGGAAGTAGGCCCTGTGTATCCAGTTGTCATGGAAACTCCCCATCCTCTTCCATGCACCGTCCATGACCACGGCCACATATAAATCCAATCCCATGGCTCCATTTTCTCTGCACTATGCCATGCATTGATTCTTACAGTCGGGGCTTTTGGCGTGTTGGTAAAAGGGTTGTCCTTTAGCACTTGGGGAAATGGCTATGAGGTAAAACCATGGCACATCTAATGTTGGTTGAAAACAATTTTCAAACCCCCTCATCGGCCTGGGTTACGTCTTGGCCCTTAATAATTTCAGAGGACTCGCATGAAGGTGCTTAGGCTTGGCCATAAGGCAAACTGGTTGCCTCCTCGTGGCAGCCATGCACGTAAGGTATGAAGCTTGACACTCAGCTCTAGTTTTGATGAATTTATATGTGCGCAGCATGTGGATTCGGTTTGTGGCTTGACTAGTTGGCCTTCAAAGTTTAATTTCATTTCCACTTGTTCCCATTCTTCCTTTGTAGCCACTACGTGTGAGTTTTTTTTTTGCCTTTTTTTTGTGTGTTTGTTTTGCAGGTTCATGGGGAAACACCCTTGAGGGCACGACCTTGGCTGCTAGGCTGACCTGCCCCTTTTCGGTGCCTCTGCAACAACACCCTGACTCGTATCATCATCTCATGGAATAACTCAACTTGGCGAAGGGCGAGGGTTTGAAGGTGTCTTACAGTTTCGTGTATTGTTCTGAAAGAGAAAGGTTTGAATCCCATCCATGAGTTTCCAGTTTTCTTTTTAATTTTTGGGTTTGTCTATGCGCGAGGGAAGAAATGAAAGGGTTGGTTACATGGCCTCATTTCTCTTTTTTTTTGTTACAGGTTAATGCGCCCTCTCTCGTCATCTCATAACCAACCCTCTAGTAGGTTCACAACCATGGGCATCATGGTAGGCGCATAGGGTTTACAAAGTTTTGTTATATAACATACATAAAAAAATACATTAATAATTATATATAGACTGTTTCTATTTTTTAGTGTTGAAAACGCATTTCACACAATAATGATAAGCAACTTTTAATTTGGTAGATATCTAATGCTTCTTTTATGATGTTTTTTTTTTGTTCTTTGAAGGTGAAAGTTGTTACAAGTAAACTGGTGGTTTGGTGGCTGAAACTAGAGATGGGAGGATGAAATAGCTCCAAGACTCCTCCCTGCTACATCTTAAGCTATTTCATAATTCTTATTAGTGTTTTCAAGGTTTTCTCAAGGGTTTATTGGTGGACATTTTAGGGTTTTCTGGGTTGTTTCAAGTTTATTTCAAGGGTTCCTCAAGGTTATTTTCATTCATTTCTTTTTTTTGAATTGTTTCTAGTCCTAGGGTGGTTTAGTTTTTAGGTTTTTTTCAAATTAGATGTCATGAACAACAAAATATTTTATTTTTTTCCAGGTAGTAGGGAACTTCGTTTTAATCTAGAAAATAAATTTCTGGGTTTTTCTTCAATTTAAGAAACTCCCTATTTTTTGCTTAGTTAAACAGTGGTATATATATATATACCATGTGTAAGGTCCTTTCTAACAGAACCTAAAATTCATAATGTAAACATAAAATTTCTATCATTATTTCTTTACGGTTCCATATTCAACAAATTAATAGTTCATGGTTCAGCAAAATTCAAAAGAAAATGAACAACATGATATAAATAAAATATTGAGTAACATACACATCATAGTAAAATAATGAACCTTCATAATGATAATGAACATGCCATAATAATGAACATAAATACCTTTCAAGTGATGTTGTTTCCCAAACTCTGTCTGGCCAAGATGAAGTCGAAACTCTGCCCAAGCTACTTTACCTAAACTTTGTCCAAAACTGAACCTTTTCCTCCTAGCCAACTAGGAATAGAGCCTCTCCATCTCCCTAGATCCAAGATTCTGTAAGGATTCCTCGCCCTCGAGCCCAAAACTCCCAGCAATAGGTGCCCCCCTGTCTCAGTCCATCAACTCCAACAAGTCCCTCAAGAAAAACCAGTAGTACCCCCTTCCAGCAAGCTACTCCAACCCCCCCAAACTAGCATTACAAGCTACTCCAACCCCCCCAAACTAGCAATACAGTCCTCCCTATGAAAATAATGCTCTCCTCCAAATCAAAAAGTTCTTTTTACCGAGTGTTTTTCCCCCTCATATCTTCCTTCCCCCCCCCGGTCTCATTCATTGCCTTCTCCCTTTCATTAAGACTCACCCACCTTATCCCTTCATTCGATTCCATACACCTTATCCCCTTTATTTTAATGGTTCCATCATTCGATACATTAAGTCTCCATTTAATAAATTAAAATTTATTAAACTCCAATTCATTAACCAAATATTTAATCATGAAATTATTTAATTAATTAATTAACTAATATATATTAAACAATTATTAAATCAAGACAATTAATTAATTAATTAATTAATTAATATACATTAAATAGTTATTTAAATCATGACAATTGATTAATTACTTAGGGTTGTTACAAGAAGAAACTAGATTTTATTACAGATGAATTTTTTAAGTTACAACCAAATTCCCCTTTTCAAACCCCTGTGAGGGTTTGGACCAGAATTAGACTTAGAAGTATAGGATGGTATTTAAAATCATACAAATAAAATTGGTGTCTGAAAGAAAAATACCAAGACTGAAATAAACCGGATCAATCCAAGCCACAATCTCATTAATTCTTGACTCTGCAAAATAGCCTTAATCAGAACTCAAAATGAATTCAGAGATTCTAATCAAACTAAACAGGCCGCTAAGATAAATGAATGACCTTCTGAAGCATGTCAAAATTCTATGCTTCCCATTCCTTTCTTCTTAGCCATCTTTAGAGTAATCTGCTGACAACAACAAGACTTATCTCTCATGAAACTCAGAAAATGAAAGAATGAATATCAGAAACCTCACTTGAAACAAGAGAAAACCTTATCATAAGTATCTCTTCCTAATTCATCATGTCCTCCATGTCCTTCCTTTCTTTCTTTTATTCTCCAAAAGGTAGTTTTCAAGTAGTTTAACTACCTTTAGTTAGTAAAGTTATATAACTTTAGTTAATAATAGGACAAGTATATTTATGATAATGATAAATAATAGATACATAGTAACTAATAGGTGGATCCCCATTTTACGTATTTATTTACTTTATTTTCAATTATTTCATTATTCCTCCATAATCATAACCACACAGTCTGCATGTATCATCATAAAAATGAATATAAACATCAGATGAAATAATCATGCTTCATAATAATAGACACTTGTATCTCCCAAAAATTTTAAAGCATGATATAAGTTTCTTAAAAAATAATAATAATATGAGTTGTCCAAAAACACATGTGCCTCAAAGTCAAACTGATGTCACCATAAAAATAAAATAACGTCAAAAATCATATTTTTTGTGTGAAGCTATCTGTCTCTGTCCACTTCCCCTTGAAAATGATGCTTTATGTTTAATCAAATATTTAAATGTAGATTTCGTTTCTTCACCCTTTGATATTGTTAGGTGCATGTCATCGAAGGTGACTTTCCTCACACCATCTTCAAGTCTAAGTGCAAAGGATTTGACAATGTAGGTAGATGTTTCTGAGCAGTCTAAACTGATGGATATGACAGGTCATTTCCCTTTACTTGGCCCTAGATCAATAGCTAATTCCTTGTAATTCTTTGGTATCTTAGGGGATTGAACATGTGAAGCAACCAAAGCAACAAGTTGTACTGGAAATAAAGGCGGTGGAGGAGGTAGTGGAAGTGACATAGTAGGACGTTGACCAACACCAGAATGAGGATTAATAGGTGCATTTTTCTATCCATCATTCACTAGAGGTCGAGGTTGCATATCTGCAATGCTTAGATGAGGCTTAATATCATTAGTTTGAAAAAGAGGTCTAACTTATGGCTTATGGGGATGAAAGGATAGATGTCCCACGAGGTTCAAGTAACCGCTATGAACTAACTAATTAAATTTCTCATAATTTATGTCAAAGTGTATAGAAAATATCATCTTTTTATTTCTACCTCTCTTCCAAAATGCATTGGTTCCTTTGCCCCTATTACCTCTGTTGTTAGACCGATTACTTCCTCTCCTGAAAAATCTCATATATAGATTCATTTCCAAATTAGTACATATATAAGACACAACATATTAAAAATATAATACAATTTTTCAACATGATTAAATTTGGCTCTGAGAGTAACAAAACCATGGAGCATAAAAGGGAAATGAACAGGAAAAATGAATACAGGGAAACCAACTCAACTTCTTCAAACACCAATTGCCTCTAAAAATCTAAAATATGAACTGAAAATTTTCATATGCATACACCATATTCTTTTTAAATTTTGAATAGGGAAGTGCATGGAAAATGATATTTTCATGATTGGGATTTTTTATAAAGGAAATGTCTTGCGAAAAATGATAATAGTGATAGGTATGCATGATAAATTGTTTGTTAATATTAGAGCAACTATTAAGTTTATTTTCAATTTATTAGATAACAATATCATAGATAGGATCACTGAGAGAAACACAATCACAATATACACACCATTTATCCTGGGAAACCCTCATGGGGGGGGAAACCCAACAAAAGCTTCCTTAATATAGATAGCCAATACAATGCCAAGACAATAAACCAAAAAACTAGAGAATATCCAACACTGAGAAATGCACCTCTCTCTTCCTTCTTCTCCCAATTGCAGCTCTCCAAAATTGTGTACTTGATGAGTGAATGAGTGAGTGAACAAATGAGGCGCTAGCATCCTTTATTTATACTAGTTGGCAGGCGTTGAAAAGGTGTCTCTTCACTGGGCAGAGCCGACTTCTCTTCTTAGTGGTTAAAACCACTTTAATTAGGATTGGGGGCCGACTTCTTAATTAGGATAATATAATTACGGATTGACCAATCCACAAAAGGGGATTTGTTCAAGTACAAATCCCGACATGATCAATCCACAAAAGGGGATTTGGTGAAGTACAAATCTGACATGATCAATCTACAAAAGGGTATTGATTTGATGAATAATAACTCAATAATAAATAGAATACTCTATGCAGTTACAATATTTCAACACTCCCCCTTAACAAGAAGGGTATTCTACACCATCATGAGGAGAGAGAGAGAGTGCAACAAAATCAAAGACATATGGAACATTGACTGGCATATCTATAAATCATCGGAAGTTTTTCTCATCATCAATGTCATCATTCACAGCATGGAGCTTGGAATGGCATCATCATCATCTACATCAACTTCAATTAGTATAACACTAATACATCATCATCATCAATAATAACATCAACAATAACAACAACATCATCATCAATAATAACATCAACAACAACATCATCATCATCTCAGCACAAAGGCTGGAGCAACAACATCATCACAACACGAAGGTTGGAGCAACAACATCATCACAACACGAAGGTTGGAGCAACAACATCATCATCATCATGGAGAAATAGAATGAGGTAGGTGTTACACCATTTTTTGGTACTCTGACAGTCCCTAAGGAGCTTCCCATGAATCATAAGATTCTCAAGGATATAAAATCCTAACGGAGCTACCACATGGTACTCAGACAGACCATCCTTATCGTACCTTCAGGATATTCCCAGGAATCATAATATTCCCTAGGATTATAAAAATCCTAACAGAGATACCACTAATGACCATAGATAGAATATACATGCACATGCACTTTGACAGACCGTCCTTACTGGAACTTTGGGATCTATCTAGGGATGAGCTACCTGGTATTTGTCAGGATACCATAGTATCATCAGCATCACTCCCCCTTTCAAGGGAGGTCCTTTCAGACTATACCCAGCTTGTCTCGGAAGTGCTTAAACTTTACACATGAAAGAGGTTTGGTCAACACATCTGCAACCTACTCATTTGTGCCAACATATTGGAGCTTTATGGCTCCCCTCTGCACAATATCACGAATGTAGTGATACCATATTTCTATGTGCTTTGACTTGTCATGGAACACAAGGATCTATGTCATATTTATGCAACTCTGGTTATCACATAGAATCACGGTTTCTTCCATATCCATATCAAATAGACTTGTCAACAACTTTCATAGCCATATGGATTCACAAATGGCAGAACATGCAACAATGTATTCCACTTTTGTTGTGCTGAGAGAAATACTAGATTGCTTCCTACTATGCCATGAAGTCATGGTTGACCCTAGACTGAAACAACATCCTGAAGTTCTCTTTCTGTCATAAACACTTCCTACCCAATCTGAATCGGTATAACCAATCAGTCTGAATTCATGATCTCCATTATAAAAAAGACCAAAGTCCAATGTACCCTTAATGTATCTCATCACGTGTTTTGAAAAAACAAGGTGAACACGTCTAGTTTCTACCATATACTGACTCAAGGTGTTCACGAAAAAACATATGTCTGGTTTGGTGTTCATCAAATACATCAACAATCCAATGATATGTTTGTACAATGTAGCATCAACCAATTCTGACAAAGTATCTGTTAGCACTAGAAGTCACCTCTAGATTGCAGCAGAGGTAAGCCCGATACTCATCAGTTTAAAGAGGTCAAATGGGGCAAACTCGAGCGAATATCATTTTAACTCAGAAAGATGGGGCAACTTGCATAAGAAAATGAGGTCTTGATTAACTTCAGACAATAAGTTGTAGTAAGGGTGAGTAGGAGGAATAAATTCAGAAGAAGATGTAAAGGTCTTCTCTAGACATCAGGTCTTCCAACAGCCTAAGGAGGAAAAACTTTGAAAACAAGATCCACTTGAATTCAAAGTTTCAGAAAACTGAAAACGCTATAACTGCACTACAATCAAACATTCATTAAAAAACAGTTACCACAATCCATGTGAATCCTTCAATCATGAACATTCAGTATAATACACAATTAAGATGGAAATAGAAGCTGGCTTTCATTAAACAAGAAATCTCATATCAAGTTACATAACCAAAGAACTAGAGCTTCATTAAAACATTACAATACAGGAGCTTAGCACTACCATTGACCATCACAAAATATCAAAATGACTCCAATATACTAAGATCCAAAACAATAGAGACGTGCTCGAGTCATTGGATTTAAGGCATTACATCTGCATCTTCTCAGTCAGACTGTGCAGGTATTCCTTTGTCAGACGCAACCTTAAATCGACATGGGCCTTCAGGAAAAAATGATTCCATCGAGGGGGGGGCTATGGATGACAACTTTGTCTCTACAACCAGACCCCCCATGCTTTCCATTTACGGAGTGAGTTGAAGATTTCAACCACCACTCCTTTTTCATTTACTGCTCCTTCTAAGGATCACAACAAGGTTAAACTCCCAAGGGCTTCTCTCCACTGCTGACAGATGGCTAAGCTCACCCTATGATCTTGAAACCATGACGGTTTCACTCTATAATGAACGTAGGTGCCTTCATCCTTTGGTGCAGACCTTGTGGATTTTTCACCCTTAACTGCATGCGACCTCGGGCCATGACCCAACGCTTAATTCCAGAGTGTTTCACGATTTCGCATTTTGGGAATCTCCACTCCACTTGACTCCAAATATCGTGATGCACGAACTCGTGAAATGGCCTTTTTCAGATCGATGGTTGGTCTTGCTTTGAAATTGACGACCATGATTACCTCCTCAAAAACCCAAGTCGTCAGCTATGCGATGGGCATTAACCCTTCCTCCTGGACCTGCTGTTCATGTGACCTTGGGTCGTGACCCTGGGCCTAGTCCCTGGTGTTATAGAAAGATTTTCCTCACCATTGATATCTTGTATAAAGGGATTTTTTCCATTTCCCTATGCAGGATTATCATCCCTTTTTGATGAATCCAGAGCTAAAAATATACATTTTTCCACATGTACGCAACCTAACTATTATGCAACAAGAGTATACAGAGGTTTCCACTACAACCCGTGTACATCGAGATTTGTGCCATAAAATACAAAAATAGAGTTGGGTTTCCATGTCACGACAGGAGATTTATGATCCTTGGCATTTCATATATTGGAAACATTCTGACTCGGCCCTTCAATTCATTCTGAAGGCTATAAGAGCATAATTCCAAGCTATGGAAAGGAGGATAAAGCATTCAACTTCAAGAACAAAGTTACTCTGGAGAAATTACTTCATATTGAGTCTGCATCCCTTTGTCCCTTAAGTCTAAACACAGTGTTCAGCCCCCAAGCTCTTTCCCTATTGTCAAGAGAACCTCATTGTCTCTCTTCTTCGAGCTTACCTTTGGTGGAGGAGTGAAGTGGTGGAGGCCCATCTGGAAGGAACTTGGTTTCTTGGTTTCTAACTGTGTCGACATGGAAGTCTGTAATGTTGTCACTTTTGTTGATCAATTATTAATAGAAATACTCCTTTCCCATCCTATTGATATCATGCAAATATATGATTATTATCCATGGGCATGCTTGTAATGTTTATTAATGGATTATGCTATCTAATGTGCTAACCCCTTTATATTATCACTATATGATTTCTCTGCTTGTCTGTTTAGAACTTCTTGCAGGTATAAATTTTTGGGTCGAAGTGCTCAATGGTGGACCATCATCGAAATTTGGATTGAGGTAGGCCTCTATCTTATCTCGCACACTAGTTTATATATCATATGATGGAATTGAGTTGATTTCTGCAGTCATACCTGTCTGTTGTGGTTTACCCTTGGCCATAGAGAGGTTTTCCCTCGTAACACTTGGGTGCTTCATGATTTCACGTTTCGCAAACTTGCACCGTGCTCCATGCTAAGACCTTGATTCACAAAATCGTGACTTCTCGGATATGGCGCCACATGTCCCTCTAATATTCACGGTCCAGATCTCCTCTTCGGGAATCGAGATTTCGCATCTTGGGAAGTTGAAAGACTAATCACCTCCCGTCTCCCGATTTTCGATTTTGGGATCACCTCAGATAGATGGTCCATGGATTTCCTTGATCTAACGTCTCAGATCAACTAGCAAGTCCTCGTGACTCTGCCCTTTGACTTTTCCACTCCGTGATTTAGCGAAATGTCAATCTCTCACCACGTGCCCTTCCCAGCACCAACGACTACGATTTACCTCGCAATTTCGGACCTCTGTCTGACGTTAAACTTCATGGAACTTTATGATCCTGACTTCATGAGGGTCATTTATCTAAACTTCACATGGAATCCCACCTGTTGAAAACTGAACTTTCTCGCTCAATCTAGTTGAGTCCATATTGGACCACTCGGAGTGTTGCACTTTGACGCTTCTTGTGCATGCTATGAACTTGGGAAACCTGTTTCCCTTGAAAACTATATGTGATAACATTTGGCTCCGTAGGGGATGGCATGCTCCATGCGAGCTGCCAAGAACAAGCAGTTCTAGTCGCCTTATGCATTGGGCTATGGAGTTGACCTCAAAACATCTTTCTGAAAAATACAAGCCGATAAGTAAAAAAGAAAAATAAATACACATGCTCCAAGGAGCCTATTTATATACAGTCCTAAACTAATTGATTTTTACACAGTTCTAGGTGAAAGAAAATTTCCACCATATCCATTCAAGTAACTTCCTAACTTGAAGCTCCTTCACTCTGTCAGTGATTGATAACAGATAATGCAATCGTGAAAGCATAATGGTTACATTCTTCATCTTTCCTCCTAATGTTGAGGTCAGGATAAAGTTGAGCGGCTTCCAAACATGAAGGAAATACAACTCCATGTATTCCTTCATAGGCTCGTAGGCCAAGCAAAAAACTCCAAAAAAATTGTAACATGCAGCCTTCTCGGCTACACAGTTGCTCACACATGGATGAAAATCTCTGGTAGGCATAGGTGGGTGAACAGTCGATGCAGGATGATTGGTCCTAGGCGATGGATTCTCACTTACAGGCTCTAGACAGGAGATAAAATGCTTCTCCTATACTTTTTTCTATGTGTCTTCTGTGGGTCCAGGATATTTGATTTCCACCCAATGTTTTTCCTTAATGAATAAAGTAAAAGGCTCTATAGTTTGGTCTTGGAAACCTTTCATGAAACTATACTCACCTGTGAGTATTGGTGAAATAATTCCATTTGAAAAATTTAGAACATATGAAACGTATGACTCCATGTATATGGCAACAAGATCATGAATAATGTGACAGAATCTCGGCTTCTTTAGAAGACCGGGCTACTCCTCTGTAAAATTCTCTCTGCTTGCAAATAAATTCCCTCCTTGTTGTTTTGAAACCAACTCTTGATCATCAACAGTTGTAGTCTCTTCTTCATAATAATGGTCACAAGATAATGGTGCAGCAGGATTTAGAACATCAAAACTATGATCAGCCAAGAACATACAGTTATCTATGCAATCAACCACTGCTACATGCTCAAAATGTTCTGGAAACTGATCATAAGATTGATATGCATTCCTGCCCATCGAAAAATATGTAGCTATTGAAGGATATGATTCCAAATGTGAATCACACCCACTTCCTTGTTGTTGTTCTAGATCGGATTCATATTCACTATCTTCTTTCTCAGAATCTGAAACAAATTGACAGTCTTCTTGCTCATGAAAATTTTCGATATATGCCTATGTATGAACCCACTTGCTAGACCTGATGTTTTCTTCGACCTCTACAACATCTTGAAACAACTGTCTTAACGATGAATATTTATTTTCTCTCACGATAAGGATAAGCTCTAGATGTTGAGCCATGACATAGCACACCATGGAAACAGTCTTTGTGGGTCTGATCTCCACAGGCATACTATGATAAATGTTGTAAAACATCTTGTTGAAGACAACAAAGGCTTCCTCTTCCCCTCTCCTCAAGGCATTAAAATAAAACCAATACTGATCCAGGCACTTGTTCTCACCCCAACACTTTAAAAATTCATGGGATAGCTTGGTCCAGGAGCCAATAGAACCGACTTCCAGACATCTAAACCACACAACAACATCTCCAGACAAAGAGTGTGAGAACAAACTCATGGTAACATCCTCATAAACAATATCGAACTGGTCAACAAAGTTCTCAAAGGCCCCCAAGTTCCTCTTGGCTGTAACATGGTCTTCTTTAGAAAACCGAGGAAGATACTCAAAGGAATCAAGATGATAAGGGTTAAGACGATATGGTAGCCTCATAGGTTTAAACAACTTATTTCTGATTTTAATTTGAAAAGCAGTGGGTTGAACATGAGGATAAAAAATTTGATGGAAAGGATCAGTAGGAATAACAAAGGGTAACGAGATTTGATAAGACTGTGAAGTGTTTTCAACCTCCTCAAGGCTTCAAGGATGATCAATATCAAGAGTAGATGCAATACAGATCTCACTTTTATGAATAGGCTTAGGTGAAGACACATGATCGACATCTACAACTCAACAAGAGAGCATGTCTTATTCTTCCAAGGATGGATGAATGAAGGAAGGCTTATTGTCATTTGAATATACAAGGCAGAGGATAATCCTCTTTATATGTAAAGGGAAAGAGAGAAATGAGCTTATAAAGAAAAACAAGATTTCATGAAGCAGTCTCCTAAACTGATACCTAGTCTTCCCCTTCGGTATGATCGTCTTTCTGTCAACAGGGTCCTCCCCAGTGGAGTCTTTGATTGTGGAGTTGCCAGGTGAAAGTTATAATCTTCAATGGTTTAAATGTCTGATGCACCTTTTGAATCAAAAGCTCGTTTTCCTTCTACCCAGGGAAAAGTCTTCAATTCGTTCCCCGACAATGACGCCAGAAATGTTAGCACCAGAAGTCACCTCTGGATTGCAGCAGAGGTAAGACCAATACCCATCAGTTTATATGTCACGGTTAATGTATTTAAAGAGGTCAAATGGGGTAGACTCGAGAGAATATCATTTTAACTCAGAAATCTAGGGCAACATGCACAAGAAAATGAGGTCTTGATTAACTTTAGATAGTAAGTTATAGTAAGGGTGAGTAGGAGGAATAAATTGAGAAGAAGATGTAAATGTCTACTCTGGACATCAGGTCTTCCAACATCCTAAGGAGGAAAAACTCTGAAAACAAGATCCACATGAATTCGAAGTTTCAGGAAATTGAAAACACTATAACTACACTACAATCAAACATTCATTACAACACAGTTACCACAATCCATGTAAATCCTTCGATCATGAACATTCAGTATAAGATGCAAGTTAGATGGAAATAGAAGTTGGATTTCATTAAACAAGAAATATCATATCAAATTACATAACCAAAGAACCAGAGCTTCATTAAAACATTACAATACGAGAGCTTAGCTCTACCATCAACCATCACAAAATATCAAAATGACTCCTATATACTCAGAGCCAAAACAACATAGATGTGCTCGAGTCATTGCATTTAAGGCATTACGCCTACGTCTTCTCAGTTAGTCTATGCATGTATTCCTTTGTTAGATGCAACCTTAACTTGGCATGGGCTTTCAGGAAAAAAATCATCCATCGAGGGGGGCAGCTCTGGATGACAACTCTGTCTCTGCAACCAGACCCTGCATGCTTTCCATTTATGGAGTGAGTTGAAGCTTTCAACCACCACTCCTTTTTCATTTACTTCTCCTTCTCAGGATCACAACAAGGTTAAATGCCTAGGGGTTGTTGTGTGTTGCTAGAGGATGGCTAAGCTCACCCTATGATCTTGAAACCATGATGGTTTCACTCTGTAACGAACGTGGGCGCCTTCATCCTTTGGCGCAAACCTTATGGATTTTTCACCCTTACTTGCATGCGACCTCAGGCCCTGACTCAACGCTTAATTATCGAGTGCTTCACGATTTCGCATCCTGGGCATCTCCACTCCACTTGATTCCAAATATCGCGATGCATGACATCACGAAATGACTTTTTTCAGATCAACGGTCGGGCCTGCTTTGAAATTGACGGCCATGATTACCTCCTCAAAAACCTGATTCGCCAGCTATGCGATGGGCGTTAACCCTTCCTCATGGACCCGTTGTTCATGTGACCTTGGTTCGTGACCATGGGCCTAGTCCCTGGGCGCTTCATGATTTCGCGTTTCATGAACTTGCGCTGTGCTCCATGCTAAGACCCCCGATTCGCGAAATCATGACTTCTCGGATCTGGCGCCATGCGTCCCTCTAAGACTCACAGTCCATATCTCCTCTTCACGAATTGGGATTTCACGTCTCAGGAAGTTGAAAGACAACTCACCTCTCTTCTCTTGATTTCTGATTTTGTGATCGCCTCAGATTGACGGTCCACGTATTTCCTTGATCTAATGGCTCGAATCAACTCACAAGTTCACAGTTCGCGAGTCCTCCTGACTCCACCCTTCGAATTTTCCACTCCGTGACTTAGCAAAATGTTGATCTCTCACCACGTGCCCTTCCTAGTACTGACGACTAGGATTTACGTCGTGATTTAAGACCTCTGTCTGATGTTAAAATTCATGCAAATTTATGATCTTGATCGCCTGAGGGTCGCTGATATGAACTTCACATGGAATCCCAGTCATTCAAAATTGAATTTTCTCACTCGCTCGATTTCAGTCCATATTGGACTGCTCTGAGTGTTTCCCTTTGATGCTTCTTGCACAGGCCGCGAACTTGGGAAACCTACTGCCCTTGACAACTATATGTGATATATCAACCAGGAGATTCAACTTTGTTTCCATGGGTGTAATCATGTATTTACACTCCAACATATCAAACCTCTTCAATATTTAAACTGCATACTTCCCTTGGTTAAGGAAGACCTTATCTAGGCTCTGCCAAACCTCAAGGCCTAAGAAATAATGCATTAGGCCTAGGTCTTTCATGTCAAATTCTACAGTGATATTCTTCTTACAATCAGTGATGATATTTTCTTCTCCAATTAAGAATAAGTCATCCACATACAACAAAAATATAACAAGATCATCATTCATAACCTTGAAGTAAAGGTTAGAATCAACTTTACTCTTGGTAAAGCCAAAGCTCGTCAGGAAACTGCCAATTCTTCCATACCAATATCTAGGAGCTTGCTTCAATCCGTACAAAGATTTATTCAATATGCATACATGAGTCTTTTTGTCTTCAACTTCAAACCCTTGAGGTTGTTCTACATACACTTCTTCTTCAATGACACGATTCAATAAGGTCGTTTTCACATCCATCTGGTGTAACTTCCAATTCATATTAGATGCAAGGGCTATGATGGTTATGATAGAAGTGTATTTGGATATAGGAGAAAACATCTCTTCATAGTCAATGCCTTCCTTTTAAGAAAATCTATGAGCTACAAACCTTTCTTTATATTTCTCAATACTTCCATCATAAGCATGTTTTATCTTGTGTAGCCATTTGGAAGATACCGTATCTTTTCTCTTCGGTCTGGGAACTATTTCCCATACATCATTCTTTACAATAGATTGGTATTCTTGTGTCATGGCATCTTCCCATTCTTTCTTCTAAATGGCTTATTCAAAGCAAGTAGACTCCTTCTCTAAGATATCACACATCAAAGCCATATAACTAGAGAATGGCTTGGGTTTCTTGACTTGTCTCATGGTACCTTCTGGCGCACCATACTTCTCTCCATATTGAATAAGTTCCCTCGCCCAATATATCTTTTTATTGTGAGAGATTTTCATCTGGGGAGGTTCTTGATATTCTATCATATCATGATCTTCATGAGTCTCATCATCAATGGAAACTATGACTTCCCTTACCGGTTCTACAACTCTGGGAGTTACAAGCTCTTTTTCATATACTTCTTCAAGATGGAATCTTCTTGATTTATTGAGTGTTGCATCTTCATCAAAGGTTACATATATGTTTATCTTAATGTGATGGTAACCTGGTATATAAATTCTGAAGTCCTTTAAGACCTCACAGTATCCAACAAATAATCCCTTCTTTCCAGAAAGGTCCATCTTGGTTCTCTTCTCTTTTGGAATGTGTACAAACACTGGACAAACAATTATCTTGAGATGTTTTACTTATGGCTTCTTTCCATAGAACATTTCTTCAGGGTTTTTGAACCCAATTTCACTATGGGATAATCTGTTTTGTACATACATTGTTTTCCTTGTTTCTTCTTCCCATAAGTGCATTAGAAGATCTTGATCATGGATCATAGTCTTCACAACTTCCATTATAGCTATGTTCTTCCTTTCTGCTACACCATTTTGTTAAGGATTGTAGGGAGTGGTGAGATCCCTCTTCATCCCGTCATATTTAAAAAAATTTAAAAACTATTTTGAGGTGTATTATCCTCCATTATCTGACTTGAGTGTCTTGATCTTTCTTTTAGAGAGGTTCTCTATCAAGTCTTTGAATTCCTTGGATTTTCCAAATAATTCATCTTTTGATCTCAAGAAGTAAACCCAAGTCTTGCGAGAGTAATCATCAATAAATGATACATAGTATACATACATCCTAATGGATATTGATGGCATTGGGCTACATACATCTTAGTGGATGAGCTCTAAGACTCCTTCTTCTTTATTGTTGCTTTTCGAGAAAGGGTTCTTAATGTTCTTTCCTTGTGCACATCCATTGCACACACCTTCATGGTCAACCTTGAATTTTGGTAGACCTATAACTCCCTTTCTCACATATGGTAATTCTTTGTAGTTGATGTGATCTAGTATTCTATGCCAAAGTTCACATGGACTCTTGGTGGAGTGTGTTAAGGTTGCTTCTGAGTGACCTTTTAATTTATACAAGCCACCTTCTTTTGTTCCAATAACAATTGCATCTTCTATGGTTTTTCCTTTAGGCCACATAAGGACTTCACCATCTATGAATGCAACCCTAAATCATTTCTTATCTAAAGATGAGATAGAAATCAAGTTCTTTGTCAAACCTAGTACATATAGTACATCCTTCATCTTCATTGGGGGTCCTTGAATCAAGTTTGTAATTGGAATCTCCTACTCCTTTGATAGGGTACTCGTAATTATCTCCAAGTGTAACTTTATGAGGAAAGTTATTTTCGGTAAGGATAGAGAGAATTCCTCTCTGAATTGTCATGTGATTTGAAGAACCACTATCTATGAGCCAAGTATCCTCTCCATGTGATATTGATCCTGGGAGGGCAGAGATTAAGACATAGTCTTCAATATTTTCTTTAAACATCTTTGTGGGTGGCTCTTCATCTTCAACTACATGGGAATGGTGCCTTTTGTTTCTCTTCTTGTATTCTTCTCTTCTAGCTGGAAAATTCTTAGCAATTTGTCCCATATTGTCACAATGGTAACATTGGTAGGATGAGAAATTATTTTTCTCGTCTTTGACCTTTTTGAAACTTCTAGAATCTCCTTGGAGGGTGAGATTCTTTATGGATGAATTTATTTGGGGACTGAGACTCCTTATGTGGGTGGGTCTCTTTCTTGAAGTGAGGCATTCTCTTTCCTCATTTAGTATGAGTAGCTAGAGCTTGATCGTCATCCCTTAATAATACTTCTTCTCAGTTAGCTACTCTTGCTTCTTCTTAAACACATTCTTCCCAAAGACTCTCAAATTGTAGTTTTTCCTTTCTGGCACAAATAGTTTAGATGAAGGCATCCCAAGGTCTTATGAGACCATTAAGAGTTGTTAAGATGAGTTCATATTCATCCAATGTGTCTCCCATTGCTTCTAGTTGTTCCTTAAATTGAGAAACCCTAGAGAAGTAGTCATGTACGGTTTCTCCTTTCTGAATCTTTGTATTCTTGAGTTGGTTTCTTAGATTCATCTTTCGGATGATATTCTTTCCTTCATAGATTCTGGTTATGGCATCAAACATTTATTTTGGAGTATTCTTGGAGGTCACTTGACGGATCAAGTGATCTTTAATAGAGTTTGCAATGATTCCTTTGGCCCTAACCATATGTTGGTTGTGGAGCCTGATTATCTTCCTGATTTAGAGGTCTTTTGTTTTCAGCCGTGTTTATACCCCATGAAGTATTTACACCCCAGAAGTATGTACACTCTTCCACGTGGGGGAGTGCAGTGGGGGGTTACCCCCTTTGAGAGGTTGTGGGGTTCAGGGGTGAATCCCCCGAAGGGAAAATTGCCTTGTAAATGTATATTGTAATTTCATTGTAAATCTAGATCGTTCATTATAAGGTCACGGATCTAACGGTAGAAATTATGTTAGGGTTTTTTTCCCTAGAAGGCAACCCTCTTTTATGAGGGAAATGTATTGCAGATATGCATGATAGAGAATATTGTATTCTGAGATAGGAGATTGTGAGAGATAGAAGAAGAAGTTACAGCGGGTTTGTTGTAGGTTGTATCTCTTCGATTGTCGGATAATAATAAAGGACCTGGAAATTCCTTTGGTGGTTGTAGCCCACACTGGATGAACCACATATATCTGTGTCTCTATTGCATTGTGTATCTTCTGTATTTTATTTCCGCATTTGTTTTATTTTATTTCTCTACGATCCTGTTTTTCTAACACCATATCCTTCTAGTGCTTTTCTTTAGTTGTAGCATCTGTAGGTTCTAGTACATTTTCATTGAAAAATATTGAAAGATAATTATCTTCAAGAATGAGTGCAATCCTATACATCCAGGCATGGAAGTTATCCACACCTTCTAACTTGTCAATAAGCTTGGTTCTTGTAAACATCTTGACCTCGAGCTGGGAAAATGAAAAAAAAAATGAAATTGCTCAGAAATTAAATATGAACTTACCAGGAGGTGCACTTGGCTGAGACGGGTAGACTGGTCTAGTCAGATTTTAGAAAATCCAAATTTTTCCCTTTCAAATTTGACCTGTGGAAATCTGGACTAGTGCTTTCGGTACTGGTTTTGGTTTTCTGGTTTTTTGGTACCAGTGAAAACTACGTTTTCACTTTCTGGGAGTTTTTATTGGAATATTGGTTGTAGTCATTGATGTCAACCCTAGTCATTAGTTGTAGTCATTGATGTCAACCCTAGCGATTCTATTTTGGACCCCAGAGTTGATCGAAGTAGATAGAAATGAAGGAAATTACACATGCAAATACAACACCCATGGATGGTATTATAAGTCATGCTACTTCCAGTGGTATGTGGCACATCACATGGATCCTCATGATTGAGGATAAATTATTTTTTGAAGATGACAATGCGAATTGAAGAAAACACTACATGTCGGCCCTAATGTTAAAAGGAAGTGACATAAATGGTATAAATACATCTCATTATACATTCATTTTTTAACACACACAAGTTTATTAATGAACAAGGAGATATAATTCAAATTTCTAAGGAAATATGAAGTAAGGAAAGCCGAAATTCAAGGAAGGATGAAGTCTTTTGGTGATGTGTTCTAAGGTATGTTATTTATAGGTCATCTTACCATTTTTGCTATAACTTTGTTTCTAGAATGATTCAGATGGTGAAATTCGGAGGCTGTTGAGAAGACATATCTAGGTACCTATGGTAAACATTCCATCTCTTTATTCGCTATAATTTTGGAGATACACTCTATGGAAGATAGGGTTTTTGACTAGTCTTGAAGATAGTCATAAACAAGTGTTCCGGGTAAAATAGTCATAACGTCTTCACAGAGAATCCAAATGAATTAAGACCAATTGCATTGGAAAGAGTACGAGTTGTAGTTTTATGTGTTCAAATTTAATAATCGTATGTTAAATATTGAGCGTGGGGCATTGAATAAGGTCTACCATTTTCTCTATAACTCCTTTTCTGGGAGGATTCGAGGAGTGAAACTTGGAGGAGTTTCAGATAATACATTAAGTAATATTATCTATAGGATCAGAGTATTCCAAGAAGTGAATAATTGCATAATTTGAAGAAGTCTCAGGAAGCATTATCAGGTTCTATGTGATGGTTTGTGGATGGTGATAATTTAATGTAAAGTTTTATTATCTCTCATATATTCTTGGGTGGAAGGAAGGGGAAAGGATGGAGAGTTCAACCCTCTCTTGTTATTGGAGGATTGTATCTTCCTTTTGGAGTTTTATCCCTCCCTTTATATTTGGAGTATGTAGCTACCTTTGGAAGTCATTACTTCCTTTG
Organism: Picea engelmannii; assembly: GCA_009831015.1. Taxonomy (NCBI): domain Eukaryota; kingdom Viridiplantae; phylum Streptophyta; class Pinopsida; order Pinales; family Pinaceae; genus Picea; species Picea engelmannii. The sequence continues at coordinate 481,453 of ML782327.1, read as the reverse complement.
AACAATAATACATGATTACTTCGTATATATTGTGCATGGTGTATTGGTGTATCTCTTATCCTATTCTTCATTATTCATTGGATAGTCTTCATTATTGATTGGATATAAATTGAATACATGATTTGATTGAAGTATACGTTCAAAAATACTAATTTCTCTAAATATTGATTCACCCCCCTCTTAGTATTTCCAGCAATTGGTATCAGAGAAGGTTTCCTTCAGTAGAGTTTAACCACTGGAAGGAAGATCCTAAGCAGAAATGGAAGACAACATTCCAAATGGGATTCCACCATTTGATGGAAGAAATTTTGAATACTGGACTAGTAATATGATGGAAACTTACTTGAAATATCTTGGGGAATATGTTTGGTTCTCAGTTGTTTCAGGATACAAGGCTCTGAAGAAACCAAAGACTGCAACTCAAAAGGAAGCAAGAAAGAGAAACAAATTGGCAATGGATATTATCCTTGATGGATTGACTGATTCAGTAAAAGCCAAGGTGGGATCATGTGAATCAACAAAGGAGCTTTGGAATAAGATACAAGATATTTATGCAAATCCAAAAGAAAAAGAAGTTGAAGCAAGTTGCAACTCACATGTTGAAGAAATTCTTAAAGGTGCGTTCTTTTGTTTTAATTGTGGAGTAGGACATCTTGAACATGAATTCCCTTATTCAAAAATTGAAAGATATTATATCAAGGAAGAATAAGATTCCAATGAAGAATAATACAATTCTTAAATAGAAGAAGAAAAAATAGTTCAACAAGAAGATGAGAATTGTGAAAAATTGATTCATGTTGAGATTGAAAATAACAAGCTCAAAAACACGCATAGAAAACTAAGAAGTGAATTGGGTATTTTTGAAAAGAAAATTGAAATCTTGAACAAACAATTAGAACAATTTTAGAAACTAAGACAAGAAACCATTTCCTTGAAGACTCTACTCGAAGAAGTAAGAAATGTCCAGATGATGAAGAAAGAAGAAGATTGTGAGAAACTTGAACACGAAGTTGTCTCATTAAGGAAGAGCTTAAGAAACTCTCAAGTTCCAAAAGAATTAATACATCTTGGATGCATGGGTCAAAATTCATACAAAGAATATACAAATTCTAACAAAAATCTTGAATAAATCTCCACACAGACAGTTGATGAGAAGTGGACCAGGATGTTGGAAAGAAGGAATGATTGCAGAAGAGATGAATATACAAGAAGAGATCCTACCTTCAGAAACCAAAAAGGTTTCACTCAGTATGAAGGAAACTATAGAAGAGTAGATCGTGAATCCAGATGGACCATGCCACAAAGAAGATCACTTACTCCCAGGTATCAAAATTTATTTCTTGGGCATTGTTATACTTTTGGAAATTTTGGACACAAGGCAATTAATTGTAGAATCAATGAAAGGGATAACTACGCAAGATACATGAAAAGTAAAAATATTATATATGGAAATGTTCGCAGACCTGTCAACGGAAATTATAATCCATTTGACCCATTAATGGATCAAAATATTGTATGCTACAAGTGAAATAATCTTGGTCACAAAGCACGATATTGTTGTGAGATGAAGGAAGATAATCCTATGCTAAATTTCCATATTCCAACCACAATATGGAGAAGGAAAGAGATTACAAACAATGAATATTGCCGAATAGCATTGACCACTGAAGAATGTAGAGAAGAATATGAATGATACATAGACAGTGGATGTTATTCATACATGACCGAGGATCAAGACAAATTCATTAGCTTGAAGATAAAAGGTGCCAATGTTGCATTTGGAGATGACTCATCTGCCAAAATACTTGGAAAAGGTGTAGTAGAGATTGGAAGAAAAAATGTAAAAGAAAAGAATGTCTTATTGGTTGAATACTTGAATCATAATCTCCTCAGTGTTAGTAAAATGTGTGATCAAGGATATACTCTCACGTTTGACTCACAAAAATGAAAAAGCAAAGAAGAAGGTTCAAGAAGATTGGTTGCAACTACAACAAGAAGACCAAGTAACATATACATCCTATACCAAGAGAAGATAAATAATATTGAAGACACATGGAATATCTTGAAGGAAGAAAAAGACCAGAATAACGGAAAGAAAAATGAAGTGTTATTAAGTGCTATGTGTTCAAGGGGAGAATCCCAAAAGAAGAAGGTCACCTTATGCCATTGAACTCAGGGGGAGCAGCCCCACCCTTTTCCATTGATGTCAAAGGGGGAGAGAAATTGGGATCATGATGACAGGGAGAGCATGAATGTTGCCATCAATGAAAAAGGGGGAGATTGTTGGAAGATTGGTTGTTTTCATTGATGTCAACCCTAGTCATTGGTTGTAGCCATTGATGTCAATCCTAGCGATTGGATTTTGGACCCCACAGTTGAACGAAGTAGATAGACATGAATGATATTACACATGCATATACAACACCCATGGATGGATAGTTTAGGTCATGTCGCTTCTAGTGGCACATGGCACGTCATGTGGATCCTCACAATTGAGGAGAAATGAATTTTTGAAGATGACAATGTGAATTGAAGCAGAAACTACATGTTGAACCTAATGTTAAAAGGAAGAGACATAAAAGGGTATAAATACATCTCATTATACATTCATTTTTTAACACACACAAGTTTATTAATGTACAAGGAGATATAAGTCAAATTTCTGAGGAAATCTGAAGTAAAGAAGGTTGAAATTCAAGGGAGGATGAAGTCTTTTGGTGATGTGTTCTAAGGTATGTTATTTACAGGTCATCTTACCATTTTTGCTATAAATTTGTTTCTAGAACAATTTAGATAGTTAAATTCATAGGATATTGATAAGACATATCTAGGTACCTATGGTAAATTATTCAACTCTTTATTCGCTATAATTTTGGAGATACACTCTGTGGAAGATAGGTTTTTTACTAGTCCTAAAGCTAGTCATAAACAGGTGTTCTGGGTAAAAGAGTCATAACGTTTTCATAGAGAATCCAAATGAAGTGAGACCAACTGCATTGGAAAGAGTACGGATTGTAGTTTCCTGTGTACGAATTTCAGAATATGATGTTAAATATTGAGCGTGGAGAATTATGTACAAGTTCTCTCTCCCGAATAAAGAAAAATTGAATAAGTTCTACCATTTTCTCTATAACTCTTTTTATGGGAGGATGAAAGGAGTGAAACTTGGAGGTGTTTCAGAGAATACATTGAGTAATATTATCTATAGGATCAAAGTATTCCAAGAAGTGAAGAATTGCAAAAGTTGAAGAAGTTTCAGGAAGCATTATCAGGTTCTATGTGATGGTTGGTTGATGGTGATAATTTAATGTAAAGTTTTATTATCTCTCATATATTATTGGGTGGAAGGAAGAGGCAAGGATGGAGAGGTCAACCCTCTCTTGATATTGGAGGATTGTATCTTCCTTTTGGAGGTTTATCCCTCCCTTTATATTTTGAAGTTGTAGCTACCTTTGTTGGACAACTGAGAGGGGGGGTGAATCAGTTGTTATCGTGCTTAAACAATTATGCTTCTTTTAAAATCTTTACAAGGCACTCATTGATGATCAAAATAATGAAGGGAAATAAACAAAGGCACATTCAGCATCAGTCACATATATGAGAAACACAGAGACAGATATTTCCCGATGAAACCCATACAGGGTAAAAACCTCTTTTTCTTTATATGATAAGTATTATCTACATTCTTTACATTATCATACATATGAGCACCAACTCATTGTGAGACTACAACCTCTGTTTTTTCAAGATGCAACTTGCTGAGAGCACCAACTCTCTGTTTTCTCTAGCACCCACTAGAAGGAAGCACCAACTCCCTAGTTTCTCTAGCACCAACTAGAAGGAAGCTACAACTCCCTGGTTTCTATAGCACCAACTAGAAGGAAGCACCAACTCCCTGGTTTCTCTAGCACCAACTAGAAGGAAGCTACAACTCCCTGTGTTCAAGCACCCACTTGAACCTCTGAGGATAACGGTCCTCCCTAGCACCTCCCAACCACCCTGTTTTATAAATCTTTGCTACTAAAACTCATTACAGCGATATAATGTTCAATAATGGCTTACCAGACTCATCACTATTTTGTTGCATTTCATTGCTCTGTCTGTCTCACTACCTTCATGCACACATGACTTACGTTGTTTGTTCTTCTTCCTTTTATGCTTTGTGCACCATGTCCATTCACTACACAGTTCCTCTTCTGTTCAATTCAGTTGTTGATCTCCCCTCCTTCTTCACGCATGAATCACCTTCAACAACGAAAATCACAGCTACACCAACAACAACAACATCTCTTCTCTGTACCGTGTACTTATCACTTCTGTGCAACTTGTGCATGGAATATTAGCCATTCCTCTGCATGCTCACACCACGCCAATTTCCTCCACAACTCAAGTGCTCTGTCTGATCATCATCGTGACTCTTCAGCTTCTCTAGACATTTTTCCACGCGTTCAACATCACTGGATGTCATGCTGAGATTCTTCAGACTCTCTGGCAGTTGAGACTCTTCGTCTTATCTGTCTTAGATGGGCTTATCCTTTCTGTTTTCAGCTACAGACCTCAACCCCTTCCATCTGTCAATCGCCTGTATCAATAATATTCAATCCACTGGAAGATGCCTTGAGACTCTTCATCTTCTTTGGCGATCACACTCAGTCCTCTTCGAGTCCTCTGGCAAAGATCATCATTTGTTTTAGCTGTTACATTGAGAAGCGCAAAAGTAGCCCTTCGATCTTGTTCAACTTCACCTGAACCGTTGGATTAAGATTAAAGAATCTTGTGCGTGTTTTGCCATTTCATAATTCGGCATTTCAGGATCCCTATGGTGAAGCTTAGCACCTCTAGCTTCTTCCTCCATCTTCCATCGATGTGCCCAATGGCTGTGACCACTCGCTTATGCATTTTGTGATTTCACATTTCTTGAATCTGGAGATGAGGCATCTCGACTCTCCAATTCGCGATCCCCGAAACCCCGAAATGGATCTTATCTGAACTAACTCCTTCCCTTCTCGTGACCACCGGCGGTGACCATAGGATGTGCCAAAAGGCGCTTCATATTTCACGAGTTTCCACACCATGCTCCATTGAATCCAAGTCAGCAAAATTCCAATCGCTTGCCACTTGTCCTATGATTCGATGGTTAAGATCTGATCTTGATTCAACAGCTCAGATCATATCCTGATTTCAGCGTTCTTGTGGTTATTTTTCTTGCCTCTCCAAGTCGTGATTCGTGAAACTCCGAAATGGAGTCGGATCAACGGTCCAGATCACACCTTGATCTGACGGCTGCAATTAAATCACTATTTCACATATCGTTGATCCTATGATGGAGGTTCTCCTCACTCCAAGTCATGATAGGCGAAGCTCCAAGATGGAGCTCAAATCAATGGTCCACGTTCTTGGTGATCCGACGGTCATGATCTTTTCGTGATCTCGCATCTCGTTGTTCCTTAGATGGAGATTCTCGACACTCCAAGTCGCGATAGGCGAGACTCCGAGATGGAGCTCAGATCAACGGTCCTCATTCTTGGTGATCTGACGGTCCTGATATTTTCGTGATCTCGCATCTCGCTGATCCTTAGATGGAGATTCTCGTCACTCCAAGTCACGATAGGCGAGACTCCGAGATGGAGCTCAGATCAACGGTCCTCGTTCTTGGTGATCAGACAGTCCTGATCTTTTCGTGATCTTGCATCTCGCTGATCCTTAAATGGAGATTCTCGTCACTCCAAGTCGCAATTCGCGAAACTCCGAAATGGATTCTTTGACTAACTCCGATCTTTCTCCACGCATCCTCTTGATCCAACGGTCCACGATTGTCCTTTATGACATGGTCTGCCATATCCACCTCCTGGATCTGACGGCCCATATCACACCTTGATCCAACGGCTAGGATCATTTCATCATTTTGCATTTTGCCACTTCTGTGGTGAAGTGTTTCGACACTTCAACTCCACTTCATGATTTCGTCACTTCGGTGGTGAAGTGTTTCGACACTTCAACTCTCGGTATTCGAAATTCTAAAATGGATTTTACTCTTCCATTATCATTGCGCTGCTGATCATGTTGATCTTTGTCATCATTGTTCTTTCCATCAATGACAAGCTTACTCCCAACTGTAAACCTTCCAACAACCTTTGGAAGTCATTACTTCCTTTGAACAATAATACATGATTACTTATTATATATTGTGCATGGTGTATTGGTGTATCTCTTATACTATTCTTCATTGTTCATTGAATAGTATTCATTACTGATTGGGTATAAATTGAATACATGATCTTATTGAAGTACACGTTCAAAAAAACTAATTTCTCTAAATAATGATTCACCCCCTTCTCAGTATTTCCAACAATTGTTTCCACTGGAAAAGTGCACTCAAGCTGCCAAAGGGTTTTCTAGGCTATGGTGCACTTCATTGATGATTTTTAGTCCGAAATTACTCTCCAATAAAAATCCCTAATTTTCTTGTACGACAATAGTGATGTTTTTTCTTATCCAATGAAAGGTGCTTTCTTCAGTTTGGCTCTGAAACCATGCTAATTTTAGAGAAGCTCTTAAGTTTCTTTTCAATTTACTATATCAAAATAGCATAGATAGGATCACTGAGAGAAATACAATCACAAGATACACAACATTTATCCTGGGAAACCCTCATGGGGGAGAAAACCCATCAAAGACTTCCTTAATATAGATAGCCAATATAATGCCAAGAAAATAAACCAAAACACCAAAGAATATCCAACAGTGAGCAATGGGCCTCTCTCTTCCTTATTCTCCCAACTGTAGCTCTCCAAACTTGCACACTTGATGAGTGAATGAGTGAGTGAAAAACTAAGGCGCTAGCCTCCTTTATTTATACTAGCTGGCAAGCACTGGAAAGGTGTATCTTCACTGGGCAAGGCCGACTTCTCTTCTTAGTGGTCAAAACCACTTTAATTAGGCCTGAGGGGTGACTTCTTAATTAGGATAATATAATTAGGGTTTGACCAATCCACAAAAGGGGATTTGGTCAAGTATAAAGCTCGACATGATCAATCCACAAAATGGGATTGATTTGATGAATAATAACTCAATAATAAATAAAATACTCTTTGTAGTTACAATATTTCAACATTGTTTAAATTCAAACAATTAAACTATGCATGTATATTTTTCTCATAAAACCAATCATCCTTCAAACCATTGCCAATTATATACACATGTTGTAAATAATCATAAAATTCTTCCCACCATTCATCATGTTGTTCCCTTTTTCTATCAATCTGATTATCATTCATGTTTCATATTTTAATTATATAGAAAAGGAACAAAATGGAAAATGGGATCTTATGAGTAGGATTGGGAAGTATAGCTTATGAAAAATGATATGTATGAGAGAAGCAAAAGTCTATATAAAAATACTTTATACATTGACACATGATTCAAACCAACTCACTTTTACTGATGCCATTCAAATGTGAATCAAGTCATATGTCCATTACCCAAACAACAACCATAAATGATCATAATGATGTTATAGGTTCACCACTAACTCTAAATCTATGCATGCAAGTAGTAATATTATAAGAGAGTTAACACAATAAAACCCAATCAATATCATAGTATTATAATCTTTGATAACCATAGCGTGTTCACCCTAAATGGTTGCATTCACATCCCCATAGGTTCAAATTTTAAACACGATTAGACTCAAGTTCAAAAATGAATAACCAAAAATTATCCCAATTTATGAGTCAAAACACTTATACCAACTTAGAATAACCATACTCATATTGCATGCACATGAAATAACTGTGTACCTTGACCCAAAACCAAGACTCTGTCACTAAAACTTATATTTTGTCAAGGAAATGATGCAAAGGAGGAGAGTAGTTCGGATGGAAAAAACATCAACTAAAATTCAATTCACAGATATGGGTTTGAGCTTACTAACTTCAAAATATACGGGTTAGAACCATTTATTTAAAAATCAAATGTACCCAAAATTGAAGCAAGATGTATACTTAGCTTGAACCAATAAATCGGTTGTAGAAACCTCGAAGAATTTCGCAAAAAACCCATTTCACCAACTCGTTATAAGCATAGGTTTGAATTGGGTCAACATAAAATGGATTTGACCCATTCTTTTAAAAAACAATGACTAAAGTTGTAGCCAGGTTCGACATGTGGTTCAAACAGTGTCAAAAACAAGTAGTAACTCATATTATGCACAACATGTTTGAATCACGTTCAACACCATCAATCCAAAACTTTATAAGTCGTGGAAACATAACCAAGTAGAATATCATTTTAAATGGAAATGACATCAACTATTATGAATTTCAACAAATATAGGTTTGATTCTTCTACTTGATGAAATGCAAAAATCCTAATAAAATGATGCCAACCAAAAAATAATTTTGGTCAAAGAAACAAAGAAGAGACATCAATCAAACTGCATATATTTTAAATCAATGGATATGGATTCAATTTTGTAAGCTTCAACACATAATAGAATTGACCCATTTTATTTTAAAATGATAACTAAAATACAACTTGGATTAATAAAATATAGGTCGAATCTCACCCAGATCATAGTTTATTGAACTCGGGTTCGAAACCCATCATTTTAAAATCAAATTGAAGTGGGTCTCTTCAATTATATTCCCAAAACCATAATAGAACTTATAAATTATGAAAAAAGAGTCAAGTTCAAACTCTTTTCGACTTACATGTGACAAAGAACAAAAACCCAAAAAACTCTTCACTAAAGAAAACTTTCTCCAATAGTCATACTAAACGGAAAGTGAGAATATGGAAAAAGAAGGACAAAGTTGACCTAATTCTCATCAAACAACTGCATTTTTATTTTTTTTTCTTCAAGAAATGACAGAGCAGGGAAATAAAACATTTCCATGCACATTGTATGCTACCAGAGACAAAACTTAATAAATATAAGGACAGACATTTTGTAGTAGGATAGGTTGGAAGTTCATACCTTGTAAAAATGTTCTTTAATACCAGTTTCGAAGGTGTAACACCCATGTTTCCCCCAACTTGTAATTAATCATTAATTAGGATTACCATGTTGTGGCATGGGAATAGTGTAAATGTATTATTGTTTAATTTCCAATAACTGGCTGTGGGGGTGAAGCCTTGAAAGTACTAGCCATGATATCACTAGAGGAAAGAATGTGAAAACCATAAGAGAATAATTAATAAGAAAAGGACCGGTGGTTGAATCCTCAACCACCCCCATGAATGGAAGCATGGTCTAGCCATAGAATTTTATCCCGAAGTACCACACGGTTCGACATAACTAGACTAACCTGAGTTTCCTTCTGACAAGAGGGAACATGATAGGAGGGATGTGCATGCAAGGCACACAAGAGAATATGAAGAGAAGAGTGGAGAATGTGAGGAACACTCTAGCGGAGAATGAGGCGAAGGCCATGAGATTGATGTTGAGGAAGCATCTGCTAAACCTCGTAGAGGTCATGATATAAAGGGAAACCTCATATATTTTTCCGAAAACGAGACTTGAGCAGAAGGTCGCGAGCTTGATGTTGAGGAAGCACCTGATAAACCTTGTTGAAGATGTGAAGGAGAAAGGATCATTGAGAATTGGCATAAATTCCCTGGTGATATCATGGCTTGGAACGGGGGTGGCCAAAGCTCTAAGAATGAATTCCTCTGATTCTATGGTTGGGTGGAAGGACGGACACCCACAGTCAGTTAGTTGGCTACAACCTTTAATAGATAAGTATTATCATATCCTATGTATTTAAGCGGTAACTGTAACTTAAAGTTGGATATCCTATGAATGATGTAGGCATGGGCATGTTTCCTTAATGGTTATAATGTATCCATTCAATTATTCCTAATTGTGTATTTAGGAAAATAAGGAATTCTCTATCCTATACATGTATATGCCTGAGCCATGTGGTGGCTCAAGTTAAAATAAATGAACTATGAATTTGTTGACTTTGGGCCCTCACGTGTGCATGCCGACACTCCCAGTCGTTATGAAGGAAGGAGTAGGTTAAGCTTAGGAGAGGTAGTGCATGTATGCAAAGAGTCTCTGTGAGGCGGGCAGAGATCAAGAACCCCCCTTTAATTCTATTGTTTATAAATGAGCACAAGGGGTGCGCAGAGGATTTATCTAAGTATTAAGCTCAAGAGAATTAGTGAAAAATACCTATTTACTTAAGGAGTTGACAAAGCTCAGGTAGGATAGTGATATTTAAGTCCTGAAAGGAGAGATTCTTTCATTAGGAAGACAAATGGATGAGGTTAGTTCGGGAGGAGACGTATTTCTCCATGATCATCAAATCTGGAGAAGGAATGAGGGTGTTAACCCTTCGAGCCCTTAGGACTTCGCGGGTTCGATGAATTGAGCATATTCGTTGTATAGGAGGTGAATCCCAAGAAGTACCAAAGTTAATATGGGTTGTAGATCTGAGGATTCCCAGGGACTATCTTGACTGTTGGATATACAATATAGTCAGCCCAACATTGACCACTTTGGGAGGACAGAGGTTTGGTAACACCAAAACTCCCGAAGTCCTGAAGTCCTGAAGTAACTATGGATTGTGGATGTAAGGATCCTTTGGGATGCCTCATGATCGTTCGATCGTAGGGATGCATGTATTAACATCGAGAACATGTGTGGGACCATGTGTCAAGTAACTTCATTTCCAGGTGTCCCTCTCAGAGTGGCACACACTGGGACCCAAGGGACCCTTAAACAGAAGATACGAGTCGTAGATATTTGGGGTCATGTAGATACCCTCAGAACATTAGATATGAGTCGTCCAAGCCATGGAGACATGTATCGTCATATCCTGCACTACGGAGAGAAGTCTCTCTAGGAGAGTCGAAGTGTGAAGGAATGAGGATTTTCGAAGGCCAGAGTACCAAAGTCATCCCAGTCGTCCATTGGAAGGGACACATGGCATAAGATCTTCCATTTCAGAGGAAGGTTACTCTGGGAGAAAAGGGAGTGTGTTGAACAAGAACTCCCAGAGGCTGGAGAGCCAGATTTCATCTGAACCGTCCATTGGAATAGGACGCATGGTGTGAGATCTATCACATCGGAGGATTAGTACTCTGAAAGAAAAAACTTGGAGGAGAATTGACCACAAGTCGCCCGAAGCGGGGAAAAGGATGGATATCGACCATTGATTGAGGAAAACACGTGGCACTCAATATGTAACTACGGGTATGGAGCACTTCAGAGGAAAGAGGTGATTGGAGTGTTCGAAACTGCCGAACGCCAAAGTCCCGAAGTAGATCACAATCATCGATCATGAGGGACACGTGGAACTTGATCTATAACTCTATATACATAGTACTTCAGGGAGAAAAGAATTTGGAGCATTCAAAACTGTCGAACGCTGAAGTCCCAAAGTGAATCAGGGCTATCAAAATCTCTAGGGACACGTGACATCGTATTGTGAACTTCATAGATTTTCTACTCCAGAGGATTCGCACGGTGGTTGTCTTGGTGTCTGGTGATAGCCCGCGATAAAATGCAAGTATATATGGATGGAAGAATTTGAAGAACTTGGGAGAGGATATTTTCCAGCTCTGAGATCGATTTGGAGCATGGAGATCGTGGCTGGAAAGCTCTGGAAGAGCATAATGGAATAGACCTCGAATGGGGGTTTTGATTCTCCTAGGAAGAGATAAATTTTGATGCCCCCACCATGGGTGTGTTACAAATTGGTATCATATCATGGAAACAACACTTGGCCTTCTTGGTCTCATGCACGAGTCGTATGAAAATATTTATGGAGGACTTTAAAGGGTAACAACCTATCTTACCGCATTCCTAGGAGGATTAGAAAACCTCTACTGAAGAGAGAAATGGGATCCTTTACTATTGATAGATGTTTTGGAAATTGGCACTATATATTGCTAATGTTCCCAAATAAAGAGGTTGACTTCACTGTGAAATTGTACGTGTTGTTGTACAGTCATAAGATTTGGTTACCAAGGCGAAAATGAGTCTGTGGAGAATATTACTACCAAACATAAATCATCTACATAAGTTCCTTGACTGGAAGGATGTAGATTTAAAATATAGTTGGGATTTTAACCAACAAGATAGAATCATGATAGTCGGTGACAAAGAGAGCCTAGCATTTCTTGGGAAATGATAGTCGATCCTACCGGAACAAGATTATGTTGAAGAACACTAATATTTAAACTAAAATAGAAATGTGAACGGATGGAAAGGATCTATAGCAGTAATGATTACTGCTTTAATGAAGGGTTAAACCTAGTATAGGTCTATAACCCCTCACGATCAGAGGAATGAGTCTAGTGACCATTCCCTGAAAAGGGACAACATGCACAGCTCTCGAGTTTCAAAGAGAACTAAGAAACAAATTTTGTTTATGGATATAGGAATTGTTGGACAGTGTTTTTCTAATCAAGCTGGTAAACGGAGTTGTAGAAATATAGAGTGATTGAGTGAGAAATCCCAACAGCCTCCCTTTCTTGGTGGATAGGAAACTAATCTGCTAGAGTTCTTGTAGGAGGAGGAGAGTGGCCTCCGTCGCTAACTGTTGTTGAGCATAAGGAATAATTCTAGGTGTAATGATCAAGACCAATCTTGACCTAAAGATACTCTGGATTTTTGAATCAGGATACTTAGTAAGTAACATAGTTAGATATTTCATTTGGGATCTAAAGGGAACAATCCAAATGGTATTAGACATTAAATTATTAAAATTAAGATAAAACGGTTGACTAAATGTTGATCCTGAATGTGGTAAAGGAAGTGTTGGGGTTCTTCTAGAATCCCAATGGGTCATATTGACATCCAGTGGTGGATGGTGGCCATATAGATATAGCTGGAAGCTAGTTTGGTTGATTCTGTTATCTTGGGCATGGTTATAATTGGCCAGATTGTATTTATAAGTTGGGTAATGTTCCAGGGAGGTTGAGGCAAGAGTGTTTTCTTGCTAGTTGTTATCATATAGAAAGGGAACATAGTTATGACTATGTCTGATTCAACTTCCATGTGGATGTCGTGTGAATGACTACAAGCTCTCAACTGAGAGGGAAACTTAGTGTTGAGTATCCCTGTGAGGCTTTTCATAAGGATGGAAACAATATCCTTGGAGGAGGATCCGAAAGTCTGATATGCCCATGTGCATGAATGACATGGAATGGGTGCAAGAAAAGAGCTTGCATGATGAATGTTTGGTTAGGTTTGTGTGTGTTTATGCTTGAGTGCATGGATTTAATGCATTGTGAAGCTTCTTGATATGATTCTTGATAGGAATACTAGTTAGGTACGAATGATAGTAAATGTGAAAGTGATTCACATGTATGATGTAAGGATATATGTATACTAAAGGCACAATATGGCTGCCTTGATGAGTGATATGTAAGGAAAGAATTGCACTTGCCAAGATTAAGTGAATACCATAGACGCATGGTTGACTCCATTTTTATAGAGTCATGAAAGTTTTGTTTTAAATGGGAATGTGCTCCATTCCCTTAGGATAGATGAGTATAAATAAATGAAAGAGTAAATGAGCGGATGGTCTGTTGTCAGGATAAGACACAAATGATTATTCCTTGAGGATCACATGAGAATGATTTTGAACAATCACGAGTTGACTAATTTTAGAATAGAGATGTATGTAGGCTGTGAAATATACACATGGAAGCTACACACAATATTTTGATTATGCATATGGTTAAGTACATCATGGATGTGAGTTAGCAAAACCATAATATGTATGGATACATAATTTGCGTGCATGAAAAAGATGCATGTTTATTTCCCTATGGAATATTTGGTAAACAACTAAAGCTAACTCAAGGTTGAGGTCATCACAGATAGTGATGGACATGCAATAAGGAAGTTTCATGCTGATGGAGTTCCATGTGGGAGAACTGTGTGAAAACTCTGTCAGGAGGACAAAATCACAACCTTGATAATTGATGAGAACTAAGCAGTGAGCTACAAGCTTATATATA
>ML782327.1:435008-446937 GCA_009831015.1 Picea engelmannii | reverse complement strand
TGAGGTCTCAAGGTCAATTCTCACCCCGATTTACTCGGAGGGCGTGCTTGCGGGCTGTGCGTTTCTCCCTAGGGGTTATAAGGCAGCCGGCAGGATTCGACCCCGTGTCACGCGAGTACGATAATATATATATATATATATATATATATATATATAATGCATAATTCATAGGTAAGGGATGTTTTTTTTTTCATATTTGTATAAATGTGGTGCAACTTTTAGAATGCACAAGTTAAGAAAGGTTGTGATGACAATATATATATATGTATATATATATACATGAGAAACTAACAGTTTGTTTGGCTGTGTAAAGAATGACTTGCAAGAAGAAAGAGTCTTGGATATGGAAATGTTGTAAGCCCATAAGGAAGACTGATTTCCTGCTGAGATAAACTGCTATGGGGAGGAAATTCCCATGCTTGTGAATCCGGTTCCATGCGAAATAGATCTGAAAATAAATGAAGAAATTGGAAAACTTGCAGGTGACAGATTTGCAATAAAATTATCAAATTTAGAACTGTGATGATGTCTCACGAATTTTGTATGACTGTGATACAAGTGAGAAGAAAATATTTTTCCATATAGGACAGATGAAGGCTAGCCAACAGAAAAGCATGAAGGAGGCCACTACTGAGCCATGAGAACCTCGTGGTAAGCCATGATCACCTGGAATATATTGTGTTGAGGTAACACAAGACGGAGGGACGCCTCGACAGAGAAAGTCTGAGGGATGCCTCGGTTGTAAAGCTCGATAAAGTATCTAGGATTCTTCATGTTCGAGAAAACCTTGGCAAGGCAAGATGGATCACCCGAAGAACTATGTAACAGAGAAGGGGATGACTAAGCCTGGGCATGGAGGGTAAGTGACTGGAAGGAAGAGGAGACTCTGATAGTTCTTGTAAACTATTGATTAGGATCATGCACACAATGGGTATGTCAAGGAAAAATAGTGAGCCTGAATAACAAGACATCCATGTGGATACAAATCCACAAACTATGCAGATAAGTATTGTGCTAGATTATAAAATTTCCCTAAAACAAAATTATGCAATAGTGAAATGTTTATGCATGAGACTATGATTAATGTGCTTGTTGTCCAAGAACTATTGAAGGTGGGTGAGGAATATTAAGAGTCTAAAAAAGAACCTGACCAAGAAAGAAGGTCAAGACTTCTAAAGTGGTTGAATGAGAAAGGCATGACAGGTGTTACTGAGAAAGAACACTAAGGATGATGTTCCTTTTAAGGGGGAGGGGATTGTAACACCCATGTTTCCCCTAACTTGTAATTAATCATTAATTAGGATTACCCTGTTGTGGCATGGGAACAATGTAAATGTATTATTGTTTAATTGCCAATAACTAACTGTGGGGGTGAAGCCTTGAAAGTACTAGCCATGATATCACTAGAGGAAAGAATGTGAAAATTATAAGAGAACAATTAATAAGAAAAGGACTGGTGGTTGCACCCTTAACCACCCCCATGAATGGAAGCATGGTCTAGCCGCAGAAGGTCATCCTGATGTACCACAAGGTCCGACAAACCCAAACTGACCTGGGTTTCCTTTTGACATGAGGGAACAAGATAGGATGGATGTGTGTGCAAGGCACACAAGAGAATATGAAGAGAAGAGTGGAGAATGTGAGGAACACTCTAGTGAATAATGATACGAAGGCCACAAGATTGATGCTCAGGAAGCATCTGATAAACCTCGTAGAGGCCATGACAGAAAGGGAAACCTCAAAGAGTTTGTAGAAAACAGGACCTGAGCATAAGGCCACAAGATTGATGTTGAGGAAGCACCTGATAAACCTCGCAGAAGACGTGAAGGAGAAAGAATCGTTGAGAATTGGCATAAATTCCCTAGTGATATCATGGCTTGGCACAGGGGTGGCCAAAGCGCTAAGAATGAATGCCTCTGAGCCTATGGTTGGGTGGAAGGATGAACACCCACACTTAGTTAGTTGGCTACAACCTATAATAGATAAGTATTCTCATATCCTAGGTATTTAAGCGGTAACTGTAAATTAAAGTTGGATATCCTATGAATGTTGCAGGGATGGGCATGTTTTCTTAATGGTTATATTGTATCCCTTCAATTCTGCCTAATTGTGTATTTAGGAAAATAAGGAATTATCTGGCTTGTACAAGTATATGCCCGAGCCATGTGGTGGCTCAAGTTAAAATAAATGAACTTTGAATTTGTTGAGTTTGGGCATAGCCTCACGTGTGCATGTCGACACTCACAATCATTCTGAAGGAAAGAGTTGTTTAAGCTCAGGAGAGGTAGTGCATGTATGCACAGAGTCTCTTCGAGGAGGGAAGAGATCGAGAACCACCCTTTAATTATAGAGTTGATAAATGAGTGCAAGGGGTGCACGGAGGATTTCTCTAAGTATTAAGTTCAGGATAATTAGCACAAAATACCTAAGTACTTAAGGAGCTGACAAAGCTCATGTAGGATGGCGAGATTTAAGTCTAGAAAGGAGAGATCCATTCATTAGGAAGACGAACGGGTAAGGTTAGTTCAGTAGGAGACGAATTTCTCCACGATCATTGAATATGGAGAAGCAACGTGAGCATTAACCCTTCAATCCCTTCGAACTTCGTGGGTCTGACAAATTGAGCATATCCTTTGTACATGAGGTGAATCCCCCAAAATCCCAAAGTTAATCTGGGTCGTAGATCTGAGGATACCCGAGGACTATCCTGACCATCAGATCTATGATATATTCAGTCTGACGTTGACCACTTCAGGAGGAAAAAGGTTTGGTAACACCAAAAATCTTGATGTCCCAAAGTTACTATGAACCGTGGATCTAAGGATACTTCAGGATCCCTCACGACCGTTCGATTATAGGGACATGTGTATTAACTTTGATATCATGTGGGGGCCCATGTTTCGAGTAACGATGTTACCAGGTGTCACTCTCGGAGTGGCACACACTCAAACCCAAGGGACCTTTGAATGGAAGATACGAGTCATAGATCTCTAGGGTCATGTAGATACCCTCAGACCGTTAGATCTAACCATCCAAGCCAAGGAGACAGGTGTCGTCAGATCCTACACTCTAGAGAGAAGTCACTCCGAGAGATTTGAAGTGTGAAGGCATGAGGATTTCTGAAGGCTGGAGTCCTGAAGTCATCCCAGTCATCCGTTGGAAGGGAGGCATGGTAGAAGATCTGCCATTTCGAAGGAAAGTTACTCTGGGAGAAAAGGGAGTGTGTTGAACAAGAAATCTCGAAGGTCGGAGAGTCGAAGTTCATCTGAACCATCCATTGGAATACGACGTGTGGCATGAGATCTGTCACATCAAAGGATTGGTACTCCGGATGAAAGAACGTGGAGGAGCATTGAATACAAGTCACCTGAAGTAGGGAAAAGGACGGATATCAACCTTTTATTGGGGAAAACACGTGGCACTCGATATGTAACTTTGGGTATGGATAAATTCAGAGGAAAGAGGTGATTAGAGTGTTCAAAACTCTCGAACATCGAAGTCCCGAAGTACATCACAACCATTGATCACGAGGGATGCGTGGCGCTCAATCTGTAACTCTGGGTACAGAGTACTTCAGGGAGAAAACACTTTGGATCATTCGAAACTACCGAACATAGAAGTTTCGAAGTGAATCGGGGTCATCAAAATCTCTGAGGACACGCGACATCGGATTGTGAACTTCAAAGATTTTCCACTCCAGAGGATTCACGCACTGGTTGTCTTGGTGCCTGTTGTCTTGGCGTTTGGTCATAGCCTATGGCCATATGCGAGTATATATGGATGGAAGAACCCGAAGAACTTGGGAGAGGATATCTGCCAGCTTTGAGCTCAGTTTAGAGCATGGAGACCATGGCTAGAAATCTCTGGAAGAGAAGAATGGAATAGAGACCTCGAATGGGGGTTTTGATTCTCCTAAGAAGAGAAACATTTTGATGCCCCCACCATGGGTGTGTTACAGAAGGCCAATAATGGTTACAAAAACCACAAGGAGCGAGGGTTTCTCAACAAATAGAGCTTGATCTCTCTCAACAAAGAAAACAAAATGAAATGATTCTTGAAAAACCTCAAGTCAACGAGGTGATGGACATGGGACTGTGGATTAAATGCCCATATCTCGTCATATTCAATGCATGGTTATCAAGGAAGCACTACGTCCATGCTCGATAACTCAATGAAAATCAAATATTATAAACCACATACCATAAACATATGCCACATCAACCAATCATGGGTTTGAAATAATGCCAAATGAGCACCCATCCACGTGCCATATCAACTTTTCAATGATGGATATCTCCCCTTGTCACTACTAATAACTAATTAAGTGATTACTCATATGAAATGTTACGGTTATAATTTATAAAATCAATCAAATGGAATGCGTTGTACATACTATATGCGTTGTATATACTATATCCTGAATAGACCAACAATATAATAAACCAAAAATTTTGTACCATGCAACATATTTGTATGCACCACCTTTTGTTCAACATATTCGAATTCTTTCTAAACTTGTACCATGCAACATGTATATAATATACCATCATTCCAAACCTTATACCATACAACAATATATATATGCCATAGATATCATACCAAACATCAAGTCTTTGCAACTTATAACTTATGTTATCCCATAGTATGAGTCATTTCAATAGAGAACCCAAATGATTTGTATAATAAAATCTTTTACTTAATATATTATGACTTTAATAGCAAGGTCACTTCATATGCATGGGGAAACCATATAATATATATGCAATATAAAACTATTTTTTGTTATAACCAATTTTATGTTTCACTTTCATGAGTAAAAATGATTCTAATCCTTTTTGTACGTATAGAATAGATCCCATAGTTTTCTTTTAATAAGTGATATGTCATCAAAGTGAAAATAAGAAGAAACCATCATGGAATTAAAATAAAATGTATTATCATGCCGAGAATCATCATAGATTTGGAACCTTTAGCATCACCTATATGAAGCAGATATGTATATATACTGAGAGAAATGATTGAAAGTTAATATCCATGAGTGTTCTTAAAGGGGACCCCACCTACTAATTATATATCACAGTATAAATAAATAGGCCTTGCAACCCTTTGCAGGCTCTTATATTAGATGATGAGATTTTGAGTCAACACCCCTCACATAGGTAGAATAATATGGTTTCTATGTAATAAAGGTCAACATTAGTAAATAAGGCCTATGTAATAATGTGAACATGTCTAATGTAAAAAGACTTAATAGAATTTTCTTCTTCTAGAAAGATTCTCCTCTAGAATGTTCTCTAGAATATAGAAATAGTATAAATAGGAATAGAAAGAATGGGGAAGTTTTTTATTGAGAATTTTTTTGTAATTGAGCTCTTCTCTATTGGAGGTTGCCCCCTTGAAGAGGCAAGTGAACTTGAATTTCTATCAATAAAGGTATAATATTTTGTGCTATTGTTCTCTATATTTTGTTTTGTTTCTAGTATTTGTCACAATAATTTTGTTTTTTCTATACATAATGCATTTGGTACATTACAAGTGGTATCAGAGCACTTTCCTTTGTAGAAATTTTAGACAAATATTTTTTAGGCTAGAGACATGTACTATTAGAGTCTTTAAATCACTGAGATTTGTCATTCGACGGGTAAAATTGTGGTTGGGCTAACTGCATTCAAGAAATATAGTTGTTTTCACAAACCTTACTCGTAGCATGTTGTTTCACCTTGTTAGAAACCTTTGTAACCCATGTTGGTACCCCTTCAAGTAGTACCGCATTAGACAGTACATGTACAGGACCATTCACTCCCACGTACCCTCGAGTATATAGGGAATCACATAGGTCTCATGAAACAAACTATAGATCAACTTATCAACCTCCTGACTACTATAGTGCACTCGGGAAGATCACTCTCGTGTACCTATGTAATCGGGTAGTACAACTAAGGGTACAGTCAAGCCTGCTTAGTTGGTGCCCTGAGATATTAGGATGAGTACTATTGTTGGACCCCGTTGGTATATCAGAGAGCTATAGCATGAGGAAAACCCTTATTTGTAGGAACCCTTGATTTCATAACATAACATAATACAAATAAAGGGGAAATTCTACCACACAACCTTGTCTCCTGCATCCAAGTTGTAAAATTACTACATAATTTTAACTACTAAACATTTGGTCATTTTGTTGCTGCAATATTCTTCAGGTCGGAGTATAAGTCCGCAGAAGTAAAAAACAAGTATAGTGGTCCCATTGACACTCTTATTTGGGACCTATCCCACTGGATTACTCTCTTCGCACTAATCGTCATGGTACCCATCACTTATAATAAATTTTTTCCCTTGGACCTACTCACCCTCCTCGGCACCCTTATTTGGGAATTTTGGACTTCATTGTTGGATTACCCAAATTGAGAAATAAGTCAGTGATCATGGTTTTCATTGATTTCCTTTCCAAATATGTTCATTTATGTTTCCTCCAACACACGTTCACGACATCCATAGTGGCTAAAATTTTCATGGATAATAACTTCCAACTCCATGGCAGGCCTCACTTTATTGTCTCCAACCATGATCCCATAAGGAAGACCGATTTCCTGCTAAGCTAAATTTCTATGGGGAGGAAAGTCCCATTCTTGTGAATCCAATTATATGCGGAACAAATCTTAAATAAATTAAGAAATTGGAAAATCTGTGGGTGACAGATTTGCAATAAAATTATCAAATTTAGAATTGTGATGATGTCTCATGAATTCTGTATGCCTGGGATATAGGTGAGAAGAAAATATTTGTCCAGAAAGGATGGATGAATGATATCTAGATGAAAATCATGAAGGAGGCCACTGATGAGCCATGAGAACCCTGTGGTAAGCCATGATCGCCTAGAATATGTTGTGTTGAGGTAACACAAGCCAGAGGGATGCCTCGATAGAGAAAGTCTGATGGACGCCTCAACTGTAAAGCTTGATAAAGTCTCTGGGATTCTTCATGTTCGAGAAAACCTTAGCAAGGAAAGATGGATCACCCGAAGAACTATATAACAGAGAAGGGGATACCTGAGCCTGGGCCTGGAGGGTGAGTGACCGCAAGGAAGAGGAGACACTGATAGTTATTGTAAACTATTGATTGGGATCATACACACAATGGGTATGTCAAGGAAAAATAGTGAGCCTGGATAACAAAATAGCCATGTGGATACAAATCCACAAACTACGCAGATAATTATTGTGCTAGATTATGAAATTTCCCTAAAAAACATTTATGCAACAGTAAAATGTTTTCGCATGAGACTATGATTAATTTTCTTGTTGTCCAAGAAATATTGAAGGCAAGTGACGAAGATTAAGAGTCTGAAAAAGGACATGACCAAGAAAGAAGGTCAATACTTCTAAAGTGGTTCAATGAGAAAGGCATGACAGGTGTTACTAAGAAAGAACACCAAGGATGGTGTTCCTTTTAACGGGGAGTGGATTGTAACACCCATGTTTCCCCCAACTTGTAATTAATCATTAATTAGGATTACCATGTTGTGGCATGGGAACAGTGTAAATGTATTATTCTTTAATTGCCAATAACTAACTATGGGAGTGAAGCCTTGAAAGTAATAGCCATGATATCACTAGAGGAAAGAATGTGAAAATGATAAGAGAACAGATAATAAGAAAAGGACCAGTGGTTGAACCCTCAACCACCCCCATGAATGGAAGCATGGTCTAGCCACAGAAGGTCAGCCCGAAGTACCACAAGGTCTGGAAAACCCAGACTGACCCAAGTTTCCTTTTGATAGGAGGGAACAAGATAGGAGGGATGCACGTGCAAGGCACACAAGAGAATATGAAGAGAAGAGTGGAGAATACGAGGAAAAATCTAGCAGATAACGATCTGAAGGCCATGATCTTAATGCTGAGGAAACATATGATAAACCTCGTAGAGGTCGTGACAAAAAGGGAAACCTCAGAGAGTTTGCAGAACATGGGACCTGAGTAGACGACCTTGATCTTGATGTTGAGGAAGCACCTGATAAACCTCGTGGAAGACGTGAAGGAGAAAGGATCATTGATAATTGGCATAAATTCCCTGGTGATTTCATGGCTTGGCACAGGGGTACCCAAAGCACTAAGAGTGAATGCCTCTGAGACTATGGTTGGGTGGAAGGACGAACACCTATAGTCAATTAGTTGGCTACAACTAGTAATAGATAAGCATTCTCATATCCTATGTATTTAAGTGGTAACTATAAATTAAAGTTGGATATCCTATGAGTGTTGTAGGGATGGACATGTTTTCTTAATGGTTATATTATATCCCTTCAATTCTTCCTAATTGTGCATTTAGGAAAATAAGGAATTCTCTGGCCTATACACGTATATGCCTAAGCCATGTGGTGGCTCAAGTTAAAATAAATGAACTATGAATTTGATGAGTTTGGGTATAGCCTCACATGTGCATGCCGACACTCCCACTCGTTCTAAAGGAAGGACTCGGTTAAGTTGAGGAGAGTTTGTGCATGTATGCACAGAGTCTCTGTGAGGAGAGAAGAGATCAAGAACGCCCCTTTAATTATCAAGTTGATAAATGAGTGCAAGGGGTGTGTAGATAATTTATCTAAGTATTAAGTTTAGGAGAATTAGCACAAAATACCTAAGTACTTAAGGAGATGACAAAGCTCATGTAGGATAGTGAGATTTAAGTCCAGAAAGTAGAGATCCTTTCGTTAGGAATATGAATGGACGAGGTTAGTTTGGGCGGACACAAATTTCTCCACGATCATTGAATATAGAGAAGGAACGTGGGCGTTAACCCTTCGAGCCCTTCGGAATTCACGGGTCCGACAAATTGAGCATATTCATTGTACAGGAGGTGAATCCCCCGAAGTCCCAAACTTAATCTGGATCATAGATTTGAGGATGCCCGGGGAATATTCCGACCATCGGATCTATGATATATCCAACCCGATGTTTACCACTTCGGGAGGACAGAGGTTTGGTAAAACCAAAACTCTCGATGTCCCGAAGTTACAGTGGACCGTGGATCTAAGGATCCTTAGGGATCCCTCATGATCATTTGATTGTAGGGACACATGTATTAACTTCAAGATCATGCGGGGGGCCATGTGTTGATTAACAACGTTTCCAGGTGCCCCTATCAAAGTGGCACACACTTGGACCCAAGGGACCCTTGAACAGAAGATACGAGTCGTAGATCTCTAGGGTCGTGTAGATACCCTCGGACTATCAGATCTGAACCATCCAGGCCAAGGGGATAGGTGTCATCAGATCCTGCACTCCAGAGAAAAGTCACTACGGTAGAGTCAAAGTGTGAAGGCACGAGGATTTATGAAGGTTGGAGTCCCAAAGTCATCCCAGTCATCTGTTGGAAGGGACGTGCG
This sequence comes from Picea engelmannii, assembly GCA_009831015.1. Taxonomy (NCBI): domain Eukaryota; kingdom Viridiplantae; phylum Streptophyta; class Pinopsida; order Pinales; family Pinaceae; genus Picea; species Picea engelmannii. The sequence continues at coordinate 437,558 of ML782327.1, read as the reverse complement.
ACAAACGATCTACCATTTCAAAGGAAAGTTACTCCGGGAGAAAAGGGAGTGTGTTGAACAAGAAATCTCTAAGGCCGGAGAGCCAAATTTCATCTGAACTGTCCATTGGAATAGGACGCGTGGCGTGAGATCCGTATCATCGGAGGATTGGTACTCTAGAAGAAAGAACTCGAAGGAGCATTGACCGCAAGTCACCCGAAGTGGGGCAAAGGATGGATATTGACCATTGATTAGGGAAAACACGTGGCACTCGATCTGTAACTCCGGGTATGGATCACTTCAGAGGAAAGAGGTGCTTGGAGTGTTCGAAACTTATGAATGTCGAAGTCCCGAAGTAGATCACAATCGTCGATCATGAGGGACGTGTGGCACTCGATCTATAACTCCGGGTATGGATTACTTCGGGGAGAAAACACTTTGGAGCGTTAAAAACTCCTGAACACCAAATTCCCGAAGTGAATCAAGGCCGTAAAAATATCTAAGGACATGCAACATCAGATTGTGAACTTTAGAGACTTACCATTCCATAGGATTCACGTGGTGGTTGTTTTGGCGCCTGTTGTCTTGGCGTTTGGTCATGCTCGTGGTCATATGCGAGTATAGATGGATGGAATACCCTGAAGAAATTGGGAGAGGATATATGTTATCTCTGAGCTCAGTTCGAAGCATGGAGACCATGGATGGAAAGCTCTAGAAGAGAAGAATAGAATATAGACCCTGAATGAGGGTTTTGATTCTCCTAAGAAGAGTGAAAGTTTGATGCCCCCACCATGGGTGTATTATAGAAGGCCAAGAGTGGTTACAAAAACCACCAGGAGCAAGGGTTTCTCAACAAACAAAGCTTGATCTCTCTCAACAACGAAAAAAAAATGAAATGATTCTTGAAAACCCTCAAGCCAACGTTGTGATGGATACGGGACTGTGGAGTAAATGCCCATATCTCGTCGTATTCAATGCATGGTCAGCAAGGATGCACTACATCCATGCTCCATAACTCAATGAAAATCAAATATTATAAACCACATACCATAAACATATGCCACATCAACCAATCATGGGTTTGAAATAATGCCAAATGAGCACCCATCCACGTTCCATATCAACTTTTAAATCATGGATATATCCCCTTGTCACTACTAATAACTAATTAAGTGATTACTCATATGAAATGTTATAGTTATCATTTATAAAATCAATCAAATGGCATGTGTTGTACATACTATATCTCGAATAGACCAACAATATAATAAACCAAAAATTTTGTACCATGCAACAAATATGTATGCACCACCTTTTGTTCAACATATTCTAATTCTTTTTAAACGTGTACCATGCACCATGTATATAATATAACATCATTCCAAACTGTAAATTCTAACCTTGTACAATGTCTACTATAAATAGATATTCAGAAAAGAACAGAAAAGATACAATGGAAAATACAAACATTACACAGAGATTTTTCCCCTCGAAACCAAAACAGGGAAAACCAACATATATTATATTCATTCATTGTGTTACATCGTTTACAATACAATATACATATAGGAGCCAGTGGCATCCAAAGCCCTAACCCAATGACCTGGATTAGTTCAAAACCCTAACTCATTAACCGAAAATAGAAAACCATCGGCAAAAACCATGTGCCAAAAAAACCACCTAAATACATGACATGTTTCCTGAGGCAGAAAAAAAAATTCGGGGGTGTTTCCTGTTGGTCCCCGGTTTTGACCATGTTCTTTGCCCATACTACTTACCATTGACCTCCAACTATATGCCAGTATCACCCTTTTTGACATCCTTTTGATATAATCAACATCTCTTTACCATTCAAAGGGGTCACCTAAGGTATCTTTGAAATTCAAGTTATTATTATGCATTTTTAATACTTTAGATTGATAATTGGACTAATATCACTTGGGTAGGTACCATTACTATTCTTGGCGCAGGGTTCCGGTACCAGGTACCAACTCGCACTGTAGCGGTACCTGTGGAGCAGTTCGAAATCGGTGCATCATGGCATGCGTTATGGTTCGAAGGGGAGATAGCAGGTTCACCAGCCAGCTGGAGCCGTTGCCAGAGAATGCCCAAAAGACATCATGAGGCCTGGTTCGATTATTCTTCAAGTGTTCACACTTCGTGACACTACGTGTCACGAAGTTGTGAAATGAGTTTTCAGTTTCATTGCAGGATTACTCTCGGATCATGGATCCGTTGCTTTACGTTTTCTTTGTCTAAGACTGTTACAAACGCTAGGATTTGGATATAAACCGGTGTTCATTGCTGAGAACGGGTTACCACTACGACTACCATTGTTATTGCTATTTTTCTAATGTTATCAGATTATGCTGAACCTATGTTTTAATATAAGTTGTTGTTGCTTATATGTTGACTGTAACATGATCTAAATATCGTGTTTTTAATGAGTTAATGGAGCACAGAGTTACATCGTATTTACATCGTGTGATTTCGTAGGCTCTGGTCGTTTTCCACAGTGCCTGCACCGTTTGGTTGGGCCCGCCAAGCTGGTGCACGCCGCTGTTTCATTAG
>ML782327.1:338955-421346 GCA_009831015.1 Picea engelmannii | reverse complement strand
TCAACCTGGGAATAACCCTTTGCTACTAATCGAGCTTTGTATTTCTCCACTTTTCCTTCTGCATTCAGCTTCTTTTTAAATACCCATTTTCTACCAATGGGATTTCTTCCAGTTGGCAACTCCACTAGATCCCAAGCCTCATTATTATCCAAAGATGCAATTTCTTCTTCCATGGCCCTTTTCCAGAGATTTCCATCCTCTGAATCCAATGCCTCCTTGACAGTTCTAGGATCATCATCAGTAATAGACAAAGCAAAATTTGAATGAAAATCAGATGGACTATACCTTTCCGGTACCCTTATTTCTCGATCCGATCTCCTCAATACTGGAGTATGAGGATCTTCTTCTTCTTATTCATGTTCTTCCGTAGAGTCTACTTCATCATCCTTTAAATCAAACTCTATCTTCTCTGGTTCTTCCTTACTTGGTAGGACTTCATGTTTAACAACATCCTTCATTTCTCTAAATACCACATCTCGGCTATACACTACCTTCTTATTTTCTGGGTTCCAAAGCTTATAACCTTTGAGACCATCTTTATATCCAATAAAGATACATTTTTCAGCCTTCTTATCCAGCTTACTCTTGGTTTCCTTTGGAACATGAACATATGCATCGCAGCCAAATACCTTAAGATGTGTGAGAGAAGGTTCCTTACCATTTCATACCTCTTTTGGAGTCTTGTCACCCAACGCTAATGAGGGTGATCTGTTGACCAGATAACATGCAGTACCCACTGCCTCTGCCCAGAATTCTTTCCCTAACCCAACACCACTGAGCATGCACCTTTCTTTTTCCATCAGTGCCTTTTTCATCCTTTCTGTAACTCCATTCTGTTGAGGTGTATATGGAGTAGTCTTCTACCTTGTTATACCGCACTTCTTACAGAATTATTCAAATTCATTCCCACAGAACTCTCCACCATTATTTGTTCTCAACACCTTAATTCTTTTCTCTGTTTGATTCTCAACAAGCGCCTTAAACTGTTTAAACTTGTCAAAGACTTCATATTTCTTTATAAGGAAATATATCCAAATTTTCCTTGAGAAGTCATCTATAAATGAGACATAGTACACAAAATTTCCTAATGATGGGACCAACACAGGTCCAAAAACATCACTGTGAACTAGTTGTAAAATTCCTTCTACCCTCATTGCACCGGAGGGGAATCTTACCCGATTATGCTTCCCATATAGACAATGTTCATAGAAATCAAAATACAGAGAGCAGTTAGACATACCTTCAAGCATACCTTTACCATGTAGTAGTCAAAGACCCTTCTCTCCGATATGCCCCAGTCTTTGATGCCACAACATAACCTTTTCTCCAGAGACTGTAGGAGTTCTTTCTTCTGCAGCTCCAATATCAAGAATAATGGAGATATTAAACCCATCACTAATAGTTCTTCCTAGCATCTTATATAGAGTTCCAAACTGAACTCTTTTCATCAACACCATTGCTCCTCGAACCATCCTGCAAGTTCCCTTTAAAAAAAAAAACATCACACCTGCATCTTCCATTTTGCTTACAGAAATCAAATTTTTGGCCATACCTGGGATGTGTAGAACACCAGGCAGTGTTATAATCCTTCCATCTATGAGTCTCAACTTGACCCTTCCTCTTTCTATGATTATGGTTGTCGAATCATTACCTAAGAAAACATTACCTCCATCATAGTTTTCATATTCGCATAACCACTCCCTGTGGGGAGTCATATGAAAGGATGCACCAGAGTCAATCAACCATGCCTCATGATCTTCATGTGTGCTTGAAGAGGCCAAGTACACATCCCCTCCTTCTTCCTTGGAGGTATTTTCTTCTGTAGAAGAAGATTCTTCAGATCCCTTCTTTTTCTGAACTTTGGATCTACACTGCTTCTTGTACTGCCCTTCTTTTCCACACCTCCAACATTCCCTTACAAATTTTCCAAGAGATTTAGATCGACCCTTAGACTTAGATATCCCACTTGATAAATTAGATATATTTCTTTCCTAGGAACGTCCTCTTGCAAATAATGCGTCTGTGCTATGTCCTTCCATATTCTTTCGTCTCATCTCCTCCGACAACAAGGATGAGACCACTTCTTCAAACTTCAAATAAGTTCTATTACTACCTATGGCCACAACCAGACTATCCCACGAGTCTAGTAAAGAACACAACAAACTGATATATGTATCTTCATCTGAAATTTTAATCTCAAGAGATACTAATTGACTTACCACAGTATTGAAGGCATTCAAATGCTCTGCCACCGAGTCTCCATCTCTCATCCTCGAGTTATACAACTTCTTTCTCATGAATAGTTTATTTACCAAGGACTTAGACTAATACAACTTGCCCAACTTTTCCCATAAATCCTTGGTTGTAGCTTCCTCTGACACATTCAGTAATACTAAATCAGAGAGACACAGTCGGATTGTGCTCTTTGCCTTCTTATCCATATTTTTCTAGTCATCTGTAGAAGTTTCTGTAGGTGCAGTACTTGTATCTACCACGATCCACTGATCTCTGTCCACCAAAAGATATTCCATCTTGAGCTTCCACGGCTCAAAGATTTTCCCATTAAACTTCTCGATCTCCATCTTCGAATTGCTTTCCATTTATTTTCACCTGAAAAACAATACCACAGATCTCCCACTGTAACAAGGCTTATCACAGTCCTGAGCCAAACTCTTGACCACAAAGGCATCCCCCTGAAGCCAATAAATCTCTAATACCAAATGTAAATTCTAACCTTGTACAATGTCTATTGTAAACAAATATTCAGAAAAAAACAGAAAATATACAATGGCAAATACAAACATTACACAAAGAACTTCCCCTGGAAACCCAAACCGGGAAACCCAACATATATTATATTCATTCATTGTGTTACATTGTTTACAATACAATATACATATAGGAGCCAGCGGCATCCAAAACCCTAACCCAATGACCTAGATTACAAAACCCTAATTCCTTAACTGGAAATATAAAACCATCGGCAAAAACCATGCGCCGAAAAAACCACCTAAATACGTTTCACGTTTCCCGAGGGTGACACTACTACTCATGCAAAGAATATAACACATACCCAACACAAACCTTATACGGTACAACAATATATATGTGCCATAGATATCATACCGAACATCAAGTCTTTGCAACTTATAACTTATGTTATCCCATAGTATGAGTCACTTCAATAGAGAACCCAAATGATTTGTATAATAAAATATTTGATTTAATATACTATGACTAGAGTAGCAAGGTCACCTCATATGCATGGGGAAACCATATAATATATATGCAATATAAAACTATTTTTTGTTATAACCAATTTTGTGTTTCACCTGCATGAGTAAAAATGATTCTAATCCTTTTTGTATGTATAGCATAGATCCCATAGTTTTCTTTTAATAAGTGTTATGTCATCAAAGTGAAAATAAGAAGCAACCATCATGGAATTAAAATAAAATGTATTATCATACTGAGAATCATCATAGCTTTGGAACCTTTATCATCACCTCTATGAAGAAGATATGTATATATACTGAGAGAAATGATTGAAAATTAATATCCATGAGTGTTCTTAAAGGGGACCCCACCTACTAATTATATATCACAGTATAAATAAATAAGACTTTCAATCCTTTGCAGGCTCTTATATTAGGTGATGAGAGTTTGAGTCAACACCCCTCACATAGGTAGAATAATATGGTTTCTATGTAATAAAGGTCAACATTAGTAAATAAGGCCTATGTAATAATGTGAACATGTCTAATGTAAAAAGACTTAATAGAAGTTTCTTCTTCTAGAATGATCCTCCTCTAGAATGTTCTCTAGAAGATAGAAATACTATAAATAGGAATAGAAAGAATGGGGAAGTTTTTTATTGAGATTTTTTTTGTAATTGAGCTCTTCTCTATTGGAGGTTTCCCCCTCGAAGAGGCAAGTGAACTTGAATTTCTCAATAAAGGTATCATTTTTTGTGTTATTGTTCTCTATATTTTGTTTTTTTTGCTAGTATTTGTCAAAATAATTTTGTTTTTTCTATACATAATGCATTTGGTACCTTACAAGTGGTATCAGAGCACTTTCCTCTGTAGAAATTTTAGACAATTTTGTTTTAGTCTAGAGACGTGTACTATCAGGGTCTTTGAATCACTAAGATTTTTCATTCGACGGGTAAAATTGTGGTTGGGGGAACTGCATTCAAGAAATATAGTTGTTTTCATGGACCTTACTCATAGCATGTTGTTTCACCTTGTTAGAAACCTTTGTAACCCCTATTGGTACCCCTTCAAGTAGTATCGCATTAGACAGTACATGTACACGACCATTAACTCCCATGTACCCTCAGATATATAGGGAGTCCCATAGGTCTCATGAAACCAACTATAGATCAACTTATCAACCCCATGACTGCTATAATGCACTCGAGAAGATCACTCTCGTGTACCTGGGTAATCAGGTAGTACAACTAAGGGTACAGTCAAGCCTCCTTAGTTGGTGCCCTGAGATATTAGGACGATTACTACTTTTGGATCTCGTTGGTATATCAGAGAGCTATGGCACAAGTAAAACCCTTATTTGTAGGAACCCTTAATGTCAAAACATAACATAATACACATAAAGGGGAAATTCTACCACACAACCTTGTCTCTTGCATCCAAGTTGTAAAATTACTACATAATTTTAACTACTAAATATTTGGTCATTTTGTTGCTGCAATATTATTTCGGACTTATCCCACTGGATTACTCTCTTCTCACTAATCGTGATGGTACCCATCACTTATAATAATTTTTTTCCCATGGACCTACTCACCCTCCTCGGCACCCTTATTTGGAAATTTCTGACTTCATTGTTGGATTACCCAAATTGAGCAATAAGTTAGTGATCATGGTTTTCGTTGTTTTCCTTTCCAAATATGTTCATTTATGTTTCCTCCAACACACATTCACCGCATACATAGTGGCTAAAATTTTCATGGATAATAACTTCAAACTCCATGGCATGCCTCACTTTATTGTCTCCAACCATGATCCAAAATTTACAAACAACGTTTGGCAAGAATTGTTCAAGCTCCAGGCAACCCAATTACATCTCAACATGGCCTATCATCACGAAATTGATGGATAAATGGAGTTTTCAACAAGTACTTGGAAAAATATTTGAGGTGTGTCACTTCTAACAGACAAACTCAATGGGCTCAGTGGTTACCATTAGTTTATTGGTGTTACAAAACATCCTACCATGTTGTCACTCGCATGACTCCCTTTGAAGCATCCTACAGTTAAAATCCACCTTTTTTTCTCTCTTACCTTCCAAGTGTATCCAAGGTTCAGAACGTCGATAGAACACTTATAGTTTGAGCTTCCATTATCCATAACCTCAAAGAAAATTTAGTCATGGCTCAAAGTCATATGAAGCAACAAGAAGATCAGGGTCATTTTGAATGTCAATTTGTTGAAGGGGGGCAGGTGTTTTTCCATCTACAACCTTATAATAAAACTTCACTCAAACTCAAACACTGTCAGAAACTCTCTCCCAAAATTTATGGCCCTTATGCAATTATCAAGAATGTGGGGCATCTATCCTACAAGTTAGCTATCCCTAATCACTCTAAGATCCATCATGTTTTTCATGTTTTTCATGTTTCTTGCTAAAAGAAAGTGATTGGAACTAAGTTCTAGACTCAAACTAGTCTCCCTGAATTGGATGAAGAAGGCTCCATTTGGTTGCATCCCCAAGCAGTCTTGGACCAATGCGAGCATCATTTCCATCAACACACCATCAAGGATTTTTTAGTTCAATGGAAGGATATACCACTAGAAGATGCCACCAGGGAGATTTCTACCATTCTACAATAGTTTCTGCATCTCAAGCCTTGAGGACAAGGTTTTTTCTCAAGTGGGGGGGGCATGTTAGGGACCTAACCTCCCTAACCCCTCATGTAGTTATAATAATATGTTTTCTATGTGATAAAGGAAAACATTAGTAAATAATTCCTATGTAATAATGTGAACACATCTAATGTAAGAAGACTTAATAAAAGTTTCGGCTTCTAGTAATATCTTCCTCTAGAATGTTCCCTAAAAGATAGAAATAGTATAAATAGGAGTAGAAAGCATGGAATTTTTTTTTCTTGAGAATTATTTTGTAATTGAGCTTTTATCTACTAGAGGTTTCCCCTCAAAGAGGTAAGTGAACTTGGATTTCTATCAATAAAGGTATCATTTATGGTGTTATTATTCTCTATATTTTGTTTTTTTTGCTAGTGTTCCTCATAATAATTATGTTTTTGTTGTATATAACGTTTGGTACCTTACAAATACATAACCGCCTATCTATTGTTATTCACATTGGGTACCTCCATAGGTACCCCATATTATCTCCCCTAGTTACCCTATATTATCTCCTCTAGGTACACTATAGAAATGGAGTTCATTATTGCATGATGTGCATGCTTAGCTCTTAGCATAGTTTTATCTATAGACATGTTTTCTATGTTGGAATCGCCTTAGAGGATTTGGGTTCAATTATTTGTTATGCCTTTGAATTTGTTTTTTGAAGGCATGGATAGTTCAAATTAGGTATGTATGATGGTGTGGTCATAGGATGTCATTGTTAAGTAGGACCATTCGAAGTCTTTGATCTTTATAACTTGAAGGACATTCAAATCCCGCAATCACATTTATTATCAAAGGCTTATCCCCTTTGTCAAGTTTAAAGTGATAACATTTATATGAAATCTATTTAGGCCTTTTTTGTGTCTACTTTGAAGTGATTCTTCAAAACATGGTTGATGGGCCATATTGAATTTGGCCTGATGGCCTTTGACTACTTTATTTATTCAAAGGTTGGAGAGATTTCGATCAAGAAGGCCTAATGGCCTATCAGACAACTCTTTTGAAAGTGGTCAATGGCCATATTTTGAAGTGATACCTTCGAATGGTGGCTACTTGGGCCTTTTTTATGTATACTTTGAAGTGATTCTTCTAAAATATGGTGGATGAGCCATCTTGAATTTTGGTCCAATGGCCTTTGACTGCTTTATTTCTTCAAATGTTAGGGAGATTTTCAAAGAATTCCCAATGGCCTATTGCACAATTCTTTTGAAATTGGTTTATGGTCATGTTTTTAAAGGGCCCAATTCTCTATAGGGAACATTTGAAGGTTGTTCTTTCAATTTTTTTCAAAGTGGGATGAAACTTCAAAGAGGGCCAATGGCTTATCAAGCCTATATTTCAAAAGCGCCTAATGGAATATTTCAAATATCCCAATGGAATTGACCTTCAAAGGATGTTTTTCAATCTTTCAAAGAGGCCCAATAGCCTATCAAGTCGATGTTTCAAATTTCCTAGTAGCATGTTTTGAAGAGGTCAATAGCCTATTAGACCTATCTTTTGAAAGTTCTCAATGGAGTTTTTTGAAGAGGCTCGATGGCCTTGAACTTTAGAGGATTTTTTTCAATATTTTGTAGAGGATCAATGGATTACTAGGCTATCTTTTGAAAGTTCTTGATGGCATCTTTTGAAGAGGCATGATGGTCTTTCATTTTGAAAGAGCCCAATGAATTTCTCATTAGGTAGATATTTATAAAGAGGCCCAATCTTTTGAAAAGGATCCATGAATTTTCCATCAAGCAGATGCTTTCGAAGGTGGAGAGATATTTTGATAAGGTGCATTATCCCAATGCTAGATGTTGTTCAAAGGAAGGATAATATCCCAATGGAGGTTGATTCAAACTAGCTCAAAGAGGATAAAAAGGGGTATTGTTTGCGGTCTATGACCCATGAAATGAGCATTCATACAAATGTAAAGTAGTTCAGAAACCCAAAAATTTCAAGGTAAATGGAAAGGTGAAAAAAATACCACAATCTCTTAATAATACTACAAAGGGGGATGGGTACATAACAAACTGTGACTTCAAAAACATGGCTAATATGTATATGTATATTGTGCTTATTAAATAGACTATCATGCATGATACAATTTATACTTTATTTATTTTGTAAACAAAGTTGTTGGTATGTTGTTTCCTTAAGAAAATGGCCCTCGATTTCAATATATAGAGCTTAAGTGAGACCTCAATCACCCAAGGTTGAGATGATTGAAGCTCTATACATATCATTGTCCTTAGGAAAGGATGTTGGAAAGATCGAGGAATTCACATTGGAGCATTTTTATTCTTTTATCAATTGGGAATAATTATTGTATCCTACTAATCAATATATACAAAGAATGTGTAAATGTGTTGAACCTACATAGAATAGATATAGCTAGAAAATACCACACATTTGCAAAGAGAAATTGAGAAAGAAGAAGTAAGAGAGAAAGAATGGAAGAATTCTAATTAAACATAATGAATAATGAATAATTTACACATGATATACTCTGTATAAATCAACCAATGCACGTTGGAGATGAAGCCAATGCACCATAGTGGTGGTCTAGAGTGATTTGGACACACACTAGCAGTTCTGGGAGTGAACTTCCACCTAGTCTAGTCTCTCGGGCAGTTACGAGAGTGAACTTCCACTTAGTTGAGTTAACTAGTCTACCAGTCTTCAGTTAACTCACTGAAATAGAGTGAAGTGAGAAGGAGATCAAGGAATCAAGGGTAATGCACTAGTCTAGTGATGATCCCAAGGAAAATTCACATCAGTTGGTGATGATCCCAATGTTGCATGGTGACAAAACCAATGCAGCATCTAGACTCCACTCAACTAGTCAAACTGAAGAGAATGTTCTCCCTAAACTTTAGGAGACTGGATAAAGACTAATAAACATAGGATAAACATTAGGAAAAATAAATCTTAGGTGTGTGTGAAGTAACTCCAACACCCCCCCTGAACATCACTACGGTGAAAATAAAGAATGGGTCCCGACAACAAGGCCATGTTAGGTACCCAAATAAAAAAGAGACACTGAAATAAAGTGAGGAAAGAGGGAAACCCTCCCACACCCCCCCCCCAAAGGTACAATGTATGTAAAAAAAGAATGGATAATTTCTAGGCAATTGTGTCCTTCACTCCAAGACGACTTTCCAGTGAATGGAACTTATGCTCAGTGAAGGTATTGGTGAAGATGCATGTCGTCTGTTCTATTGAAGGACAAAATTGTAGGTCGATTATCTCCTTGTTGACTAAGTCTCGGATGTAGTGCATGTGGATATCGATGTGATTCGTCTGCTACCTCTGAATTGGATCTCTGCAGAACTTCAAAGTGCTTTGGTTGTCACACCAGATGATGATTGACCGATGAAGTTGAATTCCCAACTCAGTGATAAAATTGTGTAGCCACATAGCATGAATGGTTATGTTAACTACCTCTTTGTACTCTGCCTTGGCTAAAGAAAGAGAAATAGCATCATGCTTCTTGCTCGACCAACAGATAGGCCCGGAACCAAGACTAAGTGAGTAACCATATGTGTACTTGTGATTAGTTTTATCTCCAGCCCAGTCAGAATCATTTAACCTGATGAGATATAATGTAGAGTCTACTGCATAATGAATCCCAAAGGTGATGGTGCCATGTACGTATCAAAGGATATGCTTTGCTTCCTTCCAATGTAGCTCATGTAGCTTCTGCATGAACCTGGAAACTATGCCAACTGCATAGGAGAGGTCTGGTATTGAGTGTGTGAGATACAACAAGCTCCCCACTAGATGTATGTACAGTGTGATGTCAACCAGTGGAGTGTCCCTGCCATATTCAAGTTTGACTCCTGATAGGAAAGGAGTCGGAGCAGACTTGCAGTATGCCATGTGAAATATATCAAGGCGATCTCGTGCATACTTGGCCTGAGACAGTTTGATGCCTAGGGCATCCTGACTGATCTTGAGTCCAAGGAAGAAGTGTAGCAGACCCATGTTCATTATCAAGAACCTGTCATGTAGAATCCTATTGACTGCAACAATTTTTGAAGTCGGGCAACCAGTGATCAACAAATCATCAACATACAAAACTAAGAGTAGAAGTGAATCAGTCATCGTGAGCATGTAGACATATATATATCCTCAAAGATATTACCATGAAGAAATGCGCTCTTTACATCCATATAATGGACTTCCCATCCCTTGGTTGTCGCAATGGCAAGTGCTTATCATATGGAATCCATATTCACTATTGGAGAGAAGGTCTCATCATAGTCAATGCCATGCACCTGTTGAAATCCTTTGGCAACAATCATGGATTTGTATATGCTAATATGTTCATTTGTTGTGCTCTTGGTCCTGTAGACCCATCTGCACCTGACAAGTTTCCTTCCGGAAGGAAGGGGAACGAGATCCCAAGTCCGGTTCTCGAGGAGGGAGTTGTACTCCTCCTACAATGCTGATTCCCAAAAGGGATTTCCAGCAGCCTCTTCATAAGAATGTGGCTCTGAAGACTGAACCAAGAAAATATTCCTGGAGGTAAATGGTTCAATGGAAGTGAGTGCAATAGAAGGCTCCTCGAAATCAGATTGAGTCCTCCTAGTATCGATTAGATCACCAACAAGATCCCCTACATCCCAAAGAATAGTCTGGGCCCACTTGAGCCTCTACTCTGGCTCTGCATCTGCATCTAGATGCACTAAATTTTCATCTGACTGTACTGACTCTGTATATGGATCATTTGATTCCTATGAATCATAACTCTCATCTGAAGAAGATTCATCATGTGCATGCTCATCATCTCAGACAGGTGGAAGAATGAAGGTGTTTGCATGCGGTTGTTGAGGTACATGCAAGACACTTTCCTCAAATTGGACACTTCACTCAATGATAAGCCGATCCAAGGAAATATCAATAAGTCTATATCCCTTCACATCGTCGGGGTATCCAACAAAGATACACTATGTGCTCTGTGGATCAAGTGAATTACTCTTTCCAAAAGGAATCTGGGCCCATGCACGTGAACCGAAAATACGAAAGTGGGTCACTTCCGGTTTGAGGCCGCTCGAAGGCTCGTAGGGGATCTTATCCTTGATAGATCTATGGGGAGATATGTTTTGCATGTAGGTTGCACAATTAAGTGCTTCACCCCATAATCTCTATGGAAGTGACTTTGCATGTAGCATGCAAGATGCCATCTCTTTTAGAGATCTGTTTTTCCTCTTAACAACTTCATTTTGTTGTGAAGTATAGGGAACTGTGTGTTGCAACTGAATCCCTACCTCATGACAAAGATTATGGATCTCATGATTGACATACTCTCCCCCATTATCAGTTCAAAGGACTTTGATTTTCTTTCCTGACTGTGTCTCAACCAGGGCTTTGAAATATTTGAGGTGTTGAAAGACCTCTGATTTTTTCTTGAGAATGAAAATCCATGTGAAACGTGAGAAATCATCAACAAAAATGAGCACGTACCTCACTTTTTTGATTGATGGATGCAGAAAAGGGCCCATGAGGTCACTATGGATCAGATCTAAAGGAGAGGAAGCTCTCTGAGTCTTTCCTTTGTCGAATTTCTCTTGAGGGTGTTTTCCAAGAACACATCCCTCACATATTCCTTTGGAGAAATGGATTTATGGTAGACCATCAACCAATCTTTTATTGCTAATTTTTTGCATATATCTAAAATTCAAATGCTCAAACCTTTCATTCCATATCCTACTGCTTTCATCAGCATGTGTAAGTAGTAAATAAAAATATGGTTCAATAAATTCAGAAAATGTATGCAATCTAGATTGATGATTTACCTCACTGGTAGCAACCCTGGAATTGGTTTGCATGTCATAGATTTCCATTTCATTAGGTGTGAATATGAATTTATTTCCAGTGCTATAATTCATCATCTGATACATAGAGAGAATATTGACGGAAAGTTTGGGAACATGCAACACATTCTCGAAGCTTATGTTGGTGAGTTCAATCCTTCCTTTGTTGGTGACCTCAACTGAAGAGTTATCCCCCATCAGAATGGGAGGACATTTTCATGCATCCAATGAAGAATAGACTACTTTGGTGGCATCCATGTGATGTGATTCTCTTGAATATACGATCCAAGCATCGGGAGAGGAATTGATGGAAATCAAGGCATGGATAGAATTTCCTTTCTTGGGATTCTGATCTTCTGGCTTCTTCTTCTTGGCACCCTCGGGAATGAGATATCCAAGGTTATTTTTCTGAAGTATTTGAGTCATTAGATATATTTTTTTCTGCATACATGTGGATTCTAGATGGAATCCTTTATGGAAGTATGTGCATTTCTCCCCTTTTCTTCCCTTTCCACCTTTGGATCTGGAGGCATCGATGAAGGGTTTTGAGTACACTTCATTCTTCGGATTTGCATGAGCTTTCATTTTTTATTTATCTTTAGATTTATGATATTGATGGCTTCCATATTGCACAGTAAGTGCATGTGCCTTTGGGCCTTTGATTTTTCCCATGTTGATGAGCTTGGTTTGCTCTTGTGTCAAGGATTCGATAAATTCCTCAAGAGAAGGTATCTTCCAGGTGGCTCCAGAGGTGAATTTGACTAAATGGAATGTGGATATGAACACAGAGTATTCATGACCAATTTTGTAGAGAATGGTGAGAACCATTTGTTTCTCCTCCTTAGATTTATCAACCCTGCAAGCTTTGAGTTGCGACAGTAAATCTTTGTATTTTGTAAAGAACCTTGGAGATTGTCGAAGATTTTTTGATCCAATGTGAACAATTCCACCTCGAGCATGTGTCACCTCATCTCATATTGTTTACCAAATATCCCTTCCATGGTGGTCCAGGATTCATTGGGGGTTTTACAGGAAGATATGTGAAAAGGGAGATCGGGAGAAATGAGACTACAAATTGTTCTGAATGCTTCATCCATTCAATTTAGATACTTGGATTTTTCTATGTCTGATGTCTGTTATGTCTATGTATTCATGGTTAACCTGTATAATCCTCTACTTCGAATATGCATGACCATCTTCTCCTTCCATGCAAATAAGTTGTAAGGTGTAAGAATGAATTCTTTTGGGAATTCCATTTTTTTGCCGTCTTCAATCTTTGGTACCTGCACAAAATAATTTGGTGTATCTTTGCTTAGAAATTAATCGGATTTGATACCATGTAAATGTGTTGAACCTGCAAAAAATAGATATATCTATAAAATACCACACACATTTGCAAAGCGAAATTGAGAAAGAAGAAGCAAGGGAGAAAGAATGGAAGAATTCTAATTAACCGTAATGAATAATGAATAATTTACACATGATATCCTCTGTATAAATCAACCAATGTGCACTGGAGGTGAAGCCAATGCACCATAGTGGTGGTCTAGAGTGATTTGGACACACGCCAGCAGTTACAGGAGTGAACTACCACCTAGTCTAGTCTCTTGGGCAGTTACGAGAGTGAACTGCCACCTAGTTGAGTTAACTAGTCTATCAATCTTCAGTTAACTAACTAAAACAGAGTGAAGTGAGGAAGAGATCGGGGAATCAAGGGTAATGCACTAGTTTGGTGATGATCCCAAGGACAATGCACATTTGTTGGTGATGATCCCAATGTTGCATGGTGACAAAACCAATGCAACATCTAGACAACACTCAACTAGTCAAACTGAAGAGAATATTCTCCTAAAGGAATATTCTCCCTAAAATTTAGGAGACTGGATAAAGACTAATAAACATAGGAAAAACCTTAGGAAAAAGAAATCTTAGGTGTGTGTGAAGTAACTCCAACAGAATGATTCTTTCTAGTATGTAATAAGGTGACCATTAGATCATTAATGTAAATGTAAGATTAATATTTCATCGTTTCATTTATCTTGGTTATACAGTGAACTACTTGTAGAATTCTACATGAGGTGAATTGGGATGGGTAACATTCTAGGAAGCCCTATTTATGAAGTCCAAACTCAAAGGTGATGATTACATAGTAGTCTAAATGTGCTACAAATTGGCCTTTTATGGCTGCTCAAAATAAGGAGAAGGTAAACTGATAGTTTTTTCCTCAAATTTGGCACGAGTCATTTTGGATCGATTGAATAACACATATTGTATGTTATCATGCATAATAACATTTAAATAGAGGTATTCAAGGGTGTTGAATCCATTTCTACATTAAAAACAACAATCTCAACAATCCAAAATTGTAAATTTAGTAAAGATTTTCTAACGAAATTTTGGTGATGGAAAATCATAAAAAAACAAATTCTAGAATGTTTGGCCTCCTTCGATGATTAATGTTATTCATTTCATTTCATTATTTTTAATCCCACTTCTTCACCCCTATGAACAACCCCATATGCAATGAGTGCTAAGTGGACTATTCAACCATAAGAAATTGGTCATTCTAACTTATGCTTATGGAATTTGGGTAATGTATTAATGACTTACATTACAAATGATCCCAATAATGAATTTCATGTGTCGGACTACAAAATCCCCCAAACATGTTGTAAAATTCTAGTGCCAAATCTCATCTCCCTATAGTAGATTGAGTGATACAACTTTGTGAAAACGATTGATCTCATATTGGTGTTGGGTGTGAACATACCCTTGTTTAGTAATTAATGCCAACACATATTAGGTGAGGCAATGTAATGAGAAGTAATGTGATCAATTTTGAATGTATCAAACAATCTAATATAGTTGACTTTGTCAAGAGACCATTTGCTATAAATAGATGTAGTCATAAAAAAAATTAGGTTATACATATTTTTGCATATTGCTTTTATTGTCTATCTGCTCATTTGCAGGGATTTCCATGCTCATATATGGATATGGAATTTGATTGGGGAATAAGTATTATATGTATTTTTACAATGGGTTTTCTAATCGAAATCCATGTTGCTTCCCACTAAAATCTCTTTGTTTGAAGAGTTAATTGTGATCAAATCGTGGATCTGACAAACATATATAAATCATATGGTATCGTAATTGTTTATTTGATTTACTTTAAGTTATTGCATTGTTCAATGTTTGTGTATTTTCTTTCTTGTTAATTGGTTATTGCAATTTTCAAATGAAATTAATATAATAGTTTTAGTGATATAATCACAAGCATTTAGAAATAATGTTTTGTTTAGTCTTTGTTCCAGAGAAAGCTGCTAATTTCTCCTTGATCTCTCTTTCATCCTCATTCTTTCAAAATAAGTTGGAAGTGTCGGGATTGGTCAACATTGAGCCACTAACTCTCAGTTCGACATGGAGCAACAATCGTTCAGGAGGAGAGGGAGTCTGTAAGAGGCTAGACCAATAGAGGTATTTCGTATTGGAAATAGTTTCTCTATCATATAAAAAAAGGATCAACTTTTGGTGCAATCGAGAGATATTCCATGGAGGCTAGTTAACACTCATCAAATCAGTGCTAGAAGCAATTTCGGTATATTGGCATCTTCTTGCTAACATTAAGGGAATTCTCAATAGCATCCTCAAGATGTGTTTTAATTACCTCCAGAAGAGAAGTAAGGACTACTTAGGATCACATTTAGTTTCTTGAAAAAAGTTGTATCTTCTAAAATGTCAAGGTGGATTGGGCATAAAGGACTTAGTCCAATTCATGCATGCTCTTGTTACTAAGTCTATGGGTTTTCATATCTCGCGATATCTTGTGGACACATATCTAATTAGTGGATAAGTATATCTCTCGAGGCTCAATCCTGGACTAGATTTTTTTGAGATAAAAGCCTATTGGTATTTTCTTGAACTAGTGGCACACCTTAACTCTTTCCTTTCCCATTATCATCAAGTATCTTGCATTGAGGGTGGGATGGGTACCAAAGTACATGTGGGTATTGATGTTATTGTGGGTTGCTATAACAATGTACTTCTCCCTAAAGATCTAATTATACATCTCGAAGAAGAAGGTTGGTGTACTCTTAATCATGTTGGAGACCTTGGTCGTTCAATTATCTAGAGACATGATTGGCTTACGATGAATCACTTGGGATCGGAGAATTGTCCTATGTTCATCTAAGAATTAAAAAAGGCTCACATCCATATCACATACAATGAGAATGAATTGGTTTGGATATACAGGAACTCGGGTGGAATTTACATGGAAAAGTTGGGATACTCGACCTTGATGTGTAATGATGAGAGTGAAGGTAAGTGGTGGTATACAAAACTATGGAAAAGAAATGGCCCTCAAAAAAGAATTCTCTTTTTATGGTTAGTTCTCCAAGGTCGATTTCTTACTTGCGATTATCTTCAATCCAAAGGGAAGAAAGGGTCGAGTTATTGCTATTTATGCTTGCAATCCACATAAACTAATACCCATCTTTTCTTATTTTTCCCTACATTATTTAGGTCTGGAAGGAATTGGAACAGGCCTTAGGAATTCCACATCTCTGGGATAAGGATATTGAAACCTCATATTTCAAGGAATACTTCATATCTCCATGACTTAAGGAAATGAAAGTACTACCCATTCTTGTTGCATCGGGGATATGGTTAGCACAGAATGTTGGAGTTTTTGAGGGAAAAGTTCCACACACTATTAAAATTTCTCAACAATCATTGCCTTTTCTATCTTGTTACAAACCTCATCTGAAGCAGAAAAAGGTCTGAGTGCTAGAGGGTCTATTGATCAATGAAAATGGTGTGAGGTTTCTTTTATGGAGGCCAGGAGGGAAAGTGTGGTATTGATTTTGTTCTCAATACCTCTGATCGGAATTACTTCACCAAGAACGCAAACATTGGAGCAGGTACCAAAAACTAGGGTGAACTTCAAGACCTCCTTGCCTTACTCAAATGGGCAAGGAGAAGGGAAGTTTGTGAATTACAAGTTTTTTGGGATTCCAAAATTGCAGTTGGATGGATGAACAACCAGATTCGGCTTTCCAATGTGACTCTTGATGTTATTGTTCAAAGTCTAATATCTATTTCAACTACTTTCCAGTTAGTGACTTATGCACATATATTTAAAGAGCACAATGTTACTGATGATCAACTGTCAAAAGATGTCTTAACTTTTCCTAAAGATCATTTGTTTTTAGAAGAACATGAAAATGGGAGATCATCTCCCAACAAGACATTTCACTTCATGATATGTAATCTTCAATGAAATGTAGCTGGAGTTTTTCTTTTCTTACTTGATATGCAATTTTCTTGTGTATGCCAGTGGGGTTGGTCTAGTGTTCCTTTTTGTGCTCGCAACAATATGGTGTTTTTCTTGAGATATGCTTCGACATCTAAGGATTGTAACTTACTTTTCCCTAGGAATGAAGATACATTTTTTTTCTTGCAAAAAAAAAGGTTTTGTTTAGTCTTTAATTCACTCACTCAATCAAGAAAGGTTTGTTTATGTCATTTATGTGGTTTCAGGTTGGAATCCATTTTAAACCTAACATTTGGGGTATTGTGTGAGCTTAGAAGGACCTTTTGGTGAAGGGACCATATCACTAGTTAAATTCAAAAGGGGTTTTTAATGAGGGGTGGGTATCCCAAAAGTCAAGAAGGAAGTTCGATGTTACTAAAAGGAAGACTATAATTCATAACTCTAATTGGAACTATGACGATGAGCAAGCATCGAAGGTATCACCAAATTTTGGAAAGGTGACACATGAAGAAAATCCACATATTGAGACCAATTTTGAACATGCAATGGAGTTTGAACAAGAGCATGAGGATGAGGAATTGATTTTCCTAAGGGATTGGTAGGAAAATCTACTAAGATTTCAAAGAACCTAACGAAAAAAAATCAACACATTCAAATTAGAAAACAAAGGAATAAGGAGAATTTTTTTGTTGTTGTGTAAGACAACCAATGAACCAAGAATGTTCATGTGTCAATGGATGGTATACGTATTTGGTGTGTACCACCATTGAAAAAAACATTGTAAGAGAGGTCACTTGGCTATCAATGGAATCCATTTTTCCCCAATACGAGTTGCCTAGAAAATCTTTTGTTTGAAATTGCAGTGGTTGAAATTTTTCAAATATCACTGCAAATGGGTGAGGATAGGTAAACAATGCTAGAGAAATGATACTTAAATTCATCCTTCAATTCAATAAAAATAATTAAATAAATTGTATTGTTATTTGATAGATTCAAAGAAAAACAAATACACGTTTTTGAACTTTTGACTAACTATATTTTTTTCTAGGTGGGAGAAAAAATTGTTGAGAATGCATTTGAATATGACCACCTTGCTGAAGCTAGTGCAACTGTGAAGATCACACAATCTCTCTATGTTCTTAGAGTATTTCCCTTCTTGTGCACCTCACACATATCCCATATGTAGTGAAAATATCATTTAGTGCATCATAACGATGTTCCACTAATAGATATCTAAGCATGCTCACACCCATGCTTGGTCTAAGGTCAAACAGTAGTTTTAGAGCTAAATTATATATCATCTGCCTAATTTACCTAATAACATGTTATTTTCTCAAAAAATCCTTCTAATAATTTCGAACCCAATCTTCCCAACCATACTTGTGACAATGTCGGTAACCATTTAACCTCAAAGCATCAAAGGGACCAACTACACATATACAAACATATTATGTCTATTATGTTGAAATCATTCTTTTAAGGGGCCGATCTCTCAACAAGGCATCGCCATATATCCACCCCCTATAATAAATCACCATTTATCCATATTTGTCATCCAATGACACTCTTCCATTTATGTATTTTCCATGTAGTGTTTCAGCAATAGAGTAGATTAGGCATTCCCCATCCAAATCTAATCCACTTTGGCTTGAGTTTTTCATGTGTTTTCCTTATGTATTTTGTCTTTGTTTTTAATTGAGTAGAGAAAAATCGCTCTCATTTTGGACGGCTTCTTTCATAGTAAGTTTATTGGACTTGAAAATAGTACATTGATTATTAAAATGCAGAAAAGACTATTGGGAGTACTTGTTCAAATTCTGATATATATAGTGGGCACTTTCAAGAGTGAGGATCACATAGGCATTGTAGAGGAAACTTGTGAAGCTATATGTCTATCCCTCTTTCGACTTCGTCAGCTCTTGGATGGTACCCAAGAGTTTCAACAAGTGTGGTTGGATTTTAGTATTGAGATGAATCTGTGGACATGTATCCACGCAATGATCGCAATGGAAATTGAGTATCAAAGTGTGCACTGAAATAATCTCTCTTCCAATCATCAGTTGCTTGCACTGAACAGTTGTTTTCATGACTTCATTGGAATGGAGGAATCTACAACATCAATCTATCAAGAATATCGATTGGAAACAAAATGAGTAGAGCACAATACATTATATATCTGCCTGCAATACCTAACATATCATAATTAACACAATATTTGGATTTGGTGTTGTGATGGTATATATTGATTATGGAATGGATGGATGATTCGATAGAAGCATGAGTACAATGTTGGTACAACCATATTCTTTGGGGAGATTATTGTGCATTTCATAAACTTTGTACAAAATAATGAAGTGATAAGTTTTTTTGTTTAGGAGGGGAAATATTGTATATTTTTTAAATTTTATGTAGAACTTTGAAATGATAGATTTTTTGTTTAAAATTTTGTATGAAATAATACATTTCTTAATTCAAAACTTTACGAATTTATAACATTTCAAGAAATACATAGTGTAACGTACCCATTTGATCCCCTGATTAAATATGTAATTAATTACATTAATTATTGTTTTATTCTTAGCATGAATAATTAATTTTGATGTTGTCATGTTGTGAGGGGGCCATGAGGGGGTTCAATATGCCTAGCCACTCTTGCCACATTATTTTGTGATGCCAAATTAAATTGTGTGTATTAGTATCCATTTCCTAGATTGACTTGACAAGCCAATCACTGAGTGAAATTGCTGAGAGGACCACCTTTCACAATCATGAAAGGAATGAGTTGAGTACCATGAGGAGGGGATTGGCCAAATCACCCTATAGAAAATCCTCCATTGAAATTTGTGCTCACAAATTGAAGGGAGAGTGCATGGATGGAATGCACACATCATTGGATAGATAGAGGGAGAGCATATCCCATGCATGTGGGTGCATGAGAATTATAGGTAGGTCATGTGCATCAGCAAGGGAATCGCACAAGCATAAAAAATATATGGAAATTTGCATGAAGAAAAGAGTTGAGAGAGAGTTGGAATTGAATTAAATGCTTCAAGGAGATAAATCAGACAAAATACCCTTGATTCAAAATCTATAATTTGCATGGGAAGTTTTTTAGAACTGTTGGAATGTAGGATAAAAAATTTAGGCCTCATTGGGTGCACAAGTCAAAGCACTAAAGGAGGATTTACTTGATGGATTGAGAAGTAATGAAGGGGGATCTTTCTCTTCAATGATTTTGATCCAACAAGAGAGGCATTAACAATTGTGAGGGTCTTGAGAGCCAACGAGGTGGTTTTCTATGAGGATTAACCCTTGAAGAGTCTTCCAGTTGCCCATAACTACTAAGAGTTTCCTACATTCATCCTTGTGGTATCATGGTCTAGCTAGGTGGGGGGCAGTTGTACAAAGAACTAGTGAAATTGATCCTACGGTCAGGTCGAAAATTTCTCACCCTTAGTTAGTTTGTTGGCAGCCTCAAGTTCATATAAGTGCTCTCATATTGCTCAAGAAGTTTATGTGCAACTTATCTTCTCTTGTTTTATGAATTACCTTTGCATTTGTTTATGATATGTTTTGTAAATGATCTGAAGAAATACACTTTCAATAAATGTAAGGAATACATGGATGTGGCAAGTGTATGGAAGGAAAATTTATGTTTGCAAAACTATATTTAAATTCTAGATGTTATTTAGAAATGAAAAGAGTTCCTTGTGTATAGCTTTGATAAGACTTTGCATTACAGACATGGGTATAGCTTGTCTTCTAATAATTTTTGACATGGTATGCTTACACTTGAAAGTTAGAGGCTTAGTTGAAGGATAATTAAATAATTTAGGGCCTCGATTTCTAGAGTAGCATAATCTTAGACTTATGCAATGAGAATGCTATAAATTCCAATGTTAGCATAAGATTCCATAGTTTCTTAACTTAAGATATATGTTAGCCTAGAAACCATTATAGTGAAAATTGTGGTGCTATGGAGAAGAGTAGATCCTTCTCTATTAGAGGCCTTAAGGTAGTTAAATTTCCAATAAGGAAATTTATTTCATGATTTTCATGTAGTGTTGCCATGTTTGTATGAGTAATATATGGAAATAGCATGTACAATTTCACTTGTTGTGTTGAATCCTCTGTGAATTGTGAACTTACAGTATGTCTCTTGTTATGCTTATTAAGGTGCCATGGCCAAGAAGTTTTATTAGCTTAATGGAATTTTATGAGGCCTTAAGGTAGTTAAATTTCATGATTTTCATGTAGTGTTGCCATGTCTGTATGAATAATATATGGAAATAGCATGTACAATTTCACTTGTTGTGTTGAACCCTCTGTGAATTGTGAACTTACATTATGTATCTTGTTATGTTTATTAAGATGCCATGGCCAAGAATTTTTATTAGCTTAATGGAATTTTATGAGTTTTATAATCTCAACATCTCTTAGGTGGAAGACCAACTTGAATCCTTTTTACGAATGTCTTTATGAACAAAATGACCAACGCCTTGATAATGATAATGAATGTCTCTATAATGATAACGAATGTCTTTATGAACAAAATGACCAACCATGGATCTTCATATTGGAAATTAATTATTCATCATACAAACTTTAGGAAAGAAGGATGAACAATAACAATATATTTTCATGAGATATGGACATCAAACTCAAATAATATGGAGTCAACAGTCTCTTGGATCTTTGCATTCATCATACAAACTATAATATGTGTATTTGGATTTCATTACATCACTTTTAATGCGAGCATTTGGGAATCTTCTAAACATAAATCCTAAAAATATTATATTTAATTAAGTCATTTGTGAGCTTATATAATGTTGTAGTTGTTTCAAGTTTTACTTGTCAAGAAATCCATGTAATATATATTTGACTTTGTTTCAGCAGACAATTCAACACATAGATGAGAAGAATTTAAAACGTATGCCAGTTTTCAATTTAGCTTAAACAAGTGAATTCTCTAATTTAAGTTATGACTCGATTGCAAGAGTGCTAACTTATGGGGGATTTGTTTCAAGAAGCGAAGGAAGGGGTCACACTTCTTATCTAAGGTAATATTTAAATGAGTAATTGGTATTGATAAAACCCATGAAATTACTTTCACCAATAATCCTTTAATAGGAAACTATTAAACAATGAGTTTAGATTGAGCCGAAGAGATCCCAAATATTTCCATGGATACACATGTTAAAATAACAGTTTGGATCTACTTAAATACCCATTATCTTATCACTCTTAGTTGATATAATATCCCAATCCCAACCACACACTAACTTAGGACCTAAAGTAGTGGCAAACAATCTTTCATATTCAACTAAGATTTAACAGCCTCCTAAAACTTAAAAGAAGACTAGTAGACACAAACTCTACATCACAATGACCAATGAAATAACAAACCACAACCCACTCATATGATTATAAGTAACACATTAATTCATAAGACAAGTAGGAGTCAAAAACTCCAACACTCCCCCTTAACAAGTACTTGTCTTCTCCTCTTATTTTGTTGGCACTCTTGATCAACAAAGTCTATATTTAGTCCAACCTAGCACTTAATGCATCTCATACCTCACTCATGTAGACATCATCAAGCTATAAAAGTCTACATAAAGGAACAACCATCCACCAAAATATATGGGTACCTAACCGTTGTAAGTGTCACTCTAGTAGGGTGTCCTTTAGGGACATGGTTCATCACAACTCCTTAATGAGCTTCCCCTAAATGTACAAAATACTTCAAATTTCTAGGCCTAGAATAGTCAACTAGCACATAGGTAACTCCTTATGTTAAGAACCTATTAACATATTTACTAACCTATAACGAACAAGTTATCTAATCATAAGAGACACTGGGAAAAAGGACATCCATGTTTATCCAATTATTACAATGATATTCCCTTTACATATTACATATATAGATACAAGTACATACCATGTACATACTCCAATTCATGGAGAATACAAGGACAATCTTTTTCTTAGATTGTGAGCTAATTTTTTTAGAATGCGAGCTAATTTTCTTTGCATATTTTCTCTATTCAATTAACAACAAAAACATAATACAAAGGGATATCACATGCAAATATCTAGCCAAACATGATCAAATAGGATGGGGAGGGCTTAACCTACACTATTAAGTGGTGCTGGAACACTATATGGGAAATAGACAAATGACAGAGCATCACAGGATGACACAATTTTGGTTTTGATTTGGGTAGTAAACAATAAGGATAAGACATAATAGAAATTAACTACTCCCACTCACCCTCCTTCCAATCCAACTGGTTTTAGCTTAGTTGTTGTGACTATGAATGTGGGGTTATTTTGCAATTTTTGGGTTGGTTGTAGGTGGGAACAATAGGAGGTGGAACATAGTTGGATTCACATGTTGCTTGATTAAATATGTTCAAAGTGAAAGGAGTGAATGTGAAATACCCTATAGTGAATTCTCAAAGGTTGGCGGGAATTGGGGCAGGAGCGGTTTTGGCAGGAGAGCTATCTCTCGTGTTTTCTTTGTCTACATGCCAACTGGTGAAGAGCCATATGAGGTTCAAGCAAAGAAGACAAAGCAACAACCACCACTTCATCAATGACTTTATTTATTCATAACTGGGATCCACACACCCCAACCCAACAAAGTCATGGAAAACATATTTCACTCAATTATTTTTCATTTCATTTCAAGGTGGTTTGTTTATTGAAGTAAAGAAGGACAATGATATGTAAAATTACTTTACTAATTGTTATATAGAATGTGTTGGTTACATAGATTTACATGAATAATACCTCCTAGGAAAGAGGTTAAACTGCAATAGGGGGTAGTATATTATCCCATGTTTGGGACTAAATGTAGATGCTACTAGAAAGAAAATGGCCCTACTAGAGGTAGTCACAATGATGACCACATGGGACACTTCATTTATTATGAATACTATATAGGATGAAATTGTCTTTTAGTCTTGAAGTAATAAATAATTGTTTTCCCTGATTGGCTAAGAGTTCATCTTCCTCAGACGTAAGGAAACAGATTAATGACCCAAAACCTAAAGGCCTCTTGCATGAGTGCAAGTATTGCACTTACAAACCACCATTAGGCCATCTCAAGTGTTGTGTTTTTTCTTAAATATTAATGATGAGTTATCCCTACATTCGTGGATAAAAACCAATGATGATAGTCGTCATTGTCGATTGACAATTGAATTATGATAGGTTTTACATTATAGAGGCTTTAGAGAAGCATGATGTGTATAACTTTAGGGTGGTGGTATTGGAAATGATAAGAGAACACAAACCATATTTTGAATTGCTAACTTATGGAACACTACATATGCATGGTTGTTTCACAAAAGGCACTTCTCTAAGGTAAGGAATTCTTCATGGAAAAAATGAAGACAATGAAAATTTGTTCAATAATTTAAATCCTTTCGTTGTGAGTTCATGTGTCAACTACATTTCACAAACCAATTGTCTCTACCACTTTTGACAAATTAAAAATTCAAACAGTTATACAATTACAATCAAGAAAGTCATTTTGGATCTTTGCTTCTTTCAACATTCCTCGTTGAAAAAGGTCTCATGAACAAAAAATTAGGGCCTAAAATGTGGCTCAAATATGACTTTACTAAATAGCTCGACTCCAAGCCCCAAAACAATGTTCAATTGTTTGTGTCTTAAATATTCTAAA
Organism: Picea engelmannii; assembly: GCA_009831015.1. Taxonomy (NCBI): domain Eukaryota; kingdom Viridiplantae; phylum Streptophyta; class Pinopsida; order Pinales; family Pinaceae; genus Picea; species Picea engelmannii. The sequence continues at coordinate 396,683 of ML782327.1, read as the reverse complement.
TGAGATTTTGTGGATTGATTGATCACAATTAGAAATCCTACAGGGAGTGTCATTCAAATTATATGTATAATTTTTGGACATTAAATCATCAATCCAAGAGTCCGTAAACTTAGAGATGCAAGAAAAATATATGTAGGATAAGAGCCTATCCTATCCTATCTAAAAAGCATTTAGAATTTAAATCTAGGAGATATGTGTTAACCGGGGTGTGAACAAAGAGCCCCTTCACTATAGGTTACAATATTTTGCGATGACTTAACAAAGCGTCCATGGAACATTGAATAGTTCAATGTGTGTCCTTTCCCTTTAATAAGTGATCTTGCTTCTACCAAACAACCAATGTAAATGCAAGAGAGAAAGAAAATATATGAAACATGTTGATCATTGGGGTGTCTTTATGCACCATGCCAAATAGTAGCAAGGGCTTCTCCAAGGGAACCAATCCCAATATTTCACCTCCTATAATGGTCAGGAATTCAAGGGATTGGAAAGAGGAATTTCACTCATGAACTATGGCCTTTAGTGGAAGATCAAACCTCTACAAATATCCACACAACATAAATTGAAAGCAAATGAATATAAATGAAATGAAATGTAGAAATGAAACACACCACACTTCATCCATCATTGAATATTTCTTACTCTATATCCACCATGGTTGTTGTTAGCACTCTGTAATTTGCCCAAGGCTGCGGAGGCATTCACAGAGGCAACATCAAAACCACTTTGAGTCTTGGATCTAGCCCTCCAAGACTCAGAGAGGGATCTCTCTGTCTGATATAGCTTTGTTTTAATAGGTATTAGGCTAGTTATGCAAGTGTGGGGTTGGGGTTTTTAAATGGTTGTTTTGAGACAAAAAGGAGGGCCATTGGGCAAATGGGGTCTGCGCTTTAACATGTGTTTCATTCTCAGATCTGGACAAAGCTCTTACACAGGGAAAGGTAGCGGAAATATTGGATCGAAATAAGTTTTGATGATGTCGATTTGAGGAAGAAATAGGGGAGGAAAAATCCAAGCAAAGGAGCAGCTAAGAATTCCTTAACTGAGCTTTTTAGATGAATAACATAAAGATTATCAAAGGACAGATGCAGAGTATTTGCCAATAAATTCTGCTCTGTGTACTTTCTTCTGACAATAAGAATTGAAAAACAAGTGGAAAGAGGACAGGAAAATACTTTAACAGAGAAAAAATGCCACCAATACATCCACACAAGAATCCTTTAGCAAAAATAACATGTCCATCACTGATTGATCATTTAAAATTACAGAAAGAAGTTTTCTGGCCAAGCACAGTCCACAGTCCAACAAGGAACCTCATAGGTCGAACCCTTTTACATTAAAATCCTCTAAATAAATAGGATAGATCATCCCAATAAGTTTAGGAAGTCGGTTTAACCGCCTCAGCCAAAAATAGCCACCACTCCCACAAAATTTGGAGCTTTCTGCCATGAAAGACGGACCGGTTTTCTGCGAAAAAGGGGTCCGAACAGACGTGTTTTTCTCTTTAACAATGACACCTGGGTGAAAACTGAAGGATATTATTGTATATAGGCATGTTCTGGACAAAAACCGCCTTCGGGTTTTCCAAATTCATCCCCAGCTGGCTGTAACAGCTCCTGCAAGATCGGGATTGTAACGGAAAATTGAGAATCTGGAAAAATGGGCCTTGAAGATGTCTTCGATTCTCCCTTCTCGTAGCTCCGTTGAAAACATTGAGAGAGGTTTTTGTTATTCAGCCCGTTCTGAGAAAAAACCTCTCTCGGATTTTTAAAATCCGTCTTCGTTTGCCCAGAATCTCCTCCGGAAGACGACATGTTGAATAGGCAAAAAATGGCAAAAATTGAAAAAGGTGGTTTTGTTTTCGGGAAAGCGGTATTCTGGACCCCCCCCCTTAGGTGGTAAGCGGTTTTTTTGGGGGGGGTCTGCAGGAATAAGAACACGACACGTGGAGGGGGGGTGGTTTTGCAAAACCATTATTCCGGACCCCCCCTCTCGTTAAAGTCCGGATTGTGAGGGGGGGTCCGGAATTTTTATGGGCCGTGGATTAATTGTTTGGTATATAATGGAGGGGCATGGATTAATATGTGAGCGGGAGTTTTGGTGGGAGTGGAGTGTGACGTATGAGGGGGGTGAGTGGAGTGTGACGTGAGGTATGAGGGGTGGGGTAGACTTAGGTTAGCGTAGGTTTTAGTTTTTAGTTTTTTAAATTTTCTTATTATATGTTTTATTCTTCACGTTTTGTTTTATATGTTTTATTTTTATATTTTGTTTTATTTTTATGTTTTGTTTTGTTTTTTTATGTTTTGTTTTTTATTATTTTTGTTTTAATATTTAATATATTTTATATTGTTTTTGTATTTTCTTTTTATTTTCTTTTTATGTTTTTGTTTTTTAATTTGTTTTATTTAATGTTTAATTAATCCTAATTACTAACCTAGTTACTAACTTAGGTATTAATATTAACTTAATTAATTAACAATTGATTAATTACTAACATGTTAATTTAATTGTTAATTAATTAATAATTAATTTATTATTATTAACAGGTTTAATTGTGACTATTAACCTAACGTTTTATCCTAAGTCTGATTATTTATGGAGGGGTAAGATTGGCAAAGGGGTGTAGTTGACTGGACAAAGGACAAGGGGGTGAGGGCATAGCGGCGGATGAAGGATGCCGAAAAGGTGATGGAATCAAGCAACAAGGATGGATGATATGTATAGATCCATTCCAGACCCCCAAAAAATACCTTGAGCCGTTGATCTACGCACTTTGCTTTCAACCGCAGATCTGTGCATGATCTTTAACACACATCCTGGACCCCCCCCCCCCCCTCCATTAAAGGCAGAACAGACGGGGGGGTCCGGAAACCAATATAGACCATAGATCTAATCGCTGAAACTTGGGCCATTCAGATGCACACACACATTATCTGTGATTCCGGACCCCCCCCTGTCGTTAAAGGTAGAACGGTCGGGGGGGTCCGGAAAAACTTGTGAACCGTAGATCTCAATGCCAGCTTCTCGACCATTCATTTTTGTGTTGTCTTTACTCTGTGAGCGCAAAGTCAATTTTTCTCCAAAACTTAGGATACGCGCATTATGTGGATTTTGTGCATTGCTTCCTTTAAAAATAATTTGCAGAGATGAAATATTATTTGCAAACCTATACACCCAGAGTGAAAAAATTCCAGTCAACTGATGATCCTATGAATCATAGGGTTATAACAGTTGTAAATCAGGTTGTGTTCAAATTGAACTTTTCTACAACGGTGCTTTGTTTGGTATATAGAGAATCTAATGAATGAATATTAAAAAGAGAAATGAAATCAAAGGAAAACATGAAACACACCATACTTGCATAAAGGAAGAGACTACCATGATCTGTTTGGAGTGAGCTAAATTCTCCCAAGAACAAGTTAGCAAACTACTCTACACCATCATAAACTATATCAAATCATAAAACACAATGAAACTATAAACTTACAATCCATACAGAAGAAATTCTTAAGATGTTTTATTCACTCCATCATAGTTGGACATATTTTCCAAGAGTCCTCCCCTTCGAATGGATGAGGCACTCTTGTTTATACATAATTTACTTTGAGAATAAGATAAGCACTAATTAATTTAGATCCACAATTCTCTCATGTGGTTACAACAATTTACCAGTATTTAGAAAGTCAACAATATCTTCAAAATATTTGAGATATTTGATAACTAATCTCATCCAAAACTTCATGATTCTTATCTATCCAAGACACTTGAATGAACATTCCAAATCCTCATCAAATCTCCAATAGTTGGAGAGGAAATTCAAATTTGGAGCTAGGTGGTAAAAATAAGTATCATTAGAAACTCCAAATATACCTATAAACGTCTCCAAACTCACTCAATTTTCAAAGTTAAGTGAGAACATGTTCTTTTTCTAATATTTAATCATAAATTCTCTTAAAATACTAAAATAAATGCATTGGAAAACATATTGAACCTAAACCCACATAAAGAATAAAAATGGACTTATTACAAGGTTACATGAAGTAGGAAATGATTAAAAGTCAAGGAAAGGTTGTGAAATAATAGTAGAAATGATGGAAATTTGGTGATTCAATGTCTCCTCCCAATTGAACATGTTTCATGTCCTCATGAAACCTTTCATATGATTCTCCTAAAATGTGTGATGGGGTCTTGTTTCTCTGAAAATTATTGGAGTGGTAGTTGAGCTACTTGTGGTTGGTTCTTGTGTGGGAGCCACAAGTTTTGCAAGTGTTGGTTATTGTGTGGCAACACTTAAATTTGAGTTTGAGATTCAATTGAGATTCTTGTAGTTGGTTCTTGTGTGGCAACCACAAATCTGTGAGTTTTGGTTCTTGTGTGGCAACACCTACTTCTTAAACTTAACCTATTTTTTGTTGCAACAAATAATCTTTCCCATTTTGCAAAAATATCATAAACTTGAAAATTCAATCATGCATTCAAAATGATGACCCAATATTTTGTGCACCAACCAAATATCTTGCTCCCCAACCCATAATAATTTTTCAACCAAATCTTTGGTTCAATAGGTACCAAATCATCTTATGAAGTATGCACAAAAAAACCCATATGACGGATTTTTGTTTAAGGTTGCACTAGTATGCAAATGAACAAATGGTTACCGGATCTCCAAAGGGTTACAAGATGTCTTGAAAAAAACTTGTTCATTCACTTTCTTGTGATTTATCAACCGGATTTTAGTGAAATTTTATGGAGTTGTTGGTATTACATCTATGCTTGTGTCCACCAAAAATCTACGGATGCATGAATCTTGAGAAAAATGCAAAATGGTTGTAGGTGATGGAGGTTGATTTCTCACAAAATGTAAAACAATTTGAGCTAAAATTTTCTATGTTTATTCCCCTTACCTTGATTCATTTATGTTCCAAATTTCATAGCAATCCGATGTACGGTTTACAAGATACAAACAAATCAATTTCTGCGTATTCAAAAAAAATCAATGCATTGGAAATTGCATTTTTTTTGTGTTTAACTTTATTTGTTGATGTTCCATTCATAGTTATTTCAAGCTTGAAATTTGATCACATATGTCTTTCTCTGCATTCTAGTTTGCTTGACAATGGCTTGTGGGAGCATGTGACTAGACTTAATAGCACTTAGAATTAAATCATTTCCTGCACTTTATGACAATTGTAACTGCATTGCAATGTGTCAGAGGACAGGATGCAACAAAGAAAAGGGATAGAATATAAATATTCTCTTGATGAAAATCCCTCCAAATATTTCATAAAACACTCTTATTCTTGTGATAACACTAATAACCACTTCAACAATTTTTACTATGGAAACTTCTATGGTACATGGGCTCAAAAGACAACTTACCATATCACCTTAATCATTCCATAACCCATGGCTCTATCATCAACGAGTAACCATGAAGGAGGATTTTCTTGACACCATATTGTGCATGAAATCATTGCCAGATATCAAAATTATTGACACCAAGATCATTGTCATGTCCTTTTTGTTTGTCTATTATTTTCTTTCCACAAACCTATGCACAAAAATGTATGCCACAAGCTCATTTTAAAGCCAAATTGAGTGATTCAAAACAAAGGCAGTGTATTTTATCATTCCCCATATTAATGCAACTCCAAATTTTAATTTTTATGAAAAAAAAAGGTACAGTTGCGCAAAAACATTGAATTCTAGTTTTTCTTCACACAACAGTAAAAAAACATAAAAATGTCTTAAAATTGTTCTCACAAAACCTACCTTGTACATTTTCAATGAATTTTTCCCTCCCTTAACTCAAATTTCTATATGGGGCACAAAACCCATATCTCAAAATTTCTTAATTTGGCTTCGGGTGTTTGAAAATGATGTGCAAAAAGTGCCCTCGAAGCAGATTTGACTGTTTTAAATTGTCAAGTTTGACTTTTGGTTTGACAATGTTCCTTAGAGAAACCAATTTGAATTTTTTTGGATCCAATAGGTTACAAGCATGTCTTAGATACATAGAACAACCTCCAAGTGGTAGATTTGAATTTGGGGAAGTGCAAGTATGCAAACCAATGAATGTGTTACAAGATCTGCAATGTTGTTACATGATTGCATTGTGGTTACAGGATCTACATTGAAAATGACCAAGTTTTGATGACATCAATGATTGAAATATCTCAAATTTGTTGAAGCATCGCCATAGTATCTAAATCATCCCTCAACCACTGTATTTTGGAGTTGTGCTCATATGCAAACCAATGAGGGGTTTCAGGAAATCAATGAAGATATTTACAAGAAAAACAATATGCATATGGGAGAAAAATGTTGATCACCATCGTATGAAGGTATGAGGTATGTGATATGGGATCAAAACATGGTATACGAGTATGGGATCACAAGGTATGAATGTCTCGCCCCCAACTGAAGGTTGTTTTCATCCTCGGAAAATAGGAAAAAATAGGAAAGGGCATATGAGAGTGGTGAGGAAAGCATAAGGGGCGTGAAGAATTTCCAAAATACACTTCTTTTAGCATCAAGGAATTTTTCATTAAAGATTAGAAAAAAACATACTTGCACCTACCTGAGAAGTCCATGGGTTATGCATCTGAGAGATCTTGTGATAATGGAGGAATCTTCTAGCTACTATTACTAGACCATGGATCTGAAGTGAAACAATATGATTTGAATCATGTTGCTTTATTCATCTTGGCTAGAGAAATAAAGGGTAAGATATGGAACTGGAACCTCTGTGCCTTCTTATTGTTGGAACTAATTTACTGGAGTTGAACTTTTTATATAAAAAAATCTGGAAGCTGCAAACTGTTGTTAGTGATATGAAACCATAAAGTCTTCAGTTGTATCCACACATGTGGTACAATTCTAACCATGTGAATGAATGTGTCGAATTCGAACATGAGAAGAATTCGTTGGATTACCAATCATTAGCGAGATATCGTTAACCAACACAAGACAACTCAGCATTAATGAAAATAAGTGTCAAGGTACCATAGTACATTCTAACAGGTACAAATGAATGAATTGAAGTCAAGTCCCCTATAGAATCTGACAATCAAAGGACATTAATGGATTCCAATTGTACATCGCCAGCGAGGGATTCTGGCATTGATGGATGCAATCCCCAAGGTACTGCAATAAATATCTAATCTTGATCCTAGATAAGGTGTTGGTATCGATGGAAAATTATTTGTTGGAAGGAGGGGCTTAAGAAATCCCACATCATCCAACACGAGCATAGAAAAAAATGATTTGAAGAACCATAGATGAAAAATTTTCACTATCAATCAAGAATTTATTTGGCAAAAGGAAAGGAATAGTGAGGTAACTCAGTATGCAAGTTATTTGAGAGACTTTATTCATGGGTTAGGGGTGGATGAAACATGAAAGCATGGTAAGTTTGTGAAGGGAAAATGGGTTGAATTCATGATCTGGTAGTAGTAGTAAGATGAAAAGTTTAAGATCGACTACATAAGAAAATGGAATTTCAAACTACAACATCGGTGTATTGTTAAGCTTGGAAGAGGAAAATAAATGAGTATGTCATGACATAAGGGGATTTCAGAAGACTTTGTTTGGTAGTACTGAGATGGTGGATGTGACCGAGCATAGTATGATTTTGACCTCTCTTTGATACTAGTATACACTTGGTATTCTTTTGATGTGGATGTCTGGATGACATGCCCTTCTCAAAAAAAATTGATCTTGAATACCACATGTGGATAGATTGACCTTCTTGATCCTCTGAGACCTACAAAAAACAAGCACTTTCTTGCAATAAAACATGACATCATGGAAGAAGAGAGGAGTGTGGGTTGTTTTCATCCAGAACATATGAAAATAAATTGACAAGTAGTTCTTATGAAACAAATCCATGGAAGAGAAATAAAAAAAATGCACTTTTTACCTACTAAGGAATGGTGGCCAGCGGAGACCTCCCAATGGTACTTCGTTGATAAATTTTTTTTTTGGCATCTGATTCGAGTGATTCCAAATCCAAATGAAAGAATATTCATAGGGATTTCTCTAGTAGAAACAAGTTTTTAAAATTCCATGAGATGATATGCCAAATCTGCTTAGGAACAACCTGCATAACAAAGTTTTTTTTGAATTTCTGCATAGACCAACAATCACTATTTTTATCATAAATTTTTCATTAAAGGTCAGATTAAAGAAATTCCAATTGAATATTAAATTATATTCATGTAGGTGTCTTCGATAGAAACCAATTTTGAATACAATAAGATTTTATGGCTCTAATATGCCAAGGGACAGCCTAGGAAACATAGTTTTAGGAATGCGGATTTATGATAGTCAGTTAATATTTTGGGAATAAATTTCTCATATGATATCAAAATTGAGTGATTCAAATTTTTTTTAAACTATATTCATAGGAAACTACACCATATAAACTGGTTTTAAATATCTATCTCTTTAGGCATCCAAAAAGTGGTTGTCCTAACTGTGTTTCTAAGCTTCCTACTCTACATCCAATCAATGTTTTGGTCATAACTTTTTCTTTTGAGACCCAAATTGAGTTATTCAAATTGGGCTATAAACTATATTTCAAGGGATAGCTCCCTTAGAATTAGCGTTGAAAAATTATCAATTTTTGTTCCTCAAATCTTGACTGTCCCAACTTTGTTTTTAAGAGGTTTCCAATGTCAATTTACTACAAAAATAAAATTAAAAATGACCATTTTTCTCCTAAAATGTGATGTGGGATTCTTGTTGAGTGTGTCTATTATGACGTTATGAGCTTATCCCCACAAAAATAGCCAATACCCACATTATAAATCTTAAACATATATTTTAGACAATTTATGGTATGTTGATGAATTTATAACAAATAGTCACTCTATTATGAAAATTTGGGCAAGAATTTGTCTTACATTGGATTGTCCTCTGGAAAGCTCCTATCCTTCCTTGAAATATTCCTCCAGATGAATCCCTTCTCCTTATATAGCCTCCTTCCAATGTGTTAGTGGATGGAGTGGTTCTTACTGCACCACGAGTGAAAAGATTGAAATGATTTATCAAGAAATCTCTCTAATTTGATTTATATAATGCTAACTAAACTCACTTGTTACCTCTTCACAAATGAAACTCACTTGGATAAAAGGAAAAAAAAAATATTTAAGAAAAATGAAACAATAAGACTTTAGAGAAACTCATTAAACTGAATGCCTCTAGCTAGAACTCTTTCATAAATTCTGAAGTAAGGGTGTCTTTGTGTTTTATCACTTCTCCTCCCCCAAGTTGTAATTATACCTAAATAACACTAAACAGGAAACAACCTACCTATGCGTTAATCCCTTCAGCACCTCCCAGACAATAATGCCAAAAATTTCGGTCAAATAATATGTATAATTTCTAGACATTAAATCATCAATCTGAGAGTCTGTAAACTTAGAGATGCAAACAAAATATATGCAGGATCAGAGCCTATTCTATCCTATCTAAAAATTATTCTTAATTTACATCTAGGATATGTGTGTAACTGGGGTGTCAACACAGAGCCCCTTCACTATAGGTTATAATTTTTCGTGATGACTTAATAAAGAATTCATACAACCTCAAAGAGATTCAATGTATATCCATGCCCTTCAGTAACCGATCTCGCTTCTACAAAATAACCAATGTAAATGCAAGAGAGAAAGGAAATCTATGAAACATGGTGATCATTGGGGTGTCTTTCTGCACTGGGCCAAATAGTAGCAAGGCTTGTCCAAGGAAACCAATCCCAATATTTCACCTACTCTAATGGTCTAGAATTCAAAGGATTCGAAAGAGGAATTTCACTCATGAACTATGGCCTTCAGTGGAAGATCTAACTTCTGCAAGGATCCACACAACATAAATTGAAAGCAAGTGAAGATAAATGAAATCAAATGCAGAAATGAAACACACCATACTTCATCAATCATTGAATATTTCTTAATCTATATCCACCATGGTTGTAAATCAGGTTGTATTCAATTTGATATTTTCTATAACAGTGTTATGTTTGGTATATAGAGAATCCAAAAAATGAATATTAAAAAGAGAAATGAAATCAAAGGAAAACATGAAACACACCATACTTTCATAAAGGAAAAGAATACCATGATCTATTTGTAGTGAGCTCAATTCTCCCAAGAACAAGGTAACAAACTAATCTACAACATCATAAACTATATCAAATCATAAAACACAATGAAACTATAAACTTACAATCCATATGGAAGAAATTCTCAAGATGTTTTTTTCACTGCATCATAGTTGGAAATATGATCCAAGAGTCCTCCCCTAGGAATGGAGGATGCATTCTTATTTATACATAATTTACTTTGAGAATAAGATAAACACTAATTAATTCAGATCCGAAATTCTCTCATGTGGTTACAACCATCTGCTAGTATTTAGAAAGTTAACAATATCTCCAAAATCTTTGAGATATTTGATAACTAATCTCATCCAAAACTTCATGATTCTTCTTTATCCAAGATACTTGAATGAACATTTCAAATCCTCATCAAATATTTAATGGTTGGAGAGGAAATTCAAATTTGGAGCTAGGTAGTAAAAATAAGCATCGTTGGAAACTCCAAATATACTTGTAAACACCACCAAACTCACCCACCTTTCAATGTTAAGTGAGAACATGTTATTTTTCTAAAGTCTAATCATAAATTCACTTAAAATACTAAAATAAATGCATTGGAAAATATCTTGAACCTAAACACACATAAAGCATGAAAATGGATTTAATACAAGGTTACAGGAAGCAAGAAATGATTAAAAGTCAAGGAAAGGTTGTGAAATAATGGTAAAAATGATGGCAATTTGGTGACTCAACAGGGAGAACTCAAGAATTATGGTTCTTTGATGGTCATCTCCACTGGTAGGTTTTTCCTCATCCTATCATCAGTAAATTTCATATGCATTGTCGATAGAACTCCAATCTTGAGAGCTTGGCAATGGGAGTCAATGAGTCATCACTAGTGCAAATTGTTGGGGTGATGACCCTCTCATGCACTTTGAAATATGAATCTCATCTAAATTGATGGTTTCTAGCATCTGATTGAATTGTATTGGTTACCCATGAAAATTGTAGATTTTAACCTTGTACAATATTTACTACAAACAGAATTTTAGCAAAATAACAAAAAAGATACAATGGCAAATACAAACATTATGCAAATATTTTTCCCCTCGAAACCCAAACCAAGAAAACCAACATATTTTATATTCATTCATAGTGATACATTGTTTATAATACAATATACATATAGGAGCCAACAGCATCCAAAACCCTAACCCAATGACCTAGATTAATCAACAACCCTAATTCCTTAACCATAAATAGAAAACCATTGACAAAAAAGCATGTGTTGAAAAACCACCTAAATATCTGACACGTTTCTCGAGGTAGAAAAACAAATTTCAAGGGCGTTTCCCCAAAACCCCTACACCCTCCTACGCGCCCGACACAATGCAGACACTACTACTCATGCAAATAATATAACACATACCCAACATTCTCCACTTGTTTTTTTCTTTGCATACAGGGGGTTATAGGGTTACATAGTCAATAATCCAGGGAAATAATGCCCATGGATCCTCTACACCAAGAGAAATTCTTAGTGCTCACATAGTTTGTTAATGAATATGCAACATTCTTCAATGTGTCCACCTTCATCAGCAATACTTTATTTTCTTTAATCATGTCTCTCACAAAGTGATATTGAATATCAATATGCTTTGTCTTTTAATGATAAGTCGAGTTCTAAGCCAGAAAATTTGCACTTTGACTATCACAATCTATTCTTACAGCTTGTTGTATGAACCCAATACCTGAACACAATCTTTGTAACCATACTGCTTCCTTACTTGCATGAGTGTCTGCCATGTATTCAACTTATGTAGTTGAAAGTGCCATTACAGTCTGTCTTTTGCTCATCCAACTTATTGCTCCTCCAAACAGGTTAAACACATACCCACTTGTAGATATCCTACAATCCATATCTCCATCCTAGTCTGCATCCACAAAGACATGTATATCCACCACTCTGTCCAATCTCGGTCTTCCTTTGTAGCACAATCCATAGCCAGCAGTTCCACGCAAATACCTGGAAACAATTTTTACTGTTGTCCAATGCTCCTTCCCTAGTTTTAACATATACCTGCACAAAACTCCCACTGCATGTGCAATGTCTGGTCTAGTATAGACCATTGCATACATCAAACTGCCAACTGCACTCACATATGGAACATGAGACATGTCCTCCTCCTCTTCATGTGTCTTGGGACATTGATCCAGAGATAACTTTACCCCAACGGGAATAGGAACCTTGACCAGTTTACATTCCTGCATATTAAATCTCTATAATATTGTCTCGACATGTTTTCTCTTATTTAACAAGAGTTTCCTCTTTTTTCGATCTCTTTTAATTTCCATTCCCAAAATGAAATTTGGAGCACCGAGATCCTTCATGTCAAATTTAGAGGAAAACTAAGTGTTCACATCCTAGATAATCTCCTTGTTGTTTCCTATCAGCAACATGTTAGCCACATACAAGAACAAATAAATCAAATGATCACCAATTAATTTAAAATACATACAGTGATCCTCTTTGCTTCTTGTGAAGCCAATTCCTAGCATATAAGTATCAAATTTTTGATACCACATCCTTGGTGATTGTTTTAAACCATACAGGGACTTTTTCAGCTTGCATACCATCTCCTTCTTTTCCATCACAACATAACCTTCTGGTTGCTTCGTATAGATTTCTTCTTCCATATCCCCATGTAGGAATGTTGTCTTCACATCCATCTATTCTACTTCAAAATCAAATGTAGCAACAACATATAACAAAAATCTTATAGAGGTTAACTTGGCAACAAAAGAAAAAATCTCACCAAAATCAATTCCCTCAACCTGGGAATAACCCTTTGCTACTAACCGATATTTGTATTTCTCCGCTTTTCCTTCTGCATTCAACTTATTTTTAAATACCCATTTGTTTCCAATGGGATTTCTTCTAGTCGGCAACTCCACTAGATCCCAAGCCTCATTCTTATCCAAAGATGCCATTTCTTCATCCATGGCCCTTTTCCAGAGATTTCCATCCTTTGAATCCATTGCCTCCATGATAGTTCTAGGATAATCATCAGTAATAGACAAAGAAAAAATTGAACAGAAATCAGATGGAGTATACCTTTCTGGTAGCCTTCTTTCTCGAACCGATCTCCTCAATACTGGAGTATAAGGATCTTCTTCTTCTTATTCCTGTTCTTCTGTAGAGTTTGATTCATCATCCTTTAAATCAAACTCCATTTTCTCTAGTTCGTCCTTACTTGGTAGGATTTCTTGTTTAACAACATCCTCCATTTCTCTAAATAGCACATCTCGGCTATATACTACCTTCTTAGTTTCTGGGTTCCAAAGCTTATAAACTTTGAGACCATCTTTATATCCAATAAAGATACACTTTTCATCATTCTTATCTAGATTACTCTTGTTTTCCTTTGGAACATGAACATATGCATCACAGCCAAATACCTTGAGATGTGTGAGAGAAGGTTCCTTACCAGTCCATACCTCTTGTGGAGTCTTGTCATCCAATGTTGATGAGGGTGATATGTTAACCAGGTAACATGTAGTACCCACTGCCTCTACCCAGAATTATTTCCCTAGCTCGACACCACTGAGCATGCACCTTTCTTTTTCCATCAGCATCTTGTTCATCCTGTCTGCAACTCCATTCTGTTGAGGTGTATATGGAGTAGTATTATGCCTTTCTATACCGCACTTCTTACAGAATTCTTCAAATTCATTCCCACAGAAATCTCTACCATTATCTGTCCTCTGCACCTTGATTCTTTTCTATGTTTGATTCTCAACAAGAGCCTTAAACTCTTCAAACCTGTCAAATACTTTGGATTTCTTCCTGAGGAAATATATCCAAGTATTCCTCAAGAAGTCATCTATAAATGAGACACAGTACACATATTTTCCCAATGATGGGACTGACACGGGTCAAAAAACATCACTATGAACTAGTTGTAAAATTCCTTCTGCCCTCATTGCACCAGAGGGGAATCTTACCCGATTATGCTTCCCATATAGACAATGTTCACAGAAATCAAAATCTAGATATCAGTTAGACATACCTTCAACCATACTTTTACCGTGTAGTAGTCGAAGACCCTTCTCTCTGGTATGCCCCAGTCTTTGATGCCACATCATAACCTTTTCTCCAGAGACTATAGGAGTTCATTCTTTTTCAACTCCAATATTAGGAACAATGAAACTATTACACCCATCACTAATAGTTCTTCCTTGTAATTTATACAGAGTCCCAAATCGAACTCCCTTCAACAACACCATTACTCCTCAAACCATCCTGGAGGTTTCCTTTTCAAATATTGTTTTTACCCCTACATCGTCCATTTTGCTTACATAAATCAAATTTATGGCCAAACCTAGGATGTGCAGAACACCAATAAGTGTTCTAATCCTTCCATCTATGAGCCTCAACTTGACTTTTCCTCATCCTATGGTTCTGGTTGCCGAATCATCACCTAAGAAAACATTACTTCCATCATACCTTTCATATTCGCAGAACCACTCCCTGTGGAGAGTCATATGAAAGGATGCAGAAGATTCAACCAACCATGCCTCGTGATCTGCATGTGTGCTTGAAGAATCCAAGTACACATCCCCTCCTTCTTCCTTGGAGGTATTTTCTTTTGTAGAAGGAGATTCTTCAGATCCCTTCTTTTTCTCAACTTTGGATCTACACTGCTTCTTGTAGTGTCCTTCTTTTCCACATCTCAAACATACCTTTAAAAACTTTCCAGGAGATTTAGATCTACCCTTAGACTTAGATCTCCCACTTGAGAATTTATATGTATTTCTTTCCTGGGAACGTCCTCTTGCAAATAATGTGTTTGTGCTTTGTCCTTCCATATTTTTCTGTCTCATCTCCCTTGACAACAAGGATGAGACCACTTCATCAAAATTCAAGGCAATTGTATTACTATCTATGGCCACAACCAGACTATCCCATGAGTCTGGTAAAGAACACAGTAAATTGATACATTTATCTTCATCTGAAATTTTAATCTCAACAGATACTAACTGGCTTACCATAGTATTGAAGGCATTCAAATGCTCTTCCATCGAGTCTCCATCTCTCATCCTCAGGTTATACAACTTCTTTCTCAGGAATAGTTTATTTACTAGGGACTTAGATTGATACAACTTGCCCAACATTTCCCATAAATCCTTGGTTGTAGCTTCCTCTGACACATTCAGTAATACTGAATTGGAAAGACACAGTCGGATTGTGCTCTTTGCCTTCCGATCGAACTTTTTCCAGTCATCTATTGAAGTTCTTGTAGGTGCAGTACCTGGATCTACTGGGATCCATTGATCTCTATCCACCAACAGATCTTCCATCTTGAGCTTCCACAACTCAAAACTTTGCCCATTAAACTTCTCGATCTCCATCTTCGAATTGCTTGCCATTTATTTTCACCTGAAAAATCAATACCATGGATCTCCCACTGTAGCAAGGCTTATCACAGTCCCGAGCCAAACCCTTGACCACAAAGGCATCCCCCTGAAGCCAACAAAGCTCTCATACCAAACATAGATTTTAACCTTGTACAATATTTACTACAAATAGATTTTCAGTAAAAGAACGGAAAAGATACAATGGCAAATACAAACATTACGCAGAGATTTTTCCCCTCGAAACCCAAACTGGGAAAACCAACATATTCTATATTCATTCATAGTGATACATTGTTTACAATACAATATACATATAGGATCCAACGGCATTCAAAACCCTAACTCAATAACCTGGATTAGTCAACAACCCTAATTGAACCTTAACCAGAAATAAAAAAAACATGTGTTGAAAAACCACATAAATATGTGACACGTTTCTCGAGGAAGTTTTTTTTTTTCTGGGGGCGTTGCCCCCAAATCCCCGTGTGGGGGGATTCACCCCCTTTAACCCCCATGTGCGCCCGACGCAACACAGACACTACTACTCATGTAAAGAATATAACACATACCCATCAAAAATGTCCCGATACATAACAACGACCCTCCATTTCCCCCAATTCCAATAGTCTTTAGAAGATTCTCTTTATATATCACCATTGCATTGTTTTTGAAACCTCCATTAGAAACAACAAATGGAATTGATAAAAAAATTCATCTATTTAGAGCCTCTCGAACACTGACATGTGTCATTTGATGTTTGGTTTATGTTATGTCATGCAAAACACCATGTGTCATTTATTGATTGGTCTATGTTCCATCCTGCAAACATACTCCCCCTATATATTCCACTTGACACCCCCTTGCATCCCCTCTTCACCTTCACGTTTCCTCATTCAAACAACATTGTCCTCTAGTTTTGCTCTGTCATTGTCTCTTCACCCTCTTAATCACGACCTCTTCTTTCTCTTCTATTTCTCTCTAAAAAAGTCACGATCACATATCTGTGATTATTGCAAGTGGGCATGCAACTAAGCGATTGGGATTTGGAGTTACAAGATCATTGAAAATATTTTGCGAGGTGTGGGATGAATATTGACCTTGTGAAGTATTCATTTTTCATCCAAAAACAAAATCTCACATTCTTTAAACAACATAACCACCCCAATTCACTTTGATGTTACCTTTCCCCTACTTTTATTTTAGGGTATGATAGTATTTTTTCTTTGGAGGTGAAGTTAAAAAAATATTCAACTCTTTCATAAACTTTAAAAAAGTAATTCTTTTAGAAAAATAACCACATACACACGTTGAAGCAAAACAACTTGAGAGAGCAACCGCCATGCTTCCGAAATTCAAATAAGACCACCTCATAGCCGATGTTGAGAAAGCCTAAAAGTGAAGCCCTATGTAAATGAAGGTCCCACTCAGTGATCAAATTTGAAGGGATAGTCTTAATTTCAAGTTGAAGGGCATATATTCATTCAACCCTTCCATGATGAAAAGTTGAAAATGCAGTTGTACTTCAATTGACAAGATTAAGCTAGGTACGTCACACTTCAAAAAAAATCTAAATATAATATTTCCCTTCCAATTATTTAAAATGTTAAAATCTCAATAGAAAACAATAGTAAGCATACTTTGTAATTTCAAATATAACATTTTGATGGGTTATACAACATCAATGATAAAAAAAAATCATAACCACTAAGCCACATTTTCTTTCAAGAAGAATTTCAAATTGTTAAAAATGAAAATATAAAACTTTAGACACAATCACAAAATCAAATATTTTTGTGAACACCCATATAAGAGAGGATGTAATCTATGTGTCCATATGATGCATGGGAACTACATCTTATATTCATGTTTTGAGCATACCCCAATCATGCTTAACCATGGGAGTCATGTTCATTCTAGATCTCATTAGAAAGGAAGGAATTGTAATAGATATTGAGGCTTTTGTTGAAGGGTGATAATTATATCAAAATACTATAAAAGTAATGAAGAGACCCTAATTGCATTATAGGCCTCTAGGAACATGGAAATATGACATGACTACATCCATTGTTTATTATTTAGGTTAAGATGTTTATGATTTGGAGCTTCCCAAAATCCATATAAATAAGAAACTAAAGGAAATTACTCATTAAGACAACCAAGCATGTTATTTTTATTGAGGGTATTGATTGTTCACTTTATCTCTCAAACCATGTGAAAATGCATGAAAGAGTGGGATGTTAGAGCATGATCCCTAATGCATAAGTTTGATGATAATAAAAATTATGTTACCTTCTCCATAGCTTTCTTAAGAATCAAACCATCTTCAAAAATGTTGTTACAAGCATTAATGCTACAAAGAATAAGTCTCCTTGACCGTGGGTTTGGAATAAGGCAGGGGAAAAGAGAGCTATGGGGCATTCTCAAAATATTTGTGAAGTATTGTCACACACACTAATGTCAATGTTGCAAGAAACAAGAGGAAGAAAGTGAAAGAGTATGATAGAATCTAAAGATGCATGGAATCGAGAAAAGGGGAAAGGTCATTTTGGAGAGAAGGAGTGAGGATTTGATGATGCTATAAATTGAATGAACATAATCACAATTCTCATTGTTGTGATCTCAATTTTAGGTTCTATGATGTTGACAAGGTTCATTTTATGCAAGTTCATATCTTAACTTAATCAAGAATACACAAGTTAGAAAATTGTACCAAGCTTAATAAAGTTTTTACTCTCAAACATAATCATTAAACAATTTTATGTGAAACAAAGAAAAATTATGCATTATATTTATGATGAGCTTGACCAAACTTGTACAATATTGGTGAATTGTTGAGAGATTTACATTCAATTATTAGTTATGTGTTTTGTTCCCATTATCTATTGTATTAGTGGGGATTCCATGAATTATATACTAAATGGTTGAGAAGCCCCCCAATATGCTAAAATAATAATCGTATTAGATACCAAAGTTATAACCACATCATGAACTTTAATAGGTAAACACATAGCATTATGAATGCAATAAAATAACTATGAAAGTTATAACCACATCATGAACTTTAATAGGTAAACGCATAGCATTATGAATGCAATAAAATAACTATGAATCAACATGTTCGATATTGTTAGTGAGCTGGAATATGTGAACACGAAAAAAAAAGATGGCGTGATTTCCTTAGGTTTGTTCAATGTTTATTGTTTGCTCTTAAAAATTGACATTCAACAACTCATTTATAATTAATCTTATTAATATAATTACAATTTACATTCATAACTTATGATTAATTCTTTTGTTTTTTTTACAGAGCCAAGAATAGAGGGGAACATAACAAAGGAAGTAGCATTATGATGAGTGTCCGCAAATGGCATTATGGAGAGTGTGGGATTAAAAAACATGAAGCATGTAAACCGAATGAGATGTCAATTGCCATATTGACAAGAATAGACAATGCTCATAATACATGAATTCAAATCCCGATTCACAAAGACAAGGTGTCCAAGCCTATTTGAGAAACTTTCATCATCACATAAAATAGTAACATAATACAATGATAAAATATTTATCCAAGTATAATTTATATGATGGATTTAATGATGTGGAAAGATACACCGTATTATGGAATAAATAAGAACTAACTAGAGTAGAGATATATGATGTATCCCTGCAGGTTCAAATCCTACTAGGGAAAGTGGAAAAAAATCCCAGAACGCAATGCTATGCTAGGCCTCTAGACAATTAATTCTGCTCCCGCAGATTCAAATCCTGCTCAAAACCGTGGAGATAAAAAAATGACCTTAACGCAGAGAGAAGTCAGTCCTGATTATAGCTGCGGTGAGAAATTTATCCACTCTGATTTAGCACTCTGAACTTTGAATCCAGCGACCTGGGTTCGAATCCCGGTAGGACCTTTCTCAATAGTTGTAAATGTTCACCAGTTGCTCTCCGACGCATCCCACTCAAGCTAACGCCCGGAATATTAATTCGCCCATTTTTGCTTATATACTTATTGCAAAAGATTATTTTATTATGTCATAAGCAACTAACCATAGTTCCATTTGTTGACGTCAAGCTGTAATGGCAAAGGGGATGTAGCTCATATGGTAGTGCGCTCGCTTCGCATGCGAGAGGCACGGGGTTCGATTCCCCGCATCTCCAAAATCTTTGTTTCATCTGTGCCGTCTGGTTGCTTCATACAACTACTTTGAAATGTGGGCAACTCTGTGGCTGGGTACAGTGAAATTCACATTCAAATTTTGGTTATGGTTTTTCATTTCAATGTAAAGAGTTCCACCCAAAAAGTTGGACAAATAATAATTTCGTATATAATTTATTCAGAAAAATTTGGAACTCAAAAAGTTGGACAAATAATAATTTCGTATATAATTTATTCAGAAAAATTCAAAAGCATGTGAAAAGTTATTTTCTTTCTCTGTTTGGGATGTAATCTATGCTATAGTCTTTGTGCTCTAATGAAAAACTTTGTAACTATAACTTCTTATTTGATAATTGTTTTAATCAATGAAATTTGTGTACAATGAAACACCTCTACTGCTATGACTTCAAAGCTAGAGTTCATAATAGAATTAAATTAAAAAATATAGTGATGGGAAATACTTGAATAATGAAAATTGTAATAGAAGCTTGTGTAAGAAAGAGACAACATTGGGTCTCTTAAAAATACAACCATTGAGGTTGATTGAAAAGGTTTGATTTGCAAATCGCAATGGAGAAGATGTTTTTCATTGTCAACAACTTGTAAAGTCTTAAAAATACATCCATTGAGGTTGATTGAACAAGTTTGATTTGCAAATCACAATGGAGAAATACATCCATTGAGGTTGATTGAACAAGTTTGATTTGCAAATCACAATGGAGAAGATGTTTTTCATTGTCAACAACTTGTAAAGTCTTGTGACCCAAAGGAAAATTGTTAGAAAGTGAGGTTTAAAACAATGTATGGTTGAAATCGAAATTGTGATGGTCCAAAAAGTAGCCCTGTATATTTCATACAAATAGTGCTTGCTTCTTGCAACTACTAATATATTTGACCTCGTAGAAGAGGAAAGCTACCAATATCTTTGACCTCATAGAAAAGGAAAACTATAGAATAAAAGTATTAAATAACCCATCATAATCATCATTTTGAATGAAAAGAGATAATAATGAGAAAGCACGTTGATTGACATAAACAATATGAAAATCTGAGGGCCATGAATATGAAGGCTATGTTTAGGGTGAGAAAAACCGAAGCAGTGCCAAATCTTAACTTGCAATTCTCAATGGCATGATAACACAAAGTTTGCAAAGAACTTACTTGGTAGAGGGAGACAACAATATACATAGTCCTAACAAATTTCAAACACAATGAGCATCAAGCATCCACTACCTTTCTTTGTAACCTCCCTAGCCACCAACAGGTCGGGCAACGTCACTACATGATGTCTCTCTTAGCTCTGATCTGTGACAACACCAACCTTAAACTATTGGGCTATTCCCCACAGAGATACTTGCGGAAAAACATACACATCCATATAAACATAGAATGACTATTCTACATATACATAACATATTAACGCAGAAATAACAATAAGCCTAAACATGCAGCGTATACAACATACACATGCAATACTCATCAATTACAACATATGTACCATTACACAACATGTAAATGAACATAAAAGCGGTACTTATATTTTATTAGAAGACCACCAACTGTGTGCAGACCTTCCACGAACCTCCCAGCCATAGACCACGCTGCTCATCACACTCAACAGTGGGTCACCCCCAAGCTGGGACTAAACTCCACCAGGAAAGAGAATTCCTAGACTTGGCAAGGACAACCAGGAATTTGCACAAAACAACATGAAGGATCTTTTATCCCAGGGGCCACTTACGCCCACAACCCACAAACCCTCATTCCCCACAGGCCTGCTCCACCCCAAGAGGGTACACCTTCACTAATACAAGTCCATCGGCTACTACACCTCCCTTACCTTGGGCTTCAACAACAGGCTGGACCGGAAGTCTCAGAGTATTGTAGCTGCTACGGGACTCCCTTCTAGGAGAACTCACTTCCCAACAAACTCTCTCACCTAGGAGAGTTACTCACATGCCTGACAACCTGTTTCTTCAATTCAACTCCTAAGAAATACAACAACAACATTCAACTAACACACGGGTGATGGCAACAATAGAAAACAGTTATGGACACCGAAAATGGCAACAGCCAAACGCTAAGACACAACACGGCTCAGGCGAATACAAATGCGTCGAGCTTCACAGGAGACACACGGGATAACTCAAGTACGACTGTAGGATTCCAAAGGTGCTTGCTAGATACAGAGGCAATGATGATGGAGAACTAGTTCAGTGCATGAATCCATGGTCAATCGGGAAGGGCGACAGACTTCCAGAAGGTCGTAAGGGTTGTGAGGAGACTCCAAACTGGTCCTCGATGCCAGGATGGGAAGCAATGCCAGAATGGGAAGTGAACCCCCAACGAGTTGGCTTTCCCAGCTATAATTGCATGCGCCCAGGTCAACACCTGTCCTCCTACATCCGCATGTGTTCCACTTCGCACTCGCTCACTTTCCCAGGAACTTAGGATAACACCGTTCATGTCCACCCTAGCCTTTAGAAAATAATAATAATAAAATATTATTCTCTTAGAGGTAAGCCCTCTAGCTTAGCCTCTAGGCCTAGACACTTAGCCCCCTCCCTCACCCTACCTAGTGGAGCTTAGTCCCCCATACTCTTTCTTTGTGGTCGGTCTACATGCAACGATGTAATTATATTAAATATATGAGCATTTACACATATACAATAGTAGGCTCACTGACGTTTGCATCTAGGCTCTTTGGCCTAATCACCACATAAGCCTCCTGGCTTATTATAATTCATCTCACCAACCTAACAAACATGTTTGCAATTCATAACTACAACTAGGGTTCTACTTGGGGATATTACAATCCCTTCCCCTTATTTTTACACTGCCCTCAGTGCAACTTGTTTATTAAATATACAATTCCATATTCTTCAAAAGTTCCAAGCTTTAGCTATTGGAAGCCTATTATCCACTTGGTGCTCTACTTTCAAGCACCAATTCTGGTGTTCACACTGCAAATGGAATTCATTTGCTCTACTCTATAGAATTATTTCAAGAAGAATCCACCTCACTGTACCATTTGACACACCCTCCTTATGGAAGTTACCATGCCATAAGCATTTCTGAGTTGCCTCTTCCTTTTTGAACTCACCCTTCCAGGCTCAGGTATCCTTTCATGCTACACAATCCATCAACGATCCATATTTTCAAGCTTTCACACGCAAGGAGAGCGCCAACCCACTACCAGAGCCTCTCACCAAGGTTCTCCATTAAAGGGATTCAGTGTCTCTATCGGTAGTTCTTCTTCCAGCATTCTCACTTTAGCCAATATTGTCTCATATGCATCACACACATGCAGTTATCATGAGAGAACATAAAAGAATTAATTTCGGAACTCAAACTTAGTTCAAAAAGGGAATTCAACTTTTTCCCAAAACATGAAATTCTATTTCATAATTCTTCTTGGTTGTTGCCATATTAGGATTGCAACATTCCTTGTGGTTTTCCACAAGCACCAAACTGAATACCATTTTCCTGCAAGGCTTCATCTTGCATATTGCCAACAAATTATCAATATTTCTTGTACATCATAATTCAATTGCAATATGTACAAAACCTTATGTAGTGATCTTAGAATTGCTCGCACCTAGCAATTCAATCACAATTACCAAACAATTTAATAAAATAGAATGACTCATCATTCTATGCATATGCATGTTCATAGTAATATTTGTAAGTTCATTACTTCTTTTTCTGAACAAGAAAATTTCTTGTAGTCAATGCTCATGTGACTACTTGACTTGCAACTTTCCTATTGCAATGTCTAACACCTCCCTGAAATGTCCTCAACTCCATGAGTTCACAACATTTCAGTTGTTAGTAACAATTATTTCCATGCAATAATATATATGCATGTACTTACAAAACACATTCAACCATTGCATTTAGTACTCAATTCTATCACTTACTATGCATGAGTGCAATTCTCAATGCATACTTATTCAGTGCACCTTGCATTGAATTACATAATGCTCTTTATCTTAGTCATGTATCTCACCATCCATAAGTTGGAATTCTGGCCAATGTGTTGACACATTCTTCACACACTTCCTATTGTCTTCCCAATTAATTGGATGCCTTCTTTTTCGACCCAAACACTACACCAAGAATATAATTATGTGGTGTTCATTAGTGTTAGCAAAAAGGTTGCATCCCAAGTTTTATTTAAAGGTAGGAAGCTTTTAGTACCTTTGTGGCTCATAACCTTTGCATATCCATACCTTGCCATATCCAACCATGTCCTGGTCTCATACATGACTAGCTTACTGGCATTCATTCCTATAATAAGTTCTTATCTTTTAATTCTTTGGTTATTACTCCACAACCAAATTAACATGACATTCCACTATGTCAGTGTGTGCATTCAGAAGCTAAAAAAAACTATGAATTAATACAGACCTCTAGCCTTTACCACATCCAGTGGTATGCATTCAAATAATGTAATCATGTGATTTAATAAAATAAATTTGGCTGAGGAAATTCTTACCTAAATTCCCTTCATCAATTATGCAATAAGAGTAATAAAACTCATACCTGTATGACTTCCATTAATAAATTTTATACTACCTAAATGTCTGATGGCAGTAGAATCTTTCATGCTTCTTTTATCAAACTTAGCCAACACTTCAACTTTATGTTGCTTCCCTCCTTATGTAGCAACACCATCAACAACACTTGCAACATGAAAGAATTTATTTTTCTGTTTATAGTTGTTCAACCAACCCCAATTCAACTGCTACTACCACAATTTCGACAACTTCTTTCCCCTGTGCAACTTTTCCTTCCTGATCCCAAAAGTCTTCAATTCTTCCCGGATTCCTGAATCTTCTTGTGCTCCCACTGTGATCATTGTGCATGATTATTTCTACCCTAAGCACTTTCTATCCAAATCACTCTTGGCGACCTTTGTATTTATAGTCCCAAACTAAGCTGATATTAACCTTCAACTTTCATTAATTTCCTGGATCCAACTATCCCAACTCGTACTTGGATGAATTAAATTCCAAACCCAGTTGTTTTATAGACTCTGAATTCTTCAACCTCCAGTTACTCTTCAGGATTGAACTTCTTTAGCCCTTTCCTGACGAAATACTTTAGTACTTGAGGTTTTCTTGTACTCTTCTCATCCCTTTGCCAACTAGCCTCAAACTTGACTTTCCTAGGCAATCTCTAGCATATTGTAAGGATGTGCATTTGTCTCCTTTGCTTGTTGCATATAATTAACTGAAAGTACTTATTTCACCTTACCATCATAGCTTCAAGTGATACCTCCAGCCTTTTGGGTTGTCACTCATGACGTTATGTCACTTAAGATGGCTTCTTGTTAGGGACCATCTCCTCTGCATTCAAAACCATGCATAGAACCATTTTCTTCTTCCTGGTTCCTTATTGATTTCTCTTTAGAAGTCATTTCACTTTTAAATTATTCTTGATTTGATATCTCCATGCTCTTGTGGAAATACCTTCACACCTTTGGAGTGCATCAACAATCCTCTACTATTCTAGCTTTCCTCCCTAGAGTGTTGACATGCATTCCTATTAGTTGGATATCTATCTCATGATTTCTTCTTCCATTATCTTAGGATGTTCTTGGACTTGACTCCATCCAAGAGTTTTTTCCTTGTCTACTTTGCATACTTGCCATCACATATTATGCTGATATTAATTTCCAGCATTCCATTATTATTTGGATTCCTCTGATCCAATTCCTTCATGACCCAATTATATTTCCAGTCATGTTCTCTGAGTAACCTTGGTTAGTTAACACCAACTTCTTTCTTGAAACAATTTGATTTATCCTTCTAACATGCATATTCAACTTTTGTCATGCCATATTTGATGACCTTCATGCCATGCTTCCATTGCGTATTCTGATAGCAATAATGGAGGTGCTACCTCCAATCTGTAGGACTGATCCTTGGAGATGTCACATCTTATCTCCAAACTCTTTCATATTCCATAAAACCTTCCTTATTCCCATGCTTTGCATCTCCATATGAACTTATGGTTCATGCATTCTCATGTATCACAGATGGCTTTCTCCACCTAGCATTCACATTTGATGTGCAAAAATTGTCACCTGGAATGACTTCCCCAAACAAGAATTCCATTTGGGGTTTCCATGCTACTTATCGAACCCAATATCTAATCCAATGACTTATGAAAAATCTCAGATGTAGAATAAAGAATTTTCCCTGTCCTTCTTTCTTCTTTCTTCTATCTGAAGACATCTCTAGCACTTTTTTTGTTTTAATGTAACCATTACATCTGGAATCCTCTTTCTAAGACCTTTCCAATCATGACTTCCTTGCTCAATTCTGAGCATCGAGCAAAAATCTATGAGCCTTTAAAACTTGTGCTTCTTCTCTGATGCACTTCTTGTGTAACATTCTCTTTTCTCTGAGCTAATGGCTCTTAGATCTTTGTTGGACCCTATCATAGAGTTCCCAGGTCTTCAGTATTCTTTTGATGCAGGTTCGAACTAGACGAAACCCACCTGCTTCCTTCCTAACCCCTTTTCCCTTATTTAACATAGTTTTCGGGCACTAGCCCCTTTCTCTTAGCCCCCAACCCATGTGACCACGAGCTGTGGCCAAGCGCTAGGTCGATAGGTGCTTATTCGGGACTTTGGGCCTCTGGGCTTTGGAAGTTCCTAACCCAAGTCATTGTAACTCCCCGGAGTGTCGAATGGGCGAACTCGCGAAGTGTGGGGAGTGGATCTACGGTCCACTGTTCATCAACAACCAACAAATGACACCCACTATGGAACTTCAGGCATCTGAGCTCCGGGACTTCGGATCTTCAGAGCTTCAGGACTTCGGAGGATTTTATATCCACACACCCCCAACCCCCCCAACCGATAATCTCCAAACACTTCCATGTCACCTTGGGTGACGTCATTACGTTTCGTCACCTCGGCATTACGAAACTTTTGAAAGTTCTTCCTTTCGTTCCCTTATGACCCATTCTTCCGGAGTGTCAAGTCTCCAGAGTTCGCCACTGGTGCCACACATCCATTGGGACCCATGGTTTTCATACTTGAACCAAGATACTGAATAGTCACATCACTTAACGCGTTTCAAATTGCAGGGGCATGCATCTGTGGTTTGGAATAACCCGCCTTTCGTCCCGCAATTCCTCTATTGCTGACACGTAATCCCATGGTGAAATTGTGGCTTGGATTGTGGGACCGCCTTGAGAAATTAACTCACGTGCAACTTGGGTCCCCGCAATGCCTCTTGGTCGTCAATCTTGATGTATCATGATCAACACCAATGTGGGCCTGTCCTATATTGACCTTTAACTATGTTATGTAACCTCAGGGCCCCACTAACCATGCTCATATGGAGTGCCATGTGGCAGAATATTAGTGGCTGACATGTGGCCCAATCAGATGGGTGACATGTATCACGTTCCAAATGGCACTTCAATATTCCACGGGTTCGAAACCCACTGAAACATGGCACACAACCCATGTGTCCACGTCAATCCAAGTGACGTCATCATGAATCACTACTTCGACTCTTTGGGGTTTTAGAGCTTCGGGAGTTCTTGCCTCAGCACACACTAATTCTCCTGAACGTCGAAATCCTGAAAAACCAATCTGTTGAGATGTGTCCCTCTTGATGGACGGTCCATATTAACTCCAAACTTCGGAGCTTCAGGAGTTTTCTCCCTTCACACAACACCGTAACTTCCACCCTTGGCTTGATCCAACGGTTCTGATTCACTTCGGACCAATCAAACGATTGATCTCTTCTCCCCACATCTACAGTGTAGTTCCACTTCGGGGACTTCGGGGCTTCAAGCCTTCGAGATATTCCGCTCTATAACACATAACTTCGCTGAAGTCTCGAATTCTAAAGGACTTGCAAATTAACCCTGCTGGACTTTTCTCCAAATCTGATGGTCGTGAATTGTCCTCCTTCTCCTGAATAGATTCCAATGGCCAACATTACTCTACGGCCCAATACCACGTCTGTCGTGGTTTTATAATACCACTAAACCTCCTGAGCTTTGTAACATGACTAAGGTAACCTCTTGACACTCGGAATGCTCTGAGGCTTAAAATTTCTTCTTCTTGACACAATTTCTCTCTGAAACCTTGGTTCTAATGACCACTTATCCGGCCCATCTAGACTCAGTGCTTGAACCTTGGTTCTAATACCATTTTGTAATGTCCCCAGCCACCAACAAGTCGAGCAATGTCACTACACGACGTCTCTCTTAGCTCTGATCTATGACAACACAAACCTTAAACTACTGGGCAGGGATGATTTTAAGGATGGAAATTTATTTTAAAATGTAGAAACCTTGGCAAATCTTACTAATCCTTCATATGCCAACTATAAATGTTTAGCGATATTTTTGAAGAAATATTCAAATTTCTAAGTATTTTATATAGTTTTTATAAAATTTTGGCGATTTTTAAGGTAAAATAATTGTATCCTATAGAATTTGGGCGAATCATTTTTAAAATAGCGAATCTCTTTTTTGGAAAAACCATGGAAAATTAGCCTATGAGCGAAATTTAGCCCCTAAAATCATCCATGCTACTGGGTTATGCCACACAAAGATACTTGCGGAAAAACATACACATCCATATAAACATAGAATGATTATTCTACATATAGATAACATATTAATGTGGAAATAAAAGTAAGCCTTCACATGCAGCATATACAACACACATAGGCAATACTCATCATTTACAACATATGTACCATTACACAACATGTAAATGAACATAAAAGTGGTACTTATCTTTTATTAAAAGACCACCAACTGTCTGCATACCTTCCACGAACCTCCCAGCCATAGACCACGTTGCTCATCATGCTCAGCAGTGGGTCACCCCCGAGCCGGGACTAAACTCCACTGAGCAAGGGAATTCCTAGGCTTGGCAAGGACAACAAGGAAGTTGTACAAAACAACAGGAAGGATCTTTTATCCCAGGAGTCACTTACGCCCACAACCCACAGACCCTCATTCCCCACACGCCTGCTCCACCCCAGGAGGGTACACCTTCACTAATATAAGTCCATAGGATACTACACCTCCCTTACCTTGGGCTTCAACAACAGGCTAGACCGAAAGTCTCAGAGTACTGTAGATGCTACGAGACTCCCTTCCAATAGAACTCACTTCCCAGCAAACTCTCTCACTTGGGAGAGTTGCTCACAGGCCTGACAACCTGTTTCTTCAATTCAGCTCCTAAGAAATACAGCAACAACATTCAACTAACACACGGGTGACGACAGCAACAAAAAATAGTTATGGACACCGAAAATGGCAACAGCCAAATGCTAAGACACAACATGGCTCAGGCGAATACAAATGCATCGAGCTTCACAAGAGACACACGGGATAACTCAAGTACGACAGCAGGATTCCAAAGGTGCTTGCTAGATACAAAGGTGATGATGATGGCGAACTGGTTCAATGTGTGAATCCCTGGTCAATCGAGAAGGGTGACAGACTTCTAGAAGGCCGTAAGGGTTGTGAGGAGACTCCAGACTAGTCCCCGATGCCAGGATGGGAAGCAATGCTAGAATGGGAAGCAAACCCCCAACGAGTTGGCTTTCCCAGCTATAAATGCATGCGCCTAGGTCGACACATGTCTTCCTGTAGCCACATGCTTTCCACTTCGCACTTGTTCCCTTTCCCAGGAACTTAAGACAACACCGTTCATGTCCACCCTAGCCTTTAGGAAATAATAATAATAAAATATTATTCCCTTAGAGGTAAGCCCTCTAGCTTAGCATCTAGGCCTAGACACTTAGCCCCCTCCCTCACCCTACCTAGTGGATCTTAGTCCCCCGTACTCTTTCTTCATGGTCGGTCTACACCCAACGATGTAATTATATTAACTATATGAGCATTTACACATATACAATAGTAGGCTCACTGGCCTTTGCATCTAGGCTCTCTGGCCTAATCACCACATAAGCCTCCTAGCTTATTATAACTCAGCTCACCAGCCTAACAAACATGTTTAAAATTCATAACTACAATTGGGGTTCTACTCGGGGATATTACACTTTGCATCCCAAACCCCATGCTACATATCCCCATTTCAAACTTTGTTTGAATCCCTAAGTTGTATCAAAACTCTGAACTCATTTTTACAAAATGTCCAATTAAAGCCCTAGTCACTACCAATATAAATTTATGAATTAAAAGAACCAACATAGTCATTTACAAACCATATCTTATTGATAAATGATATGAATGTAATCTATGTTATCCAAGCATTGATATGATTATATATATATATATATTCAACTACAACAACCAATGAAATGTCAGTAAGGAGGCAACTAATAGACTTATGTATTCAAACAAGGAGATAAGTAGTTTGGGTACTCATGTGTAACTATTTCCCAACTTCCATTTTGTGGTCTCATGATTTATAAATTCTTCCATGTAGAAGATAACACCCAATTTGGGCAGGGAGAGTAGGATGGCTGAGGGCGGAACTAAGGAAACCCTAAGGCAGTCGACGAGGGTCTAGATGGTTTGCGGGGTATGTTTTCTCTCTTTGTGTGGATAGTTAGTTGTGCTATGGATTTCACTCTAGAACTCTCAGTTAACATTATGGCGATGTGCGAGGATGAAGTTGACTACTCTCAGGACCCACTAGAAGGCGAGGATATATGGGTGGAGAAAATTGTCAGTCGGGTGGCCATGTATGCAAGTGCATTTTCAGCTCAACAAGGATATAGAGGCAAGTTTTTAGTGGAGATTAGGCCATCGACAGGGCCTTTATCTGAGCCTATTATCGTTCCTATCACTGAAAGCCCTTTTTCATTTGTGGTTCCAATGGGGGGTGATCTTGGATCTGGCTTGGTCACAGGGCACATCGACTCAATCTCTTTGTATCTCGATGCCTAGCGGAGTCAACCCAATAGTTCTCTTGCAGCGTACCCTTTTTCGTCATGGGTGGAAGTCACCTTGCCACGGGAGGTTTGGGAACCATAGGGGTGTGGTAGACCAGATCTAGGGCTTCTTGGAGCTTTTCTAGGGCTCTTCAATGATGGGGAACATCTAGGGATGATGCCCTCGACATGGTGTGACAATTTTCCTTAACTCAGTTCAGAGGTCAATCCGGGGATTACCCATCGCACACCTTTGCTTGAAGCCCATGATTCATAAGAAGTGAGGGGTTTCATTGATTCAATGTTAGTTCATAATAATGTTTCAAATAATGTGGAAACCCTCAAACATCGAGCAGAAGCAATCCTCACCAGGGCATACAGGTCTCATGATGAATCGCATACTCGAGTCAGTCCTCATCACCATAAAAACAAGTGTGTAAATCCAAAAGCTAAATTGGTAAGGTTAGTGCTGGGCGCAGATATAACTATGTCCCAAGTGGTGGGGAATGCTCGGGGACGATGTTTTAGCTTCAAAAATTTGACAGAATGGGTAAATACCCATTGGTCCAAGTCTTTAAGAAACATGTCTTCAGTCCAGATCTTAGCTAAGAGCTGGTTCATCTTCAAATTTGGCACTGAAGAGGAGGCAGATTGGGATTTAAAATCAACATGGAGCATCGACTCAACCCCATTTTACTCAAAATATGGACCCCCCTTTTTGATGCAGGGAAGGAAAGGTTGGATGTTATCCCTATATGTGTGTGCCTTCTGGGACTCCCTGTGGAATTCTGCAATAAGGAAATATTCATTATTATTGTGAATACTCTAGGCATATTTGTGGATGACGATATGTCCTTTTAGAAGTCTATAGAATACATAATGGCACATATTATGGTATCATTAAACCTGTGAAATGATTTTGCATAGGATTTGGAGATGGTAGTGGGCAACAAAATTTTTATGCAAAGATTAGACCATGAGGGCGTGTCGTTTTGATGGCAGTGGTGCCATTAGCAAGGTCATGTAGCTAGCCAATTCCATCTCCCTTTTGAATCAAGGCATGAAGGTTATGATTCAAAGTCGATTAGAAAAGGCCGACGTCCATGGGTGGGGGGTCTTCACGGGAGGCAGAGGGTATACCGAGCTCGGTGGAAAACAAAATTGGGGGTGACAATGGAGCCACATATACTGGTGAGACATGGGAGGAATTTATCAAGGTTAAATCAAACACTAAGCATGATCTGGATCGAAGCTCTCGGGCATCGCCGATTGAACTTTCAAAAGTGGTGGATCATAGTCAGAGGCATTAGGATCAGGGTATGTTTACTTCACCTCCTCGACCCATTAATATTTTGATTGATTCTTTATCTTTTCTGGGTAAAGATTGGATGAGA
Source organism: Picea engelmannii (assembly GCA_009831015.1). Taxonomy (NCBI): domain Eukaryota; kingdom Viridiplantae; phylum Streptophyta; class Pinopsida; order Pinales; family Pinaceae; genus Picea; species Picea engelmannii. The sequence continues at coordinate 364,727 of ML782327.1, read as the reverse complement.
TCTCTCAAAAGTATCTCCTTTCCCTATGAAATACATGGTTCCACCTCTTCCCTTGATTTCAAACCTCTCATCGCCATTTTTTCACTGGCCCAACATGCTCCCTCTCCATCCCAGGAGAGGATTATTGAAGAATATTATTTGAGTCACTCATGAATTCTACCATAGACCATTAATAGAATATAAGCCGATGGAAACCACATATAAGCTTTATTGTTTTTCATTTTTGCATACAAATTGTCATAATATTTCAGGCATACCACTGAAATACATACATTATTTAGGAACTTTAATACCCCTAGGACGAACCCCAAATGTAAATGTAAATATAAGTGAGTTGTTGATATCAAGTTTGGATTTAGTTTTGTAGGCACATCCCATAGTTTGGTGATTGCATGATGTGCACAAGGATTGTGCATTGAATAAATAACACACACATTTCATAGTGTAGTGCACACCTATGTAAGTGTGCGAGGATAGTGCACCAAAGGAAGAGTGCGCACATCCCATAGTTTTGCGCACGTCGAATTAAGCACGTAGTTTGAGGCTAGAGAGCCTTTGTATATATGCTTGTGTTTTGAGGATGGTGAGCTTGGATGCAAAAGGCCAATGCGCCTGTATTGTAAATGCAATCACCTCAAGATTATTAATATAGCACATCACTTCACGCAAAATCAACTCAAACAAAAAGAGATGGGGGGGTTAAACTCCACGGAAAAGGAAAAGGGGGGAAGCTTAAGTTAAGGGAATATTTTATTAATATTTCCAAAAGTTTAATTTATGGATATGTATTTATCCTAAGTTCCTGAGGGATGGGAACAAGTCACCAAGTGGATAAAGATACTTCTGAAGGTGACAAGTGTTGATTTTAAGGAATGCAATATATATTGTTGGCCTTAGTGTAATTTGGGGAATTATCACTCATTCCAGAATAATTCAGACGGATTTCCTCTGCGAAGGAATTACATATTTTGTTGTAACTTATTGTCATTTCTTAACCCTGTGCTTGGGAAGACTTGTTACTGTCGAAGAGGCAGGTTGTCAAGCTTGTGAACATTCTCTCTAGGTGAGAGATTTGTTTTTGAAGAGGCGGGTTGTTAGGCCCGTGAGCATTCTCTCCAGGTGAGAGTTTGTTGAGAATTTTTCCCTAGTGCATTGGGCATTAGATACAGGGATCTGAGACTTCCTGTATAGCCTGTTGTTGAATCCTAGGAAGGGAAATGGGGCAGCCAAAGGATTGTTGAACAGAGAAGGGGCACACTTCCTGAGGTGGGACATGCATGCAAGGAATGAGGGATTGTAGGATAATTGCAATAGTCGACACCTAAGACCAAGTCTTTTGTTGAATATCATACCATAGCCTGGAAATAAGAAACCTTTTCCTGTGGAGTTTAAGCCTCATCTCGAGGGTGACCGGTCGCTAAAATATTATGAGCAACAGAGTCTATGGATGGGAGGACCATCTGAGTATTGCATGAAATTGGTGACTTTTCACAAAAGACAAGTGTTCTTCACAATATTGTTTAATTATTATGTGCTCTAATGTGCATGTTTTTAAATGGGTTTATCTTCCTGTATGAATTTGCATCTGAATATTGTGGTTAATTCTGTGAAATGTTAATGTATATGTGTGTGTGTGTGTTCATTTTTCCTGTATGTTGCGACATATGTGGGCATGACATATATAAGTGTTTATGTTAGCTAAATGTATGGTTAATCTGTATAATATTGTTGTACATGAAAAGTACGACAGTTATTATGTATTCTTGTTAAGTTAAACTTTGTGTTATGGTTAAAAGATACCAAGGATGGATATAAATCATTGTGCGTAGTGAGGCAGTCCATGTGCACAAAGGTGATAGATTCCACATGCAACATCATAATTGATTGTGCACGTAGTAGTAGTAGTATGTGTACAGAGTTATTGCACGCACAATAGTATGTGTGTGTTCCGAAGGGCTAAGCACGTAGTAGATTTGTGACATTTATTATGTTGCCATATTTGTATTAAAATATGTATACTCATAGAGCAAGACTCAACAGGGGTCTGGGCATAGTACCTTAAGGTTGTGCGCAGTTATTTCAGTCTACCTGTAACAATATGTGTTATAAGTAGTATACGCGCACTAGGATTTTTGAAGTAGCATGTTCCAGTAGTGATCTTGGGCTGCTACAAAGAATATCCTAGAGACATAAATTGAGGTTGTAGTGACGTGGCCTAGTCTGGGAGGCTGGGGATGTTACATGAACTCTTGAGATATGGTTTGACTATTTATGATCCAACTGTAAAACTCTGAGTAGTTTTCTTGGTTCTTTCGGTGGGATGACAAAACTCTTTATGTCTCCATAAAGTTTTACTTTTTTCTTTGTGATGGGAACTAGGAAGTCCCATTGTTTAAAAAAAATATATGGAAACATGTATTTCTACAAAATGTAATTTTGTTCAAAGGAAATAAAATTACAATTTTTTTGAGGAAAAAAACTAAAAATGATATGAATGTGAACTCAAAACAAGGGTTTCTCAATACAAATAATTGATGTCTCAAATGTCGGAAATACTAAATATTAGATATAAATATACCACAAATTGATTCACTATGGAAAAACATGAAGAGTTGTAAGATTTTGTAGCTTGTGGGAATTCGACTAGCATCTGGGCACATCAAGAACTTACACTTGAAGGCTTTAAAGTGTATCTTACTTTCTCTTTAGATATAAATATTTTGTAGAGGTTGACCAATTGGAGTAGGTTCAAAGGATCTTATAACATCTATAATTAGTTTTTTTTCAAAGGAAGATTGATTTTCTTCAATAAGAAGCACAAACAACCGTAAAGACTTATGAATCTAAAAATTAGTCGAGGTGTGTGGGATGATCCTCTTGGATATTGTGGAAGAACCTTATTTGCATTTTGGTGATATGAGAATTATTCTCATAGTAGTGTATGTAATGAGAAACCAAATCATGGGACCAATACCTTCGTTGAATATTCTAATGATCATAGCCAAGAATGATCTTACTTATAATTTTAAAAACTCAAAGATCATTGGTATGACATGAGTGATTATCACCTTGCTTCCAAGATTACTATAAAGGTTGTCCTAGATTTCCATCTCATTTCACTTCCATACATGATTTCATTTCTTGTTTCTTTCTTCCAAAGAATCCTTGCACGATGACCACTATAACTCCTCAAAGTACGAGGTCACAACTTGCAGTGTCTTTTTTAGCAACAATTATCTTCTTCTTTTGTAGTTTGAGTCTATTCATCATATTCCAAAGACCAATGTTAAGTTTCATTAAAAGTTTCCATCAATTTAAGCTCACCTTACCTATTATAATAATTCAAGAATCACGGGTTGTAATACAAAATTATGAATAATGGAAGTACGACAAAAACATGGATGTGTCTAATGGGATGTGTCTAGGCTTGAAATTTACATAGGTGATAGGGCTAAAAAATCCACATGCACAACATGACATAGGGCTTGAAATTCATATCTAAGTTTCAATTTGGATGTAAATGACACCTGGAAGGTTGGGAATAATTTTATTGAATATTTATGTGCATGTAGAATTAATATGATATTGAAAGGTCATTAAGACACTAGTCCTTCTTTTGAGATTTAAAAATATTTACTTCCCTTCATAGATGACATGTAAATTTAAAACTTTGATTTTTTTTTTGAAGGGTTATTTGTAAATTATACTTTTGGGATGGGTTGAACCTCTTTGGAGGGGCTAGGAAGGGCTCAATTTTGAATGTTGATCTCATCACTATCCTAGTTTCCTAAGACATTGTGAGATAAGGAACCTCTGATAGTGTGGGATAAAGGGAACTCATGTGCAAGTGTGGGATAAAGAGAATATATAATGTTGCTTATTTGACATAATTTGTCTCTAAATTTGATAGGAACTTTTTGGGAAGTTAGAGTTTCACTCATTTTTTGGAACTTTGCCCATGAAACATCATCACTATGGGTTTTGGTCTATATTAAAATGACTTGTATAGTTATATTTTCAAAAACAATGAATAGAAGAAACTGAAATTTGCCTCGTCAAAAACACTACCTTTATAAAAAATGAAGTGATTTAAATGCCCTTATCAACAACCTCCTCTATCAACACAAAATGAAGACCAAGAAAATCGACAGGAAAATAAACAATGGATGGAGGACGAAGCACAAATGCTTCATGTATTCAATTAACTCTTACTTTTATAGACCATTATTCAATAATGACTAGGCTTTATTGAGTGTGACATGGTATTACCAATAATCATTTCAATATTCCTCATACAAATGAGTCTTTGGGATGAATACCAATGAATCCAAATGGTGGTTGTGGGAACCCATTTGCGACATTGTAAGAAAAAAATGATTTTTGCTATATTTTTTGGCCTTGTTAGTCCCTTCCTTCCTAGAGCAGGGATCCATAGTGATTCACATGTTTTCAACAATTAATAACCCCTTGTTTATCCAATGCACTCGATTTTTTTCACTTCCTCAAAATCTAACTTTGGATGGATTTTGATTTTTGCAACATGTACACACATTGTTGTTTGAGATGATATTATTGATATTTCACTATTAGTTTGGGAAATTTTCCTATGTTGTACTTCATATTACTCTCGATTGGTATTCATATGCTATGGAGACCCTAACATATGACATGCAATGACATGGCCACATTGATATTTCATTATTGCACTAATGGAAGCACATAATGTTGCTTGAAGCATGGCATACAACTCGATGTAAGTGGAATTTGGCTAAGGCAGTGGTGGTGGTTTGAAAAGTAGTGGTTTCTCTCCCTATACATAAATCTAGTTTTATGACCCTACATGCAAGCAAAACAATCTGAAACTAAAACAACTACAAAATAGTTTGAAACCAAAGAAACTTATGCATAAAGAAGCTTGGGCAGTGGTTGTGATAGTTTCCTAAGGTCAACAATTGGAGAAGAAAATGGTTTGTTTTTCAGGCCTTGAATGAAACTTCCCTTGTTATCTATGCCTATGATACGTTTCCAATGTGGTTGGATTTGGATACAGATGAAGAGGAAGCCACCCTAATCATTTCTTCCAAACTAGCCTCTGCACAATTTTATAAGAGTAGTGTTGGAAAAAAAATGTTATATCAAAGATGAAAGATATCACCTGATCTTCTCTAGGTCAATGGAAGGAATCATTTCTAGCTACATAAGACTTGAAGAATGGATATTGGTGGAATTTGTTTTGTTAGAGATTTTACATGTAGTAGTAGTAGTAGTAGTAGTAGAAGTTTTTTGGTGCTTCCAAGGACCAAGTACATGATTTTCTTAGGGTACTGATATTATTATGAGGGTATTAATGAGGAGGAGGATAAACAATAGCCATAGTAGTGTCAATGAGATCCATGAACATAGGCATCATTGGTAAAGGAAGATGTTCTCTTGCATCAATTGTTAGCATCAACACCATCCAAGACATTGAAGGTTGCAACGTTGTAGTTACTTGCATGCACAAAACACCAACTTTAATCACTCTAATCCCTTCCTCCCATTAATAACTACCTTTCTTTAATGTTGGATCCATAACTTTGATAACTCTATCTGTTTCATACATTTTCCATTTCTACTTGCCAAATGTCAACAAAACATTGTATGTTAGCAAGGGAGCATATATAATAATTCTATATATGGATATTTTAGAACAAAGAAAGGTGAGATGCACATGAGTCATAATCCTTTGATGAGAAACTCCATGTCTTGACACAAATTTTGATTCTTTGATTGATAATATCAAGTAGAAGGAATCCAAAGCTTAATGCATTTTCTTTCTCTATTAGTTGTCTCTGTAGGGTGTACTCAGGGACCATGTACCCTATGCAAAATGTCAAGGTCATATGATCCATATTCATATATTGCATTTGGTGGGTATATCTCTGGGATTCGATGTTATTGAAAAAGTTGGTAGCTAAGTATTGATATGCACCATTATTTTAATTAGTTTATTGTGTGAAATTCTCCTTTCTTGAAACAATGCTAACTTCTTTCCTATTTGGAGAAGAACACTCACAACCACTTATACATAGCGTAGATATATAAATTGTGTTCCTATAGATTCTTTTGTTTGTCTATTTCTCAATGTGTGAACCTATTGCTTGGAATGAAAGACATGATTCTCCAGCTCATTCATCATTGGGCCCTACCTAAACAAATCGAGGCCCTACTCATGACACCCTAGGATTTTTTTTATGAAAATCCAAAACTTAAAACAATGGAAAGTTAGGACAGAAGATTGTCACTATGTTCTCATTTTCCTCATAATCAAAGAGATCCCATAGCAACAAATATATGGATTATAAAAATTTATAACAAGGCTATGTGGTAGTGTAGTCCCTGCCGAATTGGATGGGTGCAGGTCAGTTATAGTATAAACATTGGTGTTGGTTAATTGAGGAATTGATTTGGAAGGGTGCACACCAATAATAGTATAAATATTGGTGTTGGTTCATAGAGGGAATTTATTTGGAATAGTGTGATATAGCCTTGAACCCACTCAAAGGATAGTTTAGTCCTCACCTGGGGAACCACAAGGGTTGACTTCTGAGGTTAGAAAATGACCTTTAGACTCACAAGATTCTAGGCTTAGGATTCACCATGTTAGAAACACACTACCTCCTATCTCATGCCAGTATAAAACATAATAGGAAAGGTAGGTAGTTAGCCAGATGCATTTGAAGCTAAGTTTAATTGAGAAAAAAAAACGTTGTGACATCAAATATAAAAACTATCGAATAAATCATTCATTGTTTTTTACCACACACATCACTAGCATTGGATGGAAAATGACAAAGCGTTCATGAGAAATGTTCAATCGTAGCCATGGTAAGCTTGCCCCTGCATGTTAACCTCAACTTTTGTTGAGACATGTCGACATCATCTACATGGTGCCTATGTGTCCTATATGTGACAAGATCTCCTCGACCAAGCAAAGGAAAATAGGAAGATGGAAATAGCGTGAAGTGCATGGTGTTTATGCTTCCATTCCCCAACATAAACACATTTTTTGTGTTTCAAAAAGGTAAGTACCTAAACAAGCCATTGTTGCTCCAACATCATAGTGAAGACATGCATCATGGGGAAGAGGTAAGTATTTGAACAAGCCATTGTTTCTCCAACATCATAGTGAAGACATGCATCGTGGGGAAGAGGAGCAAAACATTCACATCATTTTCCTTACTCTATTTGAAGGACATTTAAGAGCCAGTCTTTAAGGCAATGAACGAAATGGATTAGGGATTTGCATTGTAAGTGGTGAGTAACTAACTAATCAACCAAGTTTCTTGTTGGAGTATTTGGCTTTGGTGTTTGGATTGATTTCATTGAGGTCTTAAAAAATTGAAACCATCTGCACGTAATTCTGTAAGAGATTTGGATGTGACTTCCACCCAAGGGTTGTATTTAGTTTACATGCATGTAGGGACATATCCCTTTGAAGTTATTACAGATGCTAACAAGTTTCCCACCTGGATGGAAGGATCAAGGATCCTTCCCTCTAACCTGTGAGATCTTGGGACCTGATTGATATAGGCTAACAACTTCACCACCCACGAGTATCTGTTTCCCAACCAATTGTTTGTCTTCCTCAACTATAAAAAATTTATGATTCTAGAGACTTTTCATTAAAATGAAAAGTTACAAATTATTTCATATTATCATTATTGCATGATGATGAAAAAATTACATCAAACCATGTTGTAAAACCTATGAAGTAGTATATATACTCTTGACAAGCCTGTGTAAACATATATAAAACCTGATCTTCAACCTTAGATATCATCCTTTATTTCTTATTATTTTGATACATGTTAATGGATAGAATGCCATTACACCCGTCATAAACATGACAACTTAAATACATAATCAAATAGGTATATTTCCTCATTGTTATACTCAAGACTAAAAAAATAGAAAACAAGATAGCCATAACTAGGAACTATTTAGATCCTGGAAGATCATAGCCTTTTGTGCTTTGTCTCTGGTGTCCTCAAACACTACTCCAGATGTTTTTCCATGTTCAGTATATGTTTGGTCATCTGGAAGTTTGGGATGTTGAGTCTATTGATGAAGGGCATTGATTGAGCAATGAAGACCCTTTGACATGACATCAAAGGTCCAATGGTTCCCTTTGTCTAGATTAAAATCTACTATATTCTATTTATAGGAGAGTCTTCAACAATATATAAAACTCACATGCCATTTATCTTACCAATGTTAGCATTGAGATCCACTCAAAACTGCCTTGCTCCTATTTTTGAAGAGATATGTCTTTTCTTTTTGTCTTTCTTCCCTCTTATTTTCAAATTTCTTCCTTGCTCTTATTTTGTGGAGATTTCTAACTACGACTACTCCTCATGCTAGTCAACAAGCTCACAGATTAAATAAATAAATAAAAAGATATATGAGGTTAGCAAGAGGAAGCATGGTGCATGGACCGAGCATCTCACTGAGCCAACTATGGATAATTGTATGATTTGCATTATTTTGTACTGCACCAATGGTTGTAGCATAAGAAAAGAATTGGTGTTTGCAAGGAAAAATATCATGAGGAATGTTGTGGAAGGTACAACAACAATGATGCAAATGTCATGGAAGAAGGATCTTGTAGCAAGTGTAGAATAGCTTGTAGTGGCAAGTGCAGCAAAAGATATGAAAAAGATCGTGAATGATGTTGTGGTAGAGTAGACAAGACCATGTGTACGTGTTAAAGGATTTCATTATGGTTCTACTTTAGGAACGTGATGGGAGGATATATGTTGACAATTGTTTTAATGTATTTATTGGCCCACATTTGATAGTGCAATAAATATTTGTAATGAATATTTGTAAGTGTTAAATGCACGTCGCCACCGCGGCAATAAGGCCTCAAAGTTGAGAGCCAATAATGTTTCAGAAAAAATATTTTTTTCCTATTTATTTTAATAGAATTAAAATTGTTATTCAAATTATCTTATTCTTAACATTGTAAATAAGAGAAAAATTGAAGTCAAAGGGAACACTAATAGGAAGTCAACAATGAAATCATCGCTATAGTCATGGCCTTCAGTGGGGACTAATAATGTCAGGCATAATTTCATAGTTCCATCAATATCTATTATATTAAAAAGTGGGTAAGGGCTCATCCACTAGTAGGATTGTGTTGATGGTCATAATTGTCCATGATCAACATCATAAGGAGATCACCCAGTCAGGGCCCCAAATAAACCCTTATCTATTTGGGATGGTGATTTCAACTAGGTATTTAGGTCCAGTTACCCTTATCTAAAACTAACTTAATGTAAATGCAGATCTAATCTAACTATCCTAACTTAAACTAACTTAAATAAGGGCTTAGTCAAGCCACAAAAATGACTACTTATACGAAAGAAGACTTAAATAAATGCAATGAATTAAACTAAATATAAATGCAGACAATAAAATAAATCTATTTTATCATGATTAATAAAAGTTATAAACCTCTTCCCAATCAAGAGAAAGATAATGAAATATGAACTAACATTGAGCTTAGAATAAAAATGGAGTTAACAAATCTGAGAAATAGTTCTAGGATCTGCCACGTGTTTAAACAAATATGTACAAACAATTTTCTGATAAATAGTTATCAGATCTCTATTGTACATATATATAATTCAAATGGAAATGCATTTAATCCAATAGATCATGTCAGAATACCGGAACAATCCAAATAGAATGACAAGAATAATACCAAAACGAATATAGCACTAAGTTGATAGATAGTTATGCAACTAAATGAATAAAAACCTGCTCAAACACAATATTTAACCCTCAATTCATTTATGTCCAATCCTAGAATATAGCTTAGCAGTGATTTAAAAACAATCATAAATTATTCTAGTCTAACAATAGTGTTGGAAAAGATCATTCATACCCATCAAGACAAAGAATAAACAAAGACTAAATACTCTCTTTATTAAATCCCAAAAATTGGCAACAATGTTGCAAATGGTTACAAGAATAAAGAGTTCTCCCTCTGCTGGTTCAACAGATAGTTAACATTATACAAGACAAATCCCCCTTACAACAGTTCAAAGATTACTTACTCTTGCACAAATGTTTTCTCTTTTCCCTCCCCCTTCGTTCTTTCCTCCATATCTCTTTTTATATTAAATAGAGTGCCCACAAATTCAAAATAATTCCTCCATAAAAATGAGATAAAAGATTCCCTGACTCATTCATCATTGGGCCCTACCTAAACGAATCGAGACCCTACTCACGACACCCTAGGATTTTTTTTATGAAAATCCAAAACTTAAAAAAATGCAAAGTTAGGATAGAAGATTATCACTATGTTCTCATTTGCCTCGTAATCAAAGAGGTCCCATAGCAACAAATATATGGAACATAAACATCTATAACAAGGCTATGTGGCAGCGTAGTCCCTGCCAAATTGGATGGGTGCAAGTCAGTTATAGTATAAACATTGGTGTTGAGGAATTGATTTGGAAGGGTGCACACCAATAATAGTATAAATATTGGTGTTGGTTCATAGAGGGAATTTATTTGGAATAGTGTGATATAGCCTTGAGCCTAATTGAAGGATAGTTTAGTCCTCACCTGGGGAACCACAAGGGTTGACCTCTGATGTTAGCAAATGACCTTCAGACTTGCAAGATTCTAGGCTTAGAATTCACCATGTTAGCAACACACTACCTCCTATCTCATGCCAGTATAAACTGCAGCAGGAAAGGTAGGTAGTTAGTCAGATGCATTTGAAGCTAAGTTTAATTGAGAAACAAAACCGTTGTGACATCAAATATAAAAACTATCGAATAAATCATTCATTGTCTTTTACCAAACACATCACTAGCATTGGATGGAAAATGGTAAAGCATTCATGATATATGTTCAATCGTAGCCATGATAAGCTTGAACCCGCCTGTTAAACTCAACTTTTGTTGAGACATGTCGACATCATCTGCATGGTTCCTGCATGTTATATATGTGACAAGATCTCCTCGACCAAGAAAAGGAAAAGAAGAAGATGGAAATAGCGTGAAGTGCAAGGTGTTTATGCTTCCATTCCCCAATAGAAACACAATGTTTGTGTTTCAAAGAGGTAAGTACCCGAACAATCCATTGTTTCTCCAACATCACAGTGAAGACATGCATCATGGGGAAGAGGTAAGTACTTGAACAAGCCATTGTTTCTTCAACATCATATTTAATACATGCATCGTGGAGAAGAGGAGAAAACCATTGACATCATTTTCATTGCTCTATTTGAAGGACTGCTTAGAGCCACTCTATAAGGAAATGAACGAAATGGATTAGGGATTTGCATTGAAAGTGGTGAGTAACTAACTACTCAACCAAGTTTCTTGTTGGACAATTTGGCTTTAGTGTTTGGATTGATTTCATTGAGGTTTAAAAAAATTAAAACCATCTGCAGGTAATTCTGTAAGAGATTTGGCGGTGACTTCCACCCAAGGGTTGTATTCAGTTTACATGCATGCAGGGGCATACCCCTTTGAAGTTATTATAGATGCTGACAAGTTTCTCACCTGGATGGAAGGATCAAGGATCCTTCCCTCTAACCTGTGAGAGCTTGGGACCTGATTGATATAGGCTAACAACTTCACCACCCACAAGTAATTATTTCCAAACCTATTGCTTTCCTTCCTCGACTATAAATGTTTTTTTTATTCTAGAGACTTTTCATTAAAATGCAAGGTTACAAATTATTTCATATAATCATTATTTCACGATAATGAAAAAATTACATCAAACCATGTTGTAAAACCTATGAAGCGGTCTATATACTCTTGACAATCTTGTGTAAACATATATAAACCTTGATCTTCAAACTTATATATCATCCTTTATTTCTTATCATTTTGATACATGTGAATGGATATAATACCATTCCACCCATCATAAACATGACAACTTAAATACATAATCAAATAGGTAGATTTCCTCATTGTTATACTCGGGACTAGAAAAATAGAAAACATGATAGCCATAACTAGGAACTATTTAGAGCCTGGAAGATCATAACCTTTTGTTCTTTGCCTCTGCTATCCTCAAACACCACTCCAGATGTTATTCCATGTTCAGTATTTGTTTGGTCATATGGAAGTTTGGGATGTTGAGTCTGTTGAGGAAGGGTGTTGATTAAGAAATGAAGACCCTTTGACATGACATCAAAGATCCAATGGTCCCCTTTGTCTGGATTACAATATGGTATATTATATTTATAGGAGACTCTTCAACAATAGATAAAACTCACATGCCATTTATCTTACCAATGTTACAATTCACTGCCCTGCTCCTATTTTTGAAGAGATTTGTCTTTTCTTTCTATCTTTATTCCCTCCTCTTATTTTCAAATTTATTCCTTGCTCTTATTTTGTGGAGATTTCTTACTCCTTTCTTATCATGGGCAGGAAATGTGTCTGATCCTCATGCTAGTCAACAAGCTAACAGAAATAAAAAAAATAAAAAATAAAAAAATAAGAAGAAGATATATGATGAAGCATGGTGCATGGGCTAAGAATCTCACTGAGCCAACTATGGATAATTGTATGATGTGCACTATTTTGTACTGCACTGATGGTTGTACCATAAGCAAATAATTGGTGTCTACAAGGAAAAATATTGTGAGGAATTTTGTGGAAGGTACAACAACAACGATGCAAATGTCGTGGAAGAACGATCTTGTAGCAAATGTAGCATATCTTGTAGTGGAAAGTGCAGCAAAAGATATGAAAAATATCGTGAAGGACATTGTGGTAGAGTAGACAAGACCTTTTGTACGTGTTAAAGGATTTCATTATGGTTCTAATTTAGGCACCTGATGGGAGGATATATGTTGATGATTGTTTTAATGGATTTCTTGGCCCACATTTGATAGTGCAATAAAAATTTGTAATGAATATTTGTAAGTTGTAAATGCATGCCACCATCAAGGCAATAATGCCTCAAAGTTGAGAGCCAATAATGTTTCAGAAAAATAATTTTTTCCTATTTATTTTAATAGAATTAAATTTTTTATTCAGATTCTCCTATGTTTAACATTGTAAATAAGAGAAAAATTGAAGTCGAAGGGAACACTAATAGGAAGTCAACCATGAACGCATTGCTATAGTCTTGGCCTTCGATAGTGACCAATAATGTTAGGCATACTTTCATAGTTCCATCAATATCTATTATATTAAAAAATGGGCAAGGGATCATCCACTAGTACGGTTGTGTTGATGGTCAGAATTGACCATGATCAACATCATAAGGAGATCACCCGGTCATGGCCCCAATTAGACCCTTATCTGTTTGGGATGGTGATTTCGACTGGGTATTTAGGTCCAATTACCCTTATCTAAAACTAACTTAATGTAAATGCAAATCTAATCTAATTATCCTAACTTTAACTAACTAAAATAAGGGCTCAGTCAAGCCACAAAAATGCCTGCTTATGTGAAAGAAGACTTAAAGAAATGCAATGAATTAAACTAAATATAAAAAATTTATTCTATCATGATTAAGAAAAGATATAGAACTCTTCCTAATCAAGAGCAAGATAATAAAATATGAACCAACATTGAACTTAGAATAAAAATGGAGTTAACAAATCGGAGAAATAGTTCGAGGATCTGCCACGTGTTTAAACAAATATGTACAAACAATTGTCTGATAAATACTTATCAGATCTCTATTGTACAAATATATAATTCAAATGGAAATGCATTTAATCCAATAGATCATGTCAGAATACTGGAACAATCCAAATAGAATGACAAGAATAATACCAAAACAAATATAGCACTAAGTTGATAGATATCTATGCAACTAAATGAATAAAAACCTACTCAAACACAATATTTAACCCTCAATTCATTTATGTCCAATCCTACAATATAGCTTAGTAGTGATTTAAAAACAAGCATAAATTATTCTAGTCTAACAATAGTGTTGGAAAAGATAATTCATACCCATCAAGACAGAAAATAAACAAAGACTAAATACTCTCTTTATTAAATCCCAAAAATTAGCAACAATGCTCCAAATGGTTACAAGAATAAAGAGTTCTCCCTCTTCTGATTCAACAAATAGTTAACATTCTACAAGACAAATCCCCCTTACAACAGTGTAAAGAGTACTTACTTGTGCAAAAATATTTTCTCTTTCCCCTCCCCCTCGTTCTTTCCTCCGTATCTTTTTTTATATTAAATAGAATACCCACAAATTCAAAATAATTAAGTTCCGTAAAAAAAAGAGAAAATATTCCTAAAAAATCAAGTCACAATCGACCCCATCTGTTGCATCTTGGTTTATGCGAATCAAGCAAGTTTTTTTCTAGACTATAGCCATAACATGAAGTTGTTATCATGAATGTCTTCAATTGTTTTAAACTTCTCTCATAATGATCCTCAAACTGCCTCATTTTTCACTTTGTCATATTTAGCAATGAGATCCCATGATAATTGACCTTGAAGCAAACTTATTTGTTATCTGTATACAAAATTTAAATATATTAATAACACAAATATTTTAAGAACGACTACATAATCTATGATTCTGTGGTTGTTCTAAATTTAAATTTTTTACTATTGATTAAAAAAAGAAACAATCAAAAAAATAAAATCAAGCGAGAATGAACTCAGATCTATGTATATCTTAAAATATTATCCAAGTAATGAACCGAATAATTTGAAAACTCCACGGCACGTTAATTGCATTGTACTTTGAACCTATCTCTTTAGTCCTGAACAAATAATCTCGATTTAATGAATGAGACAGTAAAGGATGATCTTCATCAATATGCAGACCATATGTCAATGAATGCAATATGCCACAAGACTATTTCTGGTTTTGAGGAACCTTCCCACTTGTAATGACCCTTAAGACTCCTAAATTCACATATCATATTATCCTATACCCGAAATCATTGTAATGATAGTTCAACAATTTGTAAAAAGGGTGATTCCTGTAGTAGGCACAGGAATGAAATCATGGAAATGGCCCTTTAAAACAATAATTAAACACTTTAATTACAAATCTTTTTTTATAATAGCCAAATAGTAACATTTCCAACTCAAGGTTCATGACATGACTAAACCATGATCTTTAAAAAAAAATCATAATAAAATCTCTTATTAAATAATTTAAATAAAAGATCAAGTTTCATGTAAACAATTTAAACATTGTCTCTGATTCTAAGTCATGATATACATTAGGATCATGGAAACTAGGACAAAAGTGAGTCATAACATAGCTATTCATTAAAACCCAATTATGTAGCTCATGTCATATCAACAAGAGATTTGTAATAAGATCAAGAAAACAAGAACAAGTGGATGAGAGTAATAGTAAATGAATTCTTGAGTTCCATCTTAAAATCATGATAATAGCAACAGTTCTCATTCAGAGAAAACGTGAAAATAAGAATATGTTATGAAACCAAATTGCTAGTAATTAAAAGACATAACAAAATTCTTCGAAAAGATGTTTTGAAATTCATGTTGGAAATCATGAAATTCAAAGAAAAATAATCGATATAAATAAGAAGAATCAAAGTTAAAAGCACCTTCAATACTTAGCACATTAAAACATTAATGTCCAGTAACAAAATCGTAACCATAACATATTTACATAACTACTGTGAAAATTACTTCAAATCAAAGGAACTTAAATGAAACAAAGGAAAGGTTATTATCAAAATAAAAAAGGGACCCAAATTTTATCATTCAAAAGAAAATGTAGGGGGTTGTTGTTTGCCACAACAGGTTGCTTACGTCATATGTTGTTGTTGGTCTCCTTAAGTATGAAAAAGGTGACTAAGGGAGAAATTAATGTCATTGAAAATATATTTAAACACTTAGATTAGTGTATTCCCTACTCCTTTGGCAGGAATTAACTGCTATGTAGCTTCCACTCATTATGAGGTTGTTAAGGGTCCTTGGAAGGTTGTAAAGGGTCCTTGGAATTGTCCATATGGATATGATTATCAAAATTGCGTGGGTCTGTTGCACTTGAGGAACGTGTAGACATTGTTTTGAGTTACTTTAATCTTCTTACTTTCAGAAGGCCGAGGTTCATGACCCTCTATTTTGAGACTCCAGTCATCATGGTTGTCAAGGTGGACCCAATGTTCCCTAGAAAACTAAGATTGTTGTTTGCATTGATTCCATGTTAGGGAAATCGATGAATGGGATTGAATAGTGCAGGGTTATGGAGAATGTGATGATTAGTGTGGTGGGAGTCAGATATCATGGCATGGTGCGTAAGTTGATTTTTTAAGAGGATTTGAGTACTTTGATCTAATATTTCTCATGATTGGGTGAAATTGTATATTTTTTCTTATGATTGGGAATTCCATAAAAGACTGCTAGCTCAACGTCATTTTAATGCAAGTGATATAAATCCTCCTATCATTGCACTAATTGAAGAGGTATACAAAGTTAAGTAGAGAGCTTGCAAGCATAAGAGATGTGAAGTAGTACATAATTTTTTTTAACCATGGGGATTGGTAACTGGTAGGTTTTGTTATCACATATAGTTGTCAAGGGAAACAGGTCGTCCAAGTTCGTGGTCTGCATAGGAAGCGTTTGAGCGCAACATGCAGAGAAACTCATTTCGAGATTAAAATACAAATAGACAGGTTGAATTTTGTCAGCGATGGAGATTCCAGGAGCATTCCAGATTAACGACCCCCGGGTATTCGAGATTTCAAAATTGCACGAAGTATAGCGCCATGAGAAAGGCCGAAGCCCGAAGTCCCGAAGCATATCTCGGTCGTCGATTCAAAAAGGGAAGATCTGATCCATTGATTTGAAGAGGGTAGATTTGAGACGTTGATCGTAAATCCTCGCCCAAGATCACAAGATCGACGACCACAGTCCATTGCGGGGACGCGACGTGCTCAGGCGATAATTTTCTTGAGCGGTCCTGCAATTGAATCCATGGTTTGGAAAAAATAATACATGGCAAAAGGTGGTGGATTGCGGGCTCAAAACGTGTGTGAACCCAAACCACCTTTGAGAGGCCCCGCAATCACGTGTTTATATAGAGTCCTATCCGAGAGCAGCGTGTGGCTACCCCCTGGGCATTAATCCACGTTTCAATCCCAATGCGAGTAGTTAATGAGAGTGAGAGAGGTTGTTGAAACCTTGTCTCACCACATAAATGGAAAACATGCAAAGAGCGGTCGTAAATGCAGACTGTCAATCCAAAGCTTCCTTATGGACAGATTTTCCTATAAAGCACATAATTGCGCCTGAATCACATATGACATGAGGAGGCTTGCACAATCTGATAGAGAAGGCGCCGACTGAAAACTCTAATGTAGTGGTCCATTCACACTTCTGGTGGTTGCAGCATTTCTGAGTATATATAGGCAATTTTAGTATTTTGTTATGGTCGATGGTTGAGCTAGGTTCCTGCATTGTAAATTTTTAATGAAGCTCTGGTTCTCTGGTTATGTAGTTTGATTTGAGACTTCTTGTTTAATCTAAGTCATCTTTCTTCCTCAATCTTATTATGCGTCTGATATTGAATGTTCATGATTGAAGGATTCACATGGATTGTTTTGATTGTATTGTAATGGATGTTTGATTGCAGTGTCGTTATAGCGTTTTTAGTTTTTTGAAAGTCTGAATCCAAGAGGATCTTGTTTTCTGAGTTTTTCCTCAGGCTGATGGAAGACCTGATGTCCATAGCATACCTTTACATTTTCTCCTCAATTTCTTCCTCCTACTCACCCTTACTACAACTTACTGACTGAAGTTGATCAAGACCTCATTTTCTTGTGCATATTGGCCCAATTTTCTAAGTTGAAATGATATTCTCTTGAGTCTGCACCCATTTGACCTCTTTAAATCCATTAATCATGACATATAAAGTGATGGGTACTGGTCTTACCTCCCCTGCAATCAAGAGGCGACTTCTAGTGCTAACATTTATGGCGTCGTTGCCGGGGATGAAAGTGAAGATATCTTCCCTGGGAGAATGACAAAGAGCTTCTGATTCTGAAGGTGCATCAGATATTAGAACCATTGAATGTTGCATCTTGCACCTGGCGACTCCACTAGGGAGGATCCTGTTGACAGAAAAATGACCATACCGAAGGGAAAGACAAGGTGTCAGTCTATGAGTTTTCTTCATGAAGTCATGTTCTTCTTTATCAGCTCATTTCTCTCTTTCCCTTCACAGATAAAGAGGATTATCCTCTGCTTTATATATTCAGATGAAAATAGTCCTTCCTTCATTCATCCATCCTTGGAAGAAGAAGACATGCCCTCTTCTTGTGTTGTAGATGCTGATCATGTGTCTTCACCTCAACATATTCATAAAAGTGAAATATGTATTGCATCTCCTCTCGAAATTGATCACCCTTGTAGCCTTGAGGAGATTGAAAATGATTCACATCCTTCTCAGATATCATTACCTCATGTTGTTTCTGTTGAACCTCCCCATCCTCTTGTTGAATATGATATTCAACCCACAAGTTTTAAATCTAATATTAGAGACAGGATGTTTAAGCCTCTAAGGCTGCCACATCACCTGCATCCCTATCCTCCTTATTCCTTTGAGTATCTTCCTCGGTTTTCTGGGGAGGATCATGTTACAATTGAGAGGCACTTGGGGGCCTTTGAGAACTGTATTGATCAGTTTGAGATTGTTCATGATGATGTTACCATGAGGATGTTCTCACATTCCCTGTCTGGAGATGTTGTCGTGTGGTTTAGATGTCTGGAGTCCAGTTCTATTGGTTCTTGGACTGAGCTATGCCATGTTTTTTTAAAGTGTTGGGGTGAGAACAAATCCCTTGATCAATACTGGTTTGAATTTAATGCCTTGAGGAGAGGGGAAGGGGAAGCCTTGGATGTCTTCAACAGGAGGCTTTATAGTGTTTATCATAGTATGCCTGTGGATATTAGACCCACAGAGACTGTTTCCATGGTGTACTATGTCATGGCTCAGCATCCAGAGCTTGTCCTTCTCCTACGAGAAAGGAAATCTTCATCGTTAAGACATTTGTTTGAAGATGTTGTAGAGGTCGAAGAGAACATCAGGGCTAGCAAGTGGGTTCATAGGTAGGCATATCTCGAAAATTTGCATGTACATGAGCAAGAAGACTGTCAATCTGTTTCAAATTCTGAGCAAGAAGATAGTGAATATGAATCAGATTTGGAACAACAACAAGGAAGTAGGTATGATTCACAGTTGGAATCAGGTTCTTCAACATTTGCAGATTTTTCTATGGGAAGGAACGCATATCAATCTTATGATCAGTTTCTAGAACATTTTGAGCATGTAGAAGTGGTTCATTGCATAGATAACTGTATGTTCTTGGTTGATCATAGTTATGATGTTCTAAATCCTGTTGCACTTTTATCTTGTGATCATTCTTATGAAGAAGAGACGAAAACTGTTGATGATCAAGAGTTGGTCTCAAAAGAACAAGGAGGGCATTTATTTGCAAGCAGAGAGAATTTTACAGAGTAGCAACCTAGTATTCTAAAGCAGCCAGGATTCTGTCACATTATTCATGGTCCTGTGGCCATATACATGGAGTCATACATTTCATATTTTCTTAAATTTTCAAATTGCATTACTTCACCAATACTCACAGGCGAGTATGGTGTTATGAAAGATTTCCAAGACCACACTATAGAGCATTTTCCTTTATTAATTAAGGAAAAGCATTGGGTGGAAATCAGCTACCCTAGACTCGCAGAAAATACAGACCAACATGCAAAGGAGGAGCTTAGTGGGCAGTTTATCTCTTGTATGGAACCTGTAATTGAGCAGGTATCACTTGGTATCAGCCAGCCTACATCAGTTCTCCACCCACCTGTGCACTTTGAGAACATCACACGACGGGTGAGCTGCAATAAAGGACAAGAATTAATTTCTTACCAGTTGAGCTCCCCTGATTATATATTTTGCGACCCTGTGGGATTATATATGGAGCTGTGTTTTCCAAAATCATTGGAGCCTACAAATGTATTCACCTTATCATCATTTGGGGGTATAGTCAGTGTTCCAAGCCATGTCCTCATTTTGTTGTCATACTTCCTTAGCCTTTTGTGGATTATCTGCAGTAAAGAGAAGGATCATATTAACAGACAGTCTAGGTGGCTATGGTGGAAGTTTGCTTTCACCTAGCGCTTTGTAAAAATCAGTTAGCTTACGTTTATGTACATAAATAAGCTCCTCATGGAGCCCATGTGTTTTGCTTTCATTTTTAGGATAGTGTTCTTGTCGGCTTTTATTTCTCAGAAGGATGTTTTTTGAGCATGACTACATAGCCCAATGCGGAAGGTGACTGAAACTACTTGTTCTTGGCAGCTCACAGGGAGCATGCCATCCCATGTGGAGCCAAATGTTATCACATATAGTTGTCAAGAGCAGCAGGTCGTCCAAGTTCGTGGTCTTCACAGGAAGCGTCCGAGCGCATCATGTAGAGCAACACATTTCGGGATTAAAATACAAACAAATAGGTTGAATTTTGTCAGCGGTGGAGATTCTAGGAGAATTCTAGATTAATGGTCCTAGGGTATTTGGGATTTCAAAATTGCACGAAGTATAGCGCCATGAGAAAGGCCGAAGCTCAAAGTCCCGGAGCAGATCTCGGCCGTCGATTCGAAAAGGGAAGATATGATCCATTGATCTGAAGAGGGAAGATTTGAGCCGCTAATTGTAAATCCTCGCCCAAGATCACAAGATCGACGACCACAGTGCATTGCGGGGACGCGACCTGCTCAGGCGATAATTTTCTTAAGCGGTCCCACAATTGAAGCCGTGGTTTGGAAAAATTAATACGTGGAAAAAGGTGGTGGATTGCAGGTTCAAAAGAGGTGTGAACCCAAACCACCTTTGAGCGGCCCCGTAATCACGTGTTTATATAGCGTCCTATCCGAGAGCAGCGTGTGGCCACCCCCTAGGCATTAAGCCACGTTTCAATCCCGATGCAGGTAGTTAATGAGAGTAAGAGAGGTTGTTGAAACCTCGTCTCACCACATAAATGGAAAACATGAAGAGAACGGTTGTAAAGGCAGACTGTCAATCCAAAGCTTCCTTATGGACAAATTTTCCTGTAAAGAACATAACTGTGCCTGGCTCGCATCTGACATGAGGAGGCCTACACAATCTGGCAGAGCAGGCATCGAATGAAAACATTAATGCAGTGGTCCGATCACACTCCTGGTGGTTGCATCATTTCTGAGTATATATAGGCAGTTTTAGTATTTTGTTATGGTTGATGGTTGAGCTAGGTTCCCGCATTGTAAAGTTTTAATGAAGCTTTGGTTCTCTGGTTATGTAGTTTGATTTGAGACTTCTTGTTTAATATAAGTTGGCTTTCTTCCTCCATATTATTATGCGTCTGATATTGAATGTTCATGATTGAAGGATTCACATGGATTGTTGTGATTGTGTTGTAATGGATGTTTGATTGCAATGCAGTTATAGCGTTTTCAGTTTCCTGAAACTCTGAATCCAAGAGGATCTTGTTTTATGAGTTTTTCCTCCTTAGGCTGTTGGAAGACCTGATGTCCATAGAAGACCTTTACATTTTCTCCTCAAGTTCTTCCTCCTACTCACCCTTACTATAACTTACTGACCAAAGTTGATCAAGACCTCATTTGCTTGTACATACTGTGTTGAAATAGCTAATACAATTGAGAGGGCGGGGTGAATCAGTTGTCTTTGATCTTAAACAATAATAAGTCTGTTAAAACATTCTTAATCTTTCTTCAAGTGATCATCAACATTATACAGCATATGGACAATAAAAGTAAAAAACATCAATCACACATAAGGTATGCACAGAGACAGATTTTCACGAGGAAACCCATAAAGGGAGAAAACCTCTTCTTCTTTGAAATGATAGGCAGTCTTTTAAGTTCTGTACATCATCCATAATTGAGCACTAACTCAATGTGAGGCTGCTACCTCTGTTTTACAAGCTGCAACTTGTTTGAGAGCACCAACTCTCTGATTTCTCTAGCACCCACTAGAAGGAAGCACCAACTCCCTGAATATTCCATCACCAACTGGATGGAAGCACCAACTTCCTGAATGTTCCAGCACCAACTGGATGGAAGCACCAACTTCCAGTTACACAGGCTCCAACCTGTATAACAGAGAACACTTGTTCTCCCTTGCACCACCCTGCCACCATGGTTTCTCTGGCTGCAACCAGATGGAAGCTACAACTTCCTATGTTCAAGCTCTCACTTGAACCTCTGAGGACAACAGTCCTCCCGAGCACCTCCCAACCTCCCTACAATATAAATGAATAAATAAACAATCAACTTTACAGATAAATCAGTTCTTACCAATCTTTCTTTGTTCTGTAAGTCTGGTCTTCTTCTAACTATTCTGCAATTCTTCTCTTCCTTTGTCTGTTTAGCAAGTCTGCTCTGTATCAATTTGTTCTGTCATTCTGCTCTGCTCCAAGTTCTCTTCATCATCTGCTACTTTTTTCTGAGTTTTATCTCCCACTGTGCATATTCTCAATCTTACCTTGCACCTTCCATAATCTTTCCTTTCTTACAGTCTCATTCGTTTTTCATACAGAATGACCAACCTTGCACAGTCTGTCTCATCTTCTTTTATACACACCTACACGACGGTTCAACTTCCCAACTCCTTAGGCAAAAAGACGACAACTGTCTGAGCAACTGAAATGCCAACTTAAACGCTAACTGATTTGCAATCATGAGTCCGTTTTGCTAACAGATTCGTAACTGAGGAGTTAACTATGAGAGAGAATAGTAACCCTCTGATCACATTCAATTTTATCCGCACCGTTAGATGAACTTAATTAATCTTGCCTTTAAATTGGGTTTCGACATTTCGACATCCTGTACCCAAGTGTCTCGACACTTCATGTCGCGATCTTCGAAGCTCCGAAATGGAGCTTATCTGGACTGACTTCTTCCCTTTCTCATGACCAAGGGCTGTGACCATAGTCTTATGCATAAGGCGCTTTCGCGAATTCGACATTCCTGATGTTCAATGTTCTTGTCACTTACAAATCCCGATCCACGAAATTTCGTAAAGAAGTCGGATCAACGGTCCAGATCTGGTCTTGACTTGACGACTGCGATTGAGTCGCGATTTCGCATATCACGATTTCGCATTTCTTGTTACATTGTTTTCTTGTCCTCTTGATGTTGCGATTCACAAAACTACGATAAGGAGTTGGATCAACGGTTCAGATATAATCTTGCTTCAACGGCTGCGATTATGTCACAATTTCGCATATCGTGAAATCGAAATTCTTGTTGCATTGTTTCTTTGACATCTCCAACATGCGATCCTCGAAACCCCGACATGGACTGGAATCAACGGTCCAGATTCATCCTTAATCTGACAACTCAAATTACATCGCGATTTCGCATATCGCGATATCGGGATTCCTGATGTCAATAATCTTTGACATATCCAACTCTCGATCCCGGAAACTCCGACAAGGACTGGAATCAACGGTCCAGATCAAACCTTTGATCTGACGGCTCAACTTACATCGCGATTTCGAGAAGTTAGGGAACCCTGTTCCTTTGACTCTCCAGTCAGCGAACTTATGATCTTTCCCCACGTGTCCTTCCTAATGATGGACGGTCCACCTTCTTTCGGGATTTTGTGAGCCCCTTTTCTCCTTGTTATACTTTAAAAGGCATGCAGGTTCTCCTTGATCCAACGATGGTCGGATCCCGCGCTTGGATTGAACCCCTAAGATCTATCCTCCTCTTCAGCGCAATCTTCTTGACTAAATTCAGATCTGATGGCCCTCATTATGTCGAGAATTTTGGATGGGATCCAACGATTAGTAGTTCTTCTCAAGCTTTACGAGTCTTCGATCACTCGATCATTCGACCTTCCTGAACTTATCTTCTGTTTGCCTGTCGATTACAAACTTCCTGTACTTACCATCTTCACTGTTGTACTTGCCATCAGTACCTGCCATCTTCACTGTTGTACTTTCCATCAATGACAAGCATTCGCTGTCTGTTGAATATTTGCCAACAATCTCCGCCTTTGGCATTGGTGGAAACACACGCACCATGCATTGCATTCTGATCTCCTCTCCCAAACTCTTTTCTCCCCCTTTGACATCCATGTCAAAGAAGAAACATTCTTCCTCTGATCTGTTGCAGAACATACTCCCCCTGTCGACTATAAGCATCTTGGTAATACACTAGATATTCAATAAGTACTCCCCCTGACCAGGTGAACATATTAGACACAAGAGATTATAATCCCCAACGTTTGACGGAGATATCCAAAAGGGGTCGCTGCTAGTGGTTTAGTAAAGATATCAGCAATCTGTTCTGTAGAAGGTATATAATTCAACTAAACAATTCTGTTTGTAACTTGTTCTCTGAGAAAATGATAATTTATAGGAATATGCTTAGTCTTGGAATGAAGAACAGGATTCTTGGAAACACTAATAGCACTGGTGTTATCACAATGAATTGGGATGGGATCAGTGTAAGTTACCTTCAGATCTACAAGAGTTTGTATCATCCATAAAAGTTGTGTGCAGCAAGTAGCAGCAGCAATGTATTCTTCTTCTGTAGTGGATAATGAAATGGATCCTTGCTTTTTACTAATCCATGCAACTAATGAGTCACCCAGAAAAAATGCTCCTCCACTGGTGTTTTTTCTCTCATCAACAATGTTTGTCCAGTCTGCATCTGAATAAGAAGTTAACTGAAAATTTTGATTTCTAGGATACCACAGACCATAAGTCATTGTTCCCTTCAAGTATTTAAATATCCTTTTTACATCTACCAAATGACTTTGTTTAGGAGCAGACTGAAAACGGCCTACCATTCCAACCGCTTGCATTATATCAGGACGAGATGCTATGATGTACATAAGACTGCCTATCATGGAGCGATATGTCCTTTGATCAACATCGGGTGATATATCATCTTTACTCAGCTTGAAACCAACCACCATAGGTGTGCTAACCGTAGAAGAATCTTCCATCTGAAATTTCTTTAACATTTCTCTCAAATATTTTTCTTGAGAAATAAAAATTCCTGCAGAGATTTGTTTTACTTGTAAGCCAAGAAAATATGACAGTTCTCCTATCATGGACATTTCAAATTCTGTTTGCATAGAATTATCAAACCACTGGACAAATGATTCATTAGTAAAACCAAAAATAATATCATCTACATAAACCAAAACAACTAGCAAATTATCATCTTCAGACTTAATGTAAAAGTTACTGTCAACAGTACCTTTCTTGAACCCTTTTTCTTGTAGAAATTTGTCCAGTCTATAATACCAAGCTCATGGTGCTTGTTTTAGTCCATATAAGCTTTCTTCAGCTTACAAACATAATTAGAATTATCTTTCAATAAGAATCCTTCAGGTTGCTCCATATATACTTCTTCCTCTAGATCTCCATTAAGAAATGCTGACTTAACATCCATCTGATAAACTTTGAAGTTCTTATGGCATGAATAAGCAAGAAACATTATGATAGCTTCCAATATTGCCACTGGCGCAAAAGTTTCATCAAAGTCCTGACCTTCAACTTGTGCATATCCTTTACAGACCAATCTGACTTTATTTCTAACAACTTGTCCTTTTTCATTCATTTTATTCTTGAACACTCATTTGGAGCCTATTACATTCTTATCTTCAGGTCTAGGGACAAGCTCCCAAGTATTGTTCTTCTCAATTTGATCAAGCTCTTCATTCATTGCTCTAATCCAATTATCTTCCTGACTAGCTTCCTCAAAATT
>ML782327.1:306013-320180 GCA_009831015.1 Picea engelmannii | reverse complement strand
TTGCAGATTGGTCATCGGACAATTACAAAGGGCAGAATAAGAAGTCGGCCCCAACAGTTATTATGGAAGACCCAAAATTAATTAAAGGTGGGTTTACCCACCCAGAGTGAGAGGTCGGCCCTGCCAGTTGTGACCTTTCACACCTGCTAGTCCTGTATAAATAAGAGGCTAGCGCCTCACTTCAAACACAACTCACTTGCTCATTCTCTTATGAGGCAAGCTGCAATTACCAATTGGAGAGAGGGAGAAGAGTGGCGCATCTCTTGGGGAGGACTATCTATATTGGTTTGAGTTATCTCTTGAACATTGTATAAACTATTTATGAAAGGAAGTTTTTGCTGGGTTTTCTTCCCCTAGAGGGTTTCCCAGGATAAATGATGTGTCTCTTGTGAATGTGTATTTCTCAGTGATCTTGTTCTTATTATGATCTTATCTATTGAAATGCAAAGAACTATAATAATGGCATAAACATTAACAAATAGGGATATGTTCTAGCATAGAATCAATATTGTTAACAATGACCAAATCTCGTTGAGAATAAATATTATAGAAAAAATTGAGGGAAACCGCCTTGATATCTCCGAAGTCGGTCAGCTTGATTCCATCCTCCAAATTTATAGTTCTCATATTATTCTTTGAGAGACATGAATGAGCTTGTTTATGAAAAATGTTTGTATTTCTATCTCCCGCCTTTAACCAAAGATTTATGGATTTTAGTCTTCAGTAATCTTCTTCCCTTCTTAACTCTCATTGTATTTGGGTTTGTATTTGCAATTCTTCTTGGAACATATTATGGCTAGGCTCTGCTTATTCCATTTGAAATTGGATCGTCTGAAGCTTGCATTTGAGCCCATTGATAACAAGGGAGGGCGCTTGGAAGGATTTGGCCCAACTCTTAATTGCACGCTTCACCTTTATCAAATTATTTTCCCATATATAAAAAGGGGTACCACAAACCCGCTCAAGCCAAAGGTTAGCAACCAACTGATCTATATTGGGTGATTCTAGCTAGATAGGAAGGAAGCAGAATGGGAGGGGTTCATAGTTAGAGATATTACTGATGTGGAGGGATATGGGTTTATGATTAGAGGTCAAGGAGGGAAAGATATAATATTTTAAGCAAGAATTAGAGGAGAGGAAGTTGTTGTGAACAAGGAACCAAAATAATCTAGCCGCAATATGTCCCAGACCAAAGAACTTATTTGACCAAGTATATTTACCCTTGTGGGGAACTACATCAATGAGATTCCAATTGCGGATAATATATTCCATTCGATCTCGATATGGACCCCTACCATAGGAGCCACCTTTTCTTCCAAGTTTCTCATGGGAGTGTTGAAATTTCCAATGAGAATGCAACCCAAAGGAGCCCATGAGTTTTGAATATTTTGAATAGAGGTCCAACAAGCTAGATTTTCCAAAGGGTTAGCTACCATGTATATATTGACTACAATATAAAAATTCCCATGTCTAATAGACCTGAACTTAGTTATAATCCAATGACGAGATTGGAGAGAGGAAACCAAACAAAAATCGCTCTTATTCTAGAGAGTGAAAAGACCCCCAGTGGCACCCCTGATGTCCAATGCAACAAAATCCCACTGCTTTAGCAATCCCAATGAGGATTTTATGATATCTTCAACTTTCATTTTTGTCTCTTGGAGCAGGAAAATAGAATTTATTTCATTTTGGATTAGATCTCAGGAAACAATGGATTTGGGGGTGTTGTCTAAGCCCTTGTAATTCCAAGAGACGATTATCATTATTTAGGTGGGTTTGAGAGGAACCCCCTTTACTACCTTCATGGATACCAACAATCTTCAACAACTTGGAGGGCCCTAGCATTTTTGGGATGGTGATTTGTGAACCAAGCTAGATTTCTTTATTCGTCATCTCTTCTCAGAGGGTTCTTGAGGCCTTTCGCCCTGACCTTCTGGGAAATTTCTCCTTTGAGGCCCTATCATCGTGTTCCTCATCCTTCGAGTAATTTGTGTCTAAATTGTGAGCCTTTTCATATAGGAAGGTAACCTCAACATCTTTCAAATTTTCTACTTCTTCCAGGCCTAGAATGACAAGGGCTGATTTTCTCGATAAGGGTTTCTCAAGAATGGATTTCCTTTCTTCTCTCTCTTTAGGGAGGTCTTTTGTTTGAAAGGAAGTTGACCTAGGAGTGGGTTGGATTGAAGGAGGCTCTTTGGAGGTAGATCGAGGAAATAATTGAGGAAATAGGAGGGCCATCATTGTCCTGGAGTTTCGATAGAGCATTAAAACTATTTTTTTGAGGGATCCCTTACGAAGAGGAGGGGCCAGATGAGTTGGAGGGATTTTCTTATTCGCGGGAAGAAGGCTCAGCGAAAGGGCCAGAGCCAATTTCGTTCTTCCCTCCACCAATTTTTCTTTGAACAACTCTCCATTGGTCTTATGACCCATTTCCTGAAGGATGAGATGGAAGGGTCTTCTTGCAGTTTTTCGCAAAGTGTCCATATTCATGGCATATTTTTCATTTGAAGGGGAGTTGTTCATAGTCTAGTTGTTGCATGTTCTTCCAGTTATCCAATGTGATTAAATTTTTTGACGGGATGCCTTTTTCAAAGTCCACTTCAACACATATTCTTGCGCATGAGAACATGTTTTCTTTTGGCTCTTACTTATCGATGTATCGACCTAGAGAGTTTCATATGAAACCAAGAGAATCATCGCTCCAACAATGCAAAGTGAGATAAGGAAAGTAAATCCAAAATTGAACAACAAATGGAACATCTTTCTCTGGGTTGAAATCTAGAGTCCATTTCTTTAGGTATAACCCTCTTGCACCCATGAAGTAAGGGCCTCTCCAAAAGATTATATCTTTGTCTTCCTTGTGGTCGAATAGGAAGGTATAATAGCCTCTTTCGTAGAAAAAATGGCTTAGGGAACCCTTGATGAGGGTAATCCAATTATTTTGAAACCAAATTGCCACAAATTTTGGGGATGGCCAAATTCCTATAAATTGGTTGATAAGGTCACGATCTGTGAGTTCCAAATCCTTCCTCCTAGCTAAGGAATGGGGGTGAGCAATTTTTGGCATTTCCTCCATTTTATTTACAAATCACAATTGGGGGACTTCGCGTGCTTGATAGAGGCGGTGACAATGAAGTGGAAGGCCAAGGCGTCATCATCTGAAGGGGGTCGTGCCCCCTGGTGGAACTATCCATTGCAAACGATAAAAAACCAAGGCGATGGATTAGGTTTAGACTCAGAGCTTGCTATACTTTGAAACAACTACTTCTTAACATATCTTACAATTACATATTTATTTTTTAATTTATATTAATATTTACCTTTACTCATTTCAAATATATATTATTATTATTTTATTCAAATCAATAACTAACTATTCTTTGATGATGAACTCTTATCTTTCTTATAATGTTAAAGATAATACACATTACTTCTTAACGCATCTCACAATTACATATTTATTTGATTTATATTAATATTTACCTTTACTCATTTCAAAAATATATTATTATTATTTAAATCCATAACTAACTACTCTTTGATTAAATTGTATAGATAGATTGATTACAATTAGAAATCCTATAAGGATTACTTAAGAAGTTTGGTGTTTCAATGGTATTGTATAGATAGATTGATTACAATTAGAAATTTTATAAGGATTACTTAAGAAGTTTAGTGTTTCAATGGTCATTGGTAGGTATTTGCTTATCCTACTATGGGTGAGTTTTGTATGCATTGTGGATGGAACTTCAATCTTGAGAGCTTGGCATAAGTCCTTCTTTCTTTTTCTTTACTCCGCACTTGTATTTTTTCTAAGTATGTTTCCCTCTCATAATTTTCATTGTTACGCTTACCTCCACGACTTATACTTTTTCCATACTTATGTCATTTTGTTATATTTGCAGGTTAGTGGACTTGCGAACTCATGACTCATAACTTTTCTTCCTTGAACCTTTTCCCAACACGTAGTTTATTTTTCATTCACAACCTCACAAACTCATAATTTATTTTCTTTGTATCTCCCCGTCTTCACAAGTCTGTCTGACAAGTATCAATACTTAGCCATTTTTATTATCACAGTGGCCTCGCATTCTCATTTGATTTCCTCCACTCTGAATCCCCGCCATGACATGTCCTTTCTCTTTCACAGTTCTAGAGTCATATTAAATGCTAATTCTACGAACTCAACTGCTAAATTGAATTATGAAAATGTATTTATTAATGATGTTTCTATCGAGGAAAAATCACATTTATTTCAGGTTAATGCTCTCATCAAGGATCTAACGTAAAGATTATTTCACTGTTCTAAGCGATATTATAGAGGAATCATGTCAATCTGTTGAAGATGGTCGAAAGAAAACAAAATTTCTACATGGATACCTTGAGTCTGTTCGCCAGAGAAGATCACAATTACCACTGGTTGAGGTCATATTGGTACTATTCAACGTTACTGAATAAAGATAATAATAAGGTTTGGACATCAGGAATATCTCTCGTTGGTTGTGTCCCTGAGGTTTTCGAGTGCAAAGAGATTGTCACCTGGTGTATTGATAAATTTGTCTAGAATAGAAGAACAATTCCACTACAAAGTGATTCCCATGTTTCATTGGTGCCTTCAGTTTTCAAAAAAATGTTTAAATTACCAGAGCCGAACTTAACATACAAAGGAGAAGAAACCATAAATTTTCTTAAAGGGAAAAATAATGGAATGGAGCTCCTGGAGGAATATTTACAAGATCCTACGGAAATGTCGGAAAACTTATCCAGGATCCAGGTTAGTTCTTTAAAGGACCCTTATCGAGAAATTGCTCGGTTATTTACTAGAGTTACCAGTCAGGATCTATGGAAACTATTCCCCATCTGGCACTATATATTTTACATTTTAAAGTTCATGAGAATGTCTTCTTTGATTGGTAAAAAATCATATCAAATGAAATTTCCACACAGTTAATGGATTTCAGAAGTGAGAAAAAATTGTATATGGCATCTTATCTGATATTTGCTATCACACACTATCATACTTTTAAAGGTTTGAGTGTTGGAAAAAGGGTAAACTCAAAAATTGACCCCATAACTATGTGGTATAAATCTCTCTAGAGGAAGAAAGTTATCCATTATTTTTATGAAGTTTACAATGGTTTTTTATTTGAATTTAAGAAATTACTCTTTGGAGAAGATACTTCCAGGATTTCATTGGAAGCATCTTCCTTTTTGAATAAAAAGAGAATTCTGGAGAAAATGGATAATTACAACATCATTAGGATTTTATGTTCTCATGAAAAGCCTATATATCTCCCTTATTATGCGTCGGACAAGTTATTTAACATAGAGGTGGAGAGGCAATATAAGTTCTAGTTTCATGCTTTTTATGAAAAAAGGAAAAAACAGTTTATTCCCCTACCTTGGAAAGTTGGTGAAATTCTCTTAAGAGGAATTTACAAAATTGATGAATGTGCCTCTTACTTTGACTAGTTTAATTTGAAGTTTGCAGAAGAAATCAAAGGGTTTGACCCTAACCATATTTTTTATAATCACATGGTATTAGTCGGGCTCAACCCCACATTAATCAATACACTCACATTTGGGGAGGAAGAGGGCAATAGTCATGAACCTCCTGTTCGAGGTGTTGATAAAAATTCTGGTGACATAGAGACAATTGTGAGCACTACAGAACATTATAAGAAAAGAGGGAAACACTCAAGTGAAAGAAACACTCAGTCACCTGCTATTTCTCACATAAGTCTTTTTCCTAAAGTAAATGCTCAGTTTGCAATGGCCCAACAAAGAAAACCCTCAAGTAACAATTCAAGTGATGATGGAGAAAGAAATCCTCCTCAAGGAAGTTTAGAAAACCCCCATAAATTAACAATGAAAAGGAAAAGGGTTAATTCCCAACAAGAGGGAGAAGAAAAACACACACCTAAAAATGATATTTTGCTTGATGATATGGATTTAGATGTTGACATTGAAAATATTTGGTTTCCAGACGAAGAAGAACGTGCCCAAGAAAATGTACAATATGTTGCATTGGTTGTTCAAGATGAAGTTTTCTCTCACAGAGATACATTTTCTATACATAATGTTTTATTTGATAGGTCTTCAAAGAAATCGACCGTTGAAAGAACCTCGAAGAATAAGAAGGGAAAGTCATGGTCCACCATTGATATTAAAAACATGTTGCTGTCAAAATTATCCTCAATTCATAGGGTCAAAGAATTGGATGTTTCAATAATTAATATGGAAGATAAAAATCTCAGGCTTAAGGAGAGTCAAAGAATTGGAGGCAACTCTCATGCCCCCACCCATATTGGCTACCCCAATCGCCATGATACAACCTCACAAAACTCTTCAAGGAACTCCAGAGTCAAATATGAGAGTAAAAAGAATTTCAAGCTTAATCATTGCTACTCGACACTTTGTTGAAGAGAATATAAAGAAAAGAATGTCGCTTATTCTAGATTTATGGGACTTGGCAAAAACAATTTCTATTCTCAGGCTCATTATTCAAAACACTAAGGAATACTTAAATCCATATTTGAAGAATGATGAAAATTTCTTCATAGATGGAGCTATTATGTTTGTAACAAAAGTCTTGGCAATAATGGACCATAGGAGAAAACATGAAGGTTTTCCCTCCCAGAGCCACATGAAACAATTAAAGACATGTTGGATTGAAATAATAAATACATTAAAGGGGTTGTTAAATCAATTAAAAGAACTATCAAGGAAAAAGACTAAGACATACTCAAAGATTATTAGTTTGGATATTGCGGGCACCACTATTGAAGTTTCAGATCCAAGCTTAAGATCAAATTCAATTATCATGAGCAGAGAGCAATTTGAAGAGAAAGTCGAAAATTTGAAGAAATCATCGACCAAAAAAATTGATAGTATGGTTGAGTATACTTATGATAAAATTGATAATTGGTTCGTTGAGTACACAAATAAAAATGAGGACATTGAAACTATATTGCAAAATTTATCTATTGAAAATAGAGAAATCAAAAGTGAATTGTTAAATATCAAAGTAAAACAAGAAGTGAGCGTTCCCCCATTAAGTTAATATATTCAAGAATGGTTAAACAAGTCTATAACCAAGATTTTTGAATTTCCAACGGAAGCTGTTACAACCGACCACTTAACTGCAACAAGCAAAGATATAAAGGGTGCATCAACAAGCAAATGAGAGGGAGAGATTCCATCACAATCGTGTTGCGCGTGCTCCAATCCATATTATTCTCTTCATCATATTTCTTGTAAATATTGTTATGGTTCACGGGAGCCCCAATCCCAGTCCATTAATGGACAAACGCCTTTAAATTTCAAGTATTGTAACAGACGTTATCATTTTTGAGAAATTCCGGAGAACTAAGTCGAGATCGATTTTGATTTTATTTTATAACTCTGAGTTCTGAGTATAAGATATTTGAAGTCGATCTATCAAAATATTCTTTTGAGCTTAATAAGTAGTACTCTTTCAAAGTTCTCTTGTGTCATTGGACCATTTCTTTTATTTGAATGTGATCATAATTTTCATTAAACTGTGATGGATGTGAGGATTTTATCATTTTCTAGATTGTGTGGTGTTTGAGGTTCCTAGTCTATTTCTCAGGGATTCTCTCTCTATATATTTTTATTTTTCATTATTTTGAATTTCATTGAGCCATAAAGAGTTGGATTTAGTCATTTGACAGCATCCCATATTTTTTTTGATATAAATATTCAAAGAAAATCTTAAGCCAAAGAGGAGTACCACCTCTTTAAAAACGCAGGGGGATTCATATCCTCGTGAGGTTTCCATTTCAGTCTTGACAGATTCAAATGTCAACAACAACTAGTACAAATTGTTGAGGTGATGACCCTCTCATGCACTTTGAACTATGGATCTCATCTAAATCGATGGCTTTTAGCCTCTAATTGAATTGTATTGGTTACCTGATCTGCAACATGATATGAGGTGAGGCTCAAAGAGCCTCACTGTTGAACATAATAGCCCATAATTAACTAAGGAAGAAAAATATAATAGAATATATTAAACATAATGAAGGATAGCTTGTTTATTATAAAGGCCAAAGGGCCTTTAAACAACGATTACAAAATTGTCATACTTGACATAGTCAACATTAACCTTGCATGGATAAACTCAACATGCATTTATTTAGGATCACTATCGAGCTAACTAACTAGTGGACAAGTGCCCAATACCATAATGGAGAGGTGGGCCTCTCCTTGAACCACGTGGGTTGCTCCTTAACCCAATTCCTCCTGGTTTAAGAGGAAAGTGTCCTTTCTTTCCACCTCCCAATTTAGGACTGAAAGGACTATAGAAAATGGGGGAGGCCCCTATTGAAGAGAACACATAACCATAAGAAACAATGACTGAAGTAGAGTGAACTATTGAAAGAGGTAAAGGATTTCCACTGATGTTGGATGCACTGATGTGCGAAGCTGCGGAAGGGACCTTGGCGGCCTGATAGCAAGAGGTGGTGCTTTATGATTGTAATTGTGGTGCAATAGAAGTAGGACTGAAGTGGTGAGAATGGTGTGTTGAGACTGTTGGAAAGTGAGCTGAACTAAGAGAGGGTGTTAGATCCATTGTAGTAGAGGGAGGGCCATGCTGGTGGTGTCTATGAGGAGGGATGTAGAGGGACATGGAAACATGATGTTGAGGGGTAGGTGGGGGGTGTTGGGTGATGGAGTAAGAGGTTTGGTGGCAACGTTTATTAGGAGGAATGTAGAGGGAGTTGAACATAGGGTGTTGTGTGGAGGGTTGTTGAGGAGATGGACATGAGGGGGGAAATAAGACAGAAGGAGTGTGAGGTATCCAAGGCTGGGTAGACTCCCATGGGGAGTGAGTGTTGGGAAATGGATATTTCTAGGAAAGATGCAAAATAGAAGGATAAGAGGGTTTAGGAGGAAGTTTACGTTCTATAGCAAGAGAAAGTGTAAAATCTCGATCAAGTGGAAGGAGGTTGAAAAAGAGCTATCTCAAGATGTAATGGTTGTAATAGTCCAAAAGTAAACTTGGAAATGAGCCTCTCTTCAGAATCAATGATGCAGAGTTGAAAGCAGAGTTTAGAGAAGTGAGCATTGTATTGGAGTACAATTTTGTGAGGTTGTTGTCGGCGCTGGAACAACTAGGAATATAGGTGTTTCTGATACCTAGGGGGATAGGAGCGAGACTTGAGAGCATGACCAAAGGATGCCCAAGTGGTTATATGAGAGGGAGTGGCTTGATTAGGGTGATAAGGAAACTGTGCATCCCACCAAGACAAGGCGAGATCAATAAGATGAAGGCCAAGAATAGACAAACATTGCTCAACAGTCAGGTGCCGAAAGGCCTAGAAATAAGCATGTAAATTGTGGATCCAAGAGT
Organism: Picea engelmannii; assembly: GCA_009831015.1. Classification (NCBI taxonomy): domain Eukaryota; kingdom Viridiplantae; phylum Streptophyta; class Pinopsida; order Pinales; family Pinaceae; genus Picea; species Picea engelmannii. The sequence goes on along the minus strand of ML782327.1, from coordinate 310,804 downwards.
CCAAAACTTCTCCATTCGTACAGTCATCATAATGGGGAAAATAAATTATCAATGGAAAAGGAGGGTGAGGTTGTTTGTGTAAGAGAGTAGTGAGGGGTGGAAGGAGGTCGTGCAGAGGAGGTGTAGGATTTGGAGCACTGGGTCCCATGGGTGGGAGTGCATCCCAGAGGGAACTAGATGTAGAGGGAAAGGGAAAGGATATATCTTGTGGGTGAAGGGGTGCTAGGCAAAAAGCAAGAGATCCATAAGAGATGAACATCATTGTGATTAGATGCATGAGGGAGCAGAGAATGACCAAGCATAAAATTTCATACCATAAATAAGGTGGATCAACAATGGATGTAAGCATGATGGGAACAAGATCATTGTGTCCTTGTTTATAAAATGAGGAAATAAACTAGAAGGTATACCTTGGAGTCAACAAATATGGGCGTTGTCTATGAAACTCAAAAACAATGAGTGGTGTGGTCCTAAAGAGATCGTTGGATGGAAGAGTGTCTGTGGCTTGGAACTGTAGACGACTAGGCATGATCCATAAGCATGTTTCTAGTGGGATTTGTTGTGATACACGTCGAACAAGTTGTATGACTAAAGAAAATATGATCGTTGCCCGTTGATCTGAAATGTTGAGATCGAGTGTTGTAACAACATACTGATTGGTCTATGTTCCATCCTGGGGGAGTATGAACAAAGAAAATATGATCTGTTGATTGGTCTATGTTCCATCCTGCAGCATACTCCCCCTATCCATCCCACTCGACACCCCTCTGCATCCCCTCTTCACCTTCAAATTCTCTTTGTTCGCCAAACATTGTCCTTTAGTTTTGCTCTGTCATTGCCTCTTCATTCTCTTAATCACAACCTCTTCTATTTATCTTTGGAAAAGTTACAGTTGCATATCTGTGATTATTGCAAGTGGGCATGCAACTCAATGATTCAGATTTTGAGTTATCTGATAGTTGAAAATATTTTGCAAGGTATGGAAGAAGAGTGACCTTGTGAAGTATTCATTTTCCATCCAAAAACAAAATCCTACGATCTTTAAAGAACATAACCACCCCAATTTACTTCCACTTTCCCTATCCCTATCCCTACTCCCCTACTTTGATTTGAAGATATGCACGTATTTGAAGTAAAAAAATATTCAACTCTTTCATAAACTATAAAGATGTAATTCTTTTAGAAAAATAACCACATAAACGCGTTGAAGCAAAACCAGAGCGACTGCAATGCTTCCAATGTTCCATCCAGACCACCTCGTAGTCACTGTTGAAAAAGCTCGGAAACGAAGTCCTATGAAAATGAAGGCCCCACCACTTTTTTCAGACAACCGTTCAATACATACGTGAGTCAACTAAGATATATGATGTGTCCATGCAGGTTCAAATCCTGCAGGAGGCACTGGAAAAAAATCCCAGAATGCAATGCGATGTTAGGCCTCTCGACAGTTATTTCTGCTCCCGCAGATTCAAATCCTGCTAAAAGCCGTGGAGAGAAAAAAGAGCTTAACGCAGAGAGAATTCAGGCCTGATTATAGTTGCGGTGAGGAATTTATCCACGCAGGCTTAAATCCAACTATTCCGTGCAGATAAAATCCCTAGAATGCATGACCCTTTTGATCTGTTTACAATTCTGCTTTCAAAAGAATATAGTTCGTAACATTTCACGAGGTTCTATGGTGTAGTGGTTAGCACTCTGGACTTTGAATCCAGCGACCTGGGTTCGAATCCCGGTAGGACCTTTCACAATTGTTGTACTTATAAATGTTCAGCACTTGCTCTTCGACGCATCCCCCTCAAGCTATAGCCTGGAATATTAGTCCGCCAATTTTTGCTTATATACGTATTGGAAGAGATTATTTTATTCTGTTTTAAGCAGCCAGCCATACTTCCAGTTGTTACCCATGTCAACCCGTGCCAGCAAAGGGGATGTAGCTCATATGGTAGAGCGCTCGCTTCGCATGCGAGAGGCACGGGGTTCGATTCCCCGCATCTCCAATATCTCCGGTATTTTTATCGTTTTCATATCTCTGTTTCATCTGTGTCGTCTGGTTACTTTGAAATTTGGGCACGTTTTGTGTCTGGCCACAGTGAAATTCAAATCTCGGTTTTGGTTTTCTGACCTGTAATCAAAGTGCTTCCTAAATGCCAAAGAACAAATCAATCTCAGAATCGTTTTCTTCCCTCGGGATATTTCGTTGCATTCGATCTTCACTTCCTGCGAGAGATTGCGCCAACGGAACACGATCTGCGGTTTACGTCATCATTGCAAACTTCCCTTGCAGTGATGGAAGTGTTGGTTTTTTTCAATTTAAAAGGCATTTATTAATCCTGGTACTTATTTCAAATCCAAGAATCACGTGTCTCATCTCTTAATCGGAAGGGGAAGGGATGTTTGTGAGTGCAAGCATCGAACTTTTCAAAATTTGTTTTTTCAAGTGTTTTGGTGAATATGTTTGCAATTTGTTCATTTGTGAAATAATGTTTCAAGTGAATCTTGGCTTTTACTTGATATTAAATTAGGTGATATTTTGTGTTGATGTCCTTCGTTCAATCATGGAATATGGAAAACTTGGCCAACTTGATTGTAAAAGTATTTTCAACTAGAAGAGTATAATTCACTTGTTTCTCCTGCAAATCTTCAAGTATTTCCCTTAGCCACACAATCTCTTTCATTGCATCTGTAAATACCACATATTCTATCTCTATTGTAGAATCTATTGGAACTGACTATTTGTGTGATCTCCAGGAGATAACTCATGATCCAAGACTCATGAGATTTCTTGAAGTTGACACTCAATTTTCCTTATCTCCAACAAAGTCTAAATCAGAATATCCAATCAAGTTGAAGTCATTCACCATATAGAACTTGAGTTCAAAATCTTCAGTTCCCTTCATGTATTTTAGAAATCTTTTGCAACAAACCAATGTCCTTTACAAGGTTTTGTATGAACCTGGAAAGAATCCCTACAACAAAATAAATATATGGTCTAGTTGTAGTAAGGTATATAAGGCTTCCCACAGTTTTTCTATATTTGGTTGCATCCTCAAATTCATTCCCTTGTTTTGATGTGGGCTTGAAATTCCGTTCCATTGGAGTAGAAACATGATTACACTCAGCTATGCCAAACTTGTTCAACAATTTTCTAATATACTTCTTCTGGGAGATGAATATGTACTTTGGATTTTGAATCACCTCAATGCCCAAACAGTAGTAAAAATGTCCCAAATTTGTCATTTCTAAGCCTTTCTTCAATTCTTTATTTATGGATGCAATACAACTTTCGTTGTTCCCTGTTATCAACATATCTTCTACATATACCACAAGATATAAAACAATTTTGTCAACTTTCTTGGCGAACAAAGTTGCATCATCAAGATTGTAGTGCTTGAAATTCAATTTTAGAAGATGCTCAATTGGATTTTCATAGTAGGCTTGCGGTGCTTGTTTAAGGCCATATAAGAATTCGATGAGCTTGCATACTTTTTGTTCTTGTCCCTTCCCAACAAGACCTTATAGCTGTGACACGAAAACATTTTCTTTCAAGTCTCCAATCAAGAAAATAGTTTTCACATCCATATGATAATTTTTTCATCCATTCTGTGGTACCATGGAAAATAGAGTATCAATGGTAGCCCATTTTGTTGTGGGGGCAAAGGTCTTCTCATAATCAACACCTTCTTTTTACGCAAACCCTTTTTCCACGATTATTTCTTTGTGCTTGTCAAGTGAGCCATTTGATTTGTACTTGTTCTTGAATACCCACTTACATTCAATTGGTTTGGTTCCGAATGGAGGGTCCACCAACTTCCACGTCCCATACTTTATGAGAGCATCATATTCTTTTTGCATCACTTCTTCCCATTCATTATGAGAAATAACTTCTTCAAAGGAAGTCAGTTCAAATCTAGTAGATAAATTCAAATCAGAATCATTTGAAACATTCATGTCATTCACATCACCTGAATTTGAATTATCATCATAACGTTCATCTTGTCTTGACAAAATTCTAGTTCCCATCTTTCCAACCTCATAAAGATGAACACTTTCAAGTGTTTTTATAAGGCATTTTGTTGGACCTTTTTGAGATGGTCCAGGTTGCTCAATTGATTAAGATGGTGTTGTATTCTCATTAAGACTCAACTTTTCAATCCTCTCAATTGCATCATCCAAATGAACTTCTGGTTATGATGAAGTGGTTGGAACTTCTTCATGGGGGGGAAATGGTGTTTCAAAAGAGGTTGGAACTTCTTCACGAGGGGGAGATGGTGCTTCAAAAGAATAAAATGAGATTCCATAGATTGACACAAGATAGGGATCCCCCTTCAAGATGTGGAATCTCATCATCAAATTCATGATATGCCTTTACATGAGTGAATTTGTCCAGATGATCAAGCTGCCTCAACATTTTTGTCATTCTTGGAGGATTTTGACTCTTTGCACTTTTGACTCCTTTCCCTAGGCTTGCTTCTTTGCTCCTTAGAAATCAAGGCATAGTAGGTGGAACCAAAAACCTTGAGATGCCTCATCGAAGGAATGCGGTCATACCACATTTCATAAGAAGTCTTCTTTTCAAGAGCATGAGATGGACACATGTTTTTCACATGAACCGCACATAGAATAACATCAGCCCAAAACATCAATTTTACATTATTGAAAAACATCATGGAACGAACCATCTTTAAGCTACACCATTCTGTTGAGGATTGTATGGAATTGTAGTTTGATGTTTGATCCCATGTTGGTGAATATAGTTTTCAAATTCGTTAGATGTATATTATTTTCCATTAT
>ML782327.1:286631-298428 GCA_009831015.1 Picea engelmannii | reverse complement strand
AGTTTAATTTGAAGTTTGCAGAAGAAATCAAAGGGTTTGACCCTAACCATATTTTTTATAATCACATGGTATTAGTCGGGCTCAACCCCACATTAATCAATACACTCACATTTGGGGAGGAAGAGGGCAATAGTCATGAACCTCCTGTTCGAGGTGTTGATAAAAATTCTGGTGACATAGAGACAATTGTGAGCACTACAGAACATTATAAGAAAAGAGGGAAACACTCAAGTGAAAGAAACACTCAGTCACCTGCTATTTCTCACATAAGTCTTTTTCCTAAAGTAAATGCTCAGTTTGCAATGGCCCAACAAAGAAAACCCTCAAGTAACAATTCAAGTGATGATGGAGAAAGAAATCCTCCTCAAGGAAGTTTAGAAAACCCCCATAAATTAACAATGAAAAGGAAAAGGGTTAATTCCCAACAAGAGGGAGAAGAAAAACACACACCTAAAAATGATATTTTGCTTGATGATATGGATTTAGATGTTGACATTGAAAATATTTGGTTTCCAGACGAAGAAGAACGTGCCCAAGAAAATGTACAATATGTTGCATTGGTTGTTCAAGATGAAGTTTTCTCTCACAGAGATACATTTTCTATACATAATGTTTTATTTGATAGGTCTTCAAAGAAATCGACCGTTGAAAGAACCTCGAAGAATAAGAAGGGAAAGTCATGGTCCACCATTGATATTAAAAACATGTTGCTGTCAAAATTATCCTCAATTCATAGGGTCAAAGAATTGGATGTTTCAATAATTAATATGGAAGATAAAAATCTCAGGCTTAAGGAGAGTCAAAGAATTGGAGGCAACTCTCATGCCCCCACCCATATTGGCTACCCCAATCGCCATGATACAACCTCACAAAACTCTTCAAGGAACTCCAGAGTCAAATATGAGAGTAAAAAGAATTTCAAGCTTAATCATTGCTACTCGACACTTTGTTGAAGAGAATATAAAGAAAAGAATGTCGCTTATTCTAGATTTATGGGACTTGGCAAAAACAATTTCTATTCTCAGGCTCATTATTCAAAACACTAAGGAATACTTAAATCCATATTTGAAGAATGATGAAAATTTCTTCATAGATGGAGCTATTATGTTTGTAACAAAAGTCTTGGCAATAATGGACCATAGGAGAAAACATGAAGGTTTTCCCTCCCAGAGCCACATGAAACAATTAAAGACATGTTGGATTGAAATAATAAATACATTAAAGGGGTTGTTAAATCAATTAAAAGAACTATCAAGGAAAAAGACTAAGACATACTCAAAGATTATTAGTTTGGATATTGCGGGCACCACTATTGAAGTTTCAGATCCAAGCTTAAGATCAAATTCAATTATCATGAGCAGAGAGCAATTTGAAGAGAAAGTCGAAAATTTGAAGAAATCATCGACCAAAAAAATTGATAGTATGGTTGAGTATACTTATGATAAAATTGATAATTGGTTCGTTGAGTACACAAATAAAAATGAGGACATTGAAACTATATTGCAAAATTTATCTATTGAAAATAGAGAAATCAAAAGTGAATTGTTAAATATCAAAGTAAAACAAGAAGTGAGCGTTCCCCCATTAAGTTAATATATTCAAGAATGGTTAAACAAGTCTATAACCAAGATTTTTGAATTTCCAACGGAAGCTGTTACAACCGACCACTTAACTGCAACAAGCAAAGATATAAAGGGTGCATCAACAAGCAAATGAGAGGGAGAGATTCCATCACAATCGTGTTGCGCGTGCTCCAATCCATATTATTCTCTTCATCATATTTCTTGTAAATATTGTTATGGTTCACGGGAGCCCCAATCCCAGTCCATTAATGGACAAACGCCTTTAAATTTCAAGTATTGTAACAGACGTTATCATTTTTGAGAAATTCCGGAGAACTAAGTCGAGATCGATTTTGATTTTATTTTATAACTCTGAGTTCTGAGTATAAGATATTTGAAGTCGATCTATCAAAATATTCTTTTGAGCTTAATAAGTAGTACTCTTTCAAAGTTCTCTTGTGTCATTGGACCATTTCTTTTATTTGAATGTGATCATAATTTTCATTAAACTGTGATGGATGTGAGGATTTTATCATTTTCTAGATTGTGTGGTGTTTGAGGTTCCTAGTCTATTTCTCAGGGATTCTCTCTCTATATATTTTTATTTTTCATTATTTTGAATTTCATTGAGCCATAAAGAGTTGGATTTAGTCATTTGACAGCATCCCATATTTTTTTTGATATAAATATTCAAAGAAAATCTTAAGCCAAAGAGGAGTACCACCTCTTTAAAAACGCAGGGGGATTCATATCCTCGTGAGGTTTCCATTTCAGTCTTGACAGATTCAAATGTCAACAACAACTAGTACAAATTGTTGAGGTGATGACCCTCTCATGCACTTTGAACTATGGATCTCATCTAAATCGATGGCTTTTAGCCTCTAATTGAATTGTATTGGTTACCTGATCTGCAACATGATATGAGGTGAGGCTCAAAGAGCCTCACTGTTGAACATAATAGCCCATAATTAACTAAGGAAGAAAAATATAATAGAATATATTAAACATAATGAAGGATAGCTTGTTTATTATAAAGGCCAAAGGGCCTTTAAACAACGATTACAAAATTGTCATACTTGACATAGTCAACATTAACCTTGCATGGATAAACTCAACATGCATTTATTTAGGATCACTATCGAGCTAACTAACTAGTGGACAAGTGCCCAATACCATAATGGAGAGGTGGGCCTCTCCTTGAACCACGTGGGTTGCTCCTTAACCCAATTCCTCCTGGTTTAAGAGGAAAGTGTCCTTTCTTTCCACCTCCCAATTTAGGACTGAAAGGACTATAGAAAATGGGGGAGGCCCCTATTGAAGAGAACACATAACCATAAGAAACAATGACTGAAGTAGAGTGAACTATTGAAAGAGGTAAAGGATTTCCACTGATGTTGGATGCACTGATGTGCGAAGCTGCGGAAGGGACCTTGGCGGCCTGATAGCAAGAGGTGGTGCTTTATGATTGTAATTGTGGTGCAATAGAAGTAGGACTGAAGTGGTGAGAATGGTGTGTTGAGACTGTTGGAAAGTGAGCTGAACTAAGAGAGGGTGTTAGATCCATTGTAGTAGAGGGAGGGCCATGCTGGTGGTGTCTATGAGGAGGGATGTAGAGGGACATGGAAACATGATGTTGAGGGGTAGGTGGGGGGTGTTGGGTGATGGAGTAAGAGGTTTGGTGGCAACGTTTATTAGGAGGAATGTAGAGGGAGTTGAACATAGGGTGTTGTGTGGAGGGTTGTTGAGGAGATGGACATGAGGGGGGAAATAAGACAGAAGGAGTGTGAGGTATCCAAGGCTGGGTAGACTCCCATGGGGAGTGAGTGTTGGGAAATGGATATTTCTAGGAAAGATGCAAAATAGAAGGATAAGAGGGTTTAGGAGGAAGTTTACGTTCTATAGCAAGAGAAAGTGTAAAATCTCGATCAAGTGGAAGGAGGTTGAAAAAGAGCTATCTCAAGATGTAATGGTTGTAATAGTCCAAAAGTAAACTTGGAAATGAGCCTCTCTTCAGAATCAATGATGCAGAGTTGAAAGCAGAGTTTAGAGAAGTGAGCATTGTATTGGAGTACAATTTTGTGAGGTTGTTGTCGGCGCTGGAACAACTAGGAATATAGGTGTTTCTGATACCTAGGGGGATAGGAGCGAGACTTGAGAGCATGACCAAAGGATGCCCAAGTGGTTATATGAGAGGGAGTGGCTTGATTAGGGTGATAAGGAAACTGTGCATCCCACCAAGACAAGGCGAGATCAATAAGATGAAGGCCAAGAATAGACAAACATTGCTCAACAGTCAGGTGCCGAAAGGCCTAGAAATAAGCATGTAAATTGTGGATCCAAGAGTCCAAAACTTCTCCATTCGTACAGTCATCATAATGGGGAAAATAAATTATCAATGGAAAAGGAGGGTGAGGTTGTTTGTGTAAGAGAGTAGTGAGGGGTGGAAGGAGGTCGTGCAGAGGAGGTGTAGGATTTGGAGCACTGGGTCCCATGGGTGGGAGTGCATCCCAGAGGGAACTAGATGTAGAGGGAAAGGGAAAGGATATATCTTGTGGGTGAAGGGGTGCTAGGCAAAAAGCAAGAGATCCATAAGAGATGAACATCATTGTGATTAGATGCATGAGGGAGCAGAGAATGACCAAGCATAAAATTTCATACCATAAATAAGGTGGATCAACAATGGATGTAAGCATGATGGGAACAAGATCATTGTGTCCTTGTTTATAAAATGAGGAAATAAACTAGAAGGTATACCTTGGAGTCAACAAATATGGGCGTTGTCTATGAAACTCAAAAACAATGAGTGGTGTGGTCCTAAAGAGATCGTTGGATGGAAGAGTGTCTGTGGCTTGGAACTGTAGACGACTAGGCATGATCCATAAGCATGTTTCTAGTGGGATTTGTTGTGATACACGTCGAACAAGTTGTATGACTAAAGAAAATATGATCGTTGCCCGTTGATCTGAAATGTTGAGATCGAGTGTTGTAACAACATACTGATTGGTCTATGTTCCATCCTGGGGGAGTATGAACAAAGAAAATATGATCTGTTGATTGGTCTATGTTCCATCCTGCAGCATACTCCCCCTATCCATCCCACTCGACACCCCTCTGCATCCCCTCTTCACCTTCAAATTCTCTTTGTTCGCCAAACATTGTCCTTTAGTTTTGCTCTGTCATTGCCTCTTCATTCTCTTAATCACAACCTCTTCTATTTATCTTTGGAAAAGTTACAGTTGCATATCTGTGATTATTGCAAGTGGGCATGCAACTCAATGATTCAGATTTTGAGTTATCTGATAGTTGAAAATATTTTGCAAGGTATGGAAGAAGAGTGACCTTGTGAAGTATTCATTTTCCATCCAAAAACAAAATCCTACGATCTTTAAAGAACATAACCACCCCAATTTACTTCCACTTTCCCTATCCCTATCCCTACTCCCCTACTTTGATTTGAAGATATGCACGTATTTGAAGTAAAAAAATATTCAACTCTTTCATAAACTATAAAGATGTAATTCTTTTAGAAAAATAACCACATAAACGCGTTGAAGCAAAACCAGAGCGACTGCAATGCTTCCAATGTTCCATCCAGACCACCTCGTAGTCACTGTTGAAAAAGCTCGGAAACGAAGTCCTATGAAAATGAAGGCCCCACCACTTTTTTCAGACAACCGTTCAATACATACGTGAGTCAACTAAGATATATGATGTGTCCATGCAGGTTCAAATCCTGCAGGAGGCACTGGAAAAAAATCCCAGAATGCAATGCGATGTTAGGCCTCTCGACAGTTATTTCTGCTCCCGCAGATTCAAATCCTGCTAAAAGCCGTGGAGAGAAAAAAGAGCTTAACGCAGAGAGAATTCAGGCCTGATTATAGTTGCGGTGAGGAATTTATCCACGCAGGCTTAAATCCAACTATTCCGTGCAGATAAAATCCCTAGAATGCATGACCCTTTTGATCTGTTTACAATTCTGCTTTCAAAAGAATATAGTTCGTAACATTTCACGAGGTTCTATGGTGTAGTGGTTAGCACTCTGGACTTTGAATCCAGCGACCTGGGTTCGAATCCCGGTAGGACCTTTCACAATTGTTGTACTTATAAATGTTCAGCACTTGCTCTTCGACGCATCCCCCTCAAGCTATAGCCTGGAATATTAGTCCGCCAATTTTTGCTTATATACGTATTGGAAGAGATTATTTTATTCTGTTTTAAGCAGCCAGCCATACTTCCAGTTGTTACCCATGTCAACCCGTGCCAGCAAAGGGGATGTAGCTCATATGGTAGAGCGCTCGCTTCGCATGCGAGAGGCACGGGGTTCGATTCCCCGCATCTCCAATATCTCCGGTATTTTTATCGTTTTCATATCTCTGTTTCATCTGTGTCGTCTGGTTACTTTGAAATTTGGGCACGTTTTGTGTCTGGCCACAGTGAAATTCAAATCTCGGTTTTGGTTTTCTGACCTGTAATCAAAGTGCTTCCTAAATGCCAAAGAACAAATCAATCTCAGAATCGTTTTCTTCCCTCGGGATATTTCGTTGCATTCGATCTTCACTTCCTGCGAGAGATTGCGCCAACGGAACACGATCTGCGGTTTACGTCATCATTGCAAACTTCCCTTGCAGTGATGGAAGTGTTGGTTTTTTTCAATTTAAAAGGCATTTATTAATCCTGGTACTTATTTCAAATCCAAGAATCACGTGTCTCATCTCTTAATCGGAAGGGGAAGGGATGTTTGTGAGTGCAAGCATCGAACTTTTCAAAATTTGTTTTTTCAAGTGTTTTGGTGAATATGTTTGCAATTTGTTCATTTGTGAAATAATGTTTCAAGTGAATCTTGGCTTTTACTTGATATTAAATTAGGTGATATTTTGTGTTGATGTCCTTCGTTCAATCATGGAATATGGAAAACTTGGCCAACTTGATTGTAAAAGTATTTTCAACTAGAAGAGTATAATTCACTTGTTTCTCCTGCAAATCTTCAAGTATTTCCCTTAGCCACACAATCTCTTTCATTGCATCTGTAAATACCACATATTCTATCTCTATTGTAGAATCTATTGGAACTGACTATTTGTGTGATCTCCAGGAGATAACTCATGATCCAAGACTCATGAGATTTCTTGAAGTTGACACTCAATTTTCCTTATCTCCAACAAAGTCTAAATCAGAATATCCAATCAAGTTGAAGTCATTCACCATATAGAACTTGAGTTCAAAATCTTCAGTTCCCTTCATGTATTTTAGAAATCTTTTGCAACAAACCAATGTCCTTTACAAGGTTTTGTATGAACCTGGAAAGAATCCCTACAACAAAATAAATATATGGTCTAGTTGTAGTAAGGTATATAAGGCTTCCCACAGTTTTTCTATATTTGGTTGCATCCTCAAATTCATTCCCTTGTTTTGATGTGGGCTTGAAATTCCGTTCCATTGGAGTAGAAACATGATTACACTCAGCTATGCCAAACTTGTTCAACAATTTTCTAATATACTTCTTCTGGGAGATGAATATGTACTTTGGATTTTGAATCACCTCAATGCCCAAACAGTAGTAAAAATGTCCCAAATTTGTCATTTCTAAGCCTTTCTTCAATTCTTTATTTATGGATGCAATACAACTTTCGTTGTTCCCTGTTATCAACATATCTTCTACATATACCACAAGATATAAAACAATTTTGTCAACTTTCTTGGCGAACAAAGTTGCATCATCAAGATTGTAGTGCTTGAAATTCAATTTTAGAAGATGCTCAATTGGATTTTCATAGTAGGCTTGCGGTGCTTGTTTAAGGCCATATAAGAATTCGATGAGCTTGCATACTTTTTGTTCTTGTCCCTTCCCAACAAGACCTTATAGCTGTGACACGAAAACATTTTCTTTCAAGTCTCCAATCAAGAAAATAGTTTTCACATCCATATGATAATTTTTTCATCCATTCTGTGGTACCATGGAAAATAGAGTATCAATGGTAGCCCATTTTGTTGTGGGGGCAAAGGTCTTCTCATAATCAACACCTTCTTTTTACGCAAACCCTTTTTCCACGATTATTTCTTTGTGCTTGTCAAGTGAGCCATTTGATTTGTACTTGTTCTTGAATACCCACTTACATTCAATTGGTTTGGTTCCGAATGGAGGGTCCACCAACTTCCACGTCCCATACTTTATGAGAGCATCATATTCTTTTTGCATCACTTCTTCCCATTCATTATGAGAAATAACTTCTTCAAAGGAAGTCAGTTCAAATCTAGTAGATAAATTCAAATCAGAATCATTTGAAACATTCATGTCATTCACATCACCTGAATTTGAATTATCATCATAACGTTCATCTTGTCTTGACAAAATTCTAGTTCCCATCTTTCCAACCTCATAAAGATGAACACTTTCAAGTGTTTTTATAAGGCATTTTGTTGGACCTTTTTGAGATGGTCCAGGTTGCTCAATTGATTAAGATGGTGTTGTATTCTCATTAAGACTCAACTTTTCAATCCTCTCAATTGCATCATCCAAATGAACTTCTGGTTATGATGAAGTGGTTGGAACTTCTTCATGGGGGGGAAATGGTGTTTCAAAAGAGGTTGGAACTTCTTCACGAGGGGGAGATGGTGCTTCAAAAGAATAAAATGAGATTCCATAGATTGACACAAGATAGGGATCCCCCTTCAAGATGTGGAATCTCATCATCAAATTCATGATATGCCTTTACATGAGTGAATTTGTCCAGATGATCAAGCTGCCTCAACATTTTTGTCATTCTTGGAGGATTTTGACTCTTTGCACTTTTGACTCCTTTCCCTAGGCTTGCTTCTTTGCTCCTTAGAAATCAAGGCATAGTAGGTGGAACCAAAAACCTTGAGATGCCTCATCGAAGGAATGCGGTCATACCACATTTCATAAGAAGTCTTCTTTTCAAGAGCATGAGATGGACACATGTTTTTCACATGAACCGCACATAGAATAACATCAGCCCAAAACATCAATTTTACATTATTGAAAAACATCATGGAACGAACCATCTTTAAGCTACACCATTCTGTTGAGGATTGTATGGAATTGTAGTTTGATGTTTGATCCCATGTTGGTGAATATAGTTTTCAAATTCGTTAGATGTATATTATTTTCCATTATTAGTGCGAAGACAACCAATACAACACTGAGCTTCATTTTGAATCCATGCATGAAATTTTTTAAAAGTTTCAAAAACTTGTGATTTTTGTTTTAATAAATACATCCAACACATCTTGATGTAATCATCAATAAAATACATGATATATTTATTACCATTTGCAGAAGGAATGGGCATGGGGCCACACAAATCAGAATGTATCAGTTCAATTTTTCTACATGCTCTGGAAGGTTGTTTGCTATGCTTTCCAAGAATACAAGCATCACATTGTTTCAAGTTACTAGGAATAGTAGGCAAACTAGAAGCACCCTTATTTTTCAATACATGAAGGTTGTCATAATTAATATGAGCAAATATACCATGCCAAAAAAGACTAGATGGCATTATACCTTCATCGTGATGAGAGAGGTATGCAACATTTTTTGTATGGGAAAATGTCCCTTTCAAATTTAGCAGTCTTCCATATTCCATTCTGATCATGACAACCATGTTGTCAAAATCCTTCTTAATTTCAACTTTGCCACCAAAGATAAGAACAAAGTGTCCTTGCTATCATATGTGCACAAGGGACAAGAAGTTCCTTTGCAGATCAAGAAGATAGAGAACATTCTGCAAGAGAAAATCTGGGAGTCCATGAAATTTAATTCTGATGGTGCCCATTCTTGAAGGTTTGAGACTTGATTTATTTGCAAAATATACTATGCCATCTACATTGTCATTGAAGTCTTCAAAGAAGTCTCCTCAAAATGTTGTGGGGGAGGTTGCACCTATGTCAAGAAGCCATGCATCTCTCTAAAAAGTATATGAAGTGTTAAACAAATATTCAGTTACTTCTATATTGCAATGAGAAACAATGTAATGAGCATATTCAGGTGCTTTACCTTTCGTCGGTTATGAAATTTTACATTTGTCTTCTTTTTTATTCTGTCTGCCTTTGATTTTCTCCCATGGGACTCTACAGTCGTTTGCTTCATGTGACCCATTTTTTCCGCAATGGGTACAATTGATATTAGATCTCTCACCTTGGTTGTGTCTACCCCCCTACCTCTGAAAGACTTTCTTCCTCTTCCTCTTTTGTTGCCTTCTCCTTTAGAAAAATCATGTGGTTGACTCTTCCCTTTCTAAGTAATAAATATTGTCTCATCAGTGGAGTGAGATAACTTCTTTCCAATGTCTTTCTCACATTCTACAAATTTCTCCACAAACTTGTCAAATGTGGTGGATTTTATTTGACCACTAGCTTGCATAGATTCAAGGTAGTGAGAACATGTAGGTTAGAGGGCCTTAATGAAGGCCGTGAGAGGGAGGTCTATCTTCACTCCAATGAAAACAATGTCATGGATTTGGTTTCAGAATCTAAAGCCACGAGGTCATCATTCTTCAGTTCTAGGTTGAAGAGATTCACCAATAGTTGTATGAGTTCTATCTCTGAGTGAGTGTCATACAAGTCATTCAATCTCTTCAAAGAACTATATGAATCATTAATGGAAACAATATGGTGGATCACCTCTTCACTTTCTATCGCAAAAATCACAACATATGTTTTCTGGTCTTTGTATTTCCATATGGCATGTTCCTTGTATGATGTAGGAATGGTCACTTTGCTACTCTTTGGTTGTGATTTTGAGGAAGTTGATTCACCTTCTTCTTCATTGGAAGTTGTTGCTTCACAAATACCATTCCACAAGTCATTGAAGATCAAAGTTCTTTTGATCTTTTTGTACCATTCTTGATAATTCTCTTTATTAGTTGGCACCACGTCGACAATGGGGATGAGAGAGTGCATCTTCCAGTAGTACTCTCTTGATATCTCCTCTCGTTGCTAATTGGACTTGGCTTCTCACGTTATTTTCTCATAGGTTACAAATGGCACAAAACCACACAGAGTCTTAAAAGTTTTCATAACTTGATTATGTCAAACAAATCTTCACAACATGAGATCTCCCAAACTTCGACATTTAGTCTTCATTTCGAGCCAAATTTCAAATCAGTCTCTTACTTTAGGTCTTCAGAATGCTCGAAAGAAAAAAATGTTAATATTCCTCCCATTTTCGCATTGCACCTCACAATTTCTCTTCCCTCGGGTTTTAATATACTAAAATGATCGAAAGAAGTAAATTTGCATCAATCTTTACAACAAATTAGATAAAATTCCTCAAATTTCAGTGTCACACCTCAATTTCATGCCAAGCACATTAAAGATTGCAAAACTTTGTGGTGCTTTAAACCTTCTTTTAAATTTATCTAAATTTTTCACAAAACACTGCTTCTTTGTCAGTATTCAAATGCACTTGAAATTTGAAACCATCGGCAAAAGTGGAAATGTGTGCCAATTATCCATTTGTTAGTGAATTAAATTTGTCTCAAACCCAAAGCGAAAGATGGAATAGTACCTTGCCAAGATATATATAGTTTACCATGGAGCTATTGCGACTGCAGACCATTCGTTGTGCCTAGGTGTCATGTCCCCATTTTTGGGTTTCCCTATTTTGTAGTAGAAGGGAATTTCGTGGTTTACCAGTAGAGAAAAAGAAGTAAAAAGGGGGTCATTTAATATCACTTAGTTAGGGAATGCTATGTTTTTAAAGTGACATTAGGGAAGTAAAGTAAATTTATATAAATAAGTTACTTAATTATTGTTAAAGTGATTTTTAATCCTAAAGTGAAAATTGGAGGGAAAATAAGGGTTATATTTGATTTAGTCAAAAAAGGGAAAATTCTAGAAGTTACAATTGATTTGGTCAAAAAGGGGAAAGTTCTAGAAGGATTGATTTAGTCAAAAAGGAGGAAGTTATAGAAGGCATCAGGCCTGGAATTTCAAATTTATTTTACCTGTCAAGTGCAAATTTGATGACAGGTGTTCGTTTTTCATACCTGTCATTTTAAGTTTTATGTAGATTTATAAGTGTCAATTTTTTTTTACGTTATATGTTAATTTTCATGCTATGTTAATTTTCAAGCTGAACATACATATTGGACGACGGGAGGGACGGACGTGTTTAACAATGGGTCTGTAAGTAGCTGAGGTAGGTTAGACCAGCATGGGTTAGCATGCCAGTGTTATAAAGCTAAGCATCTATACATGGAATTCGATCTGGGCAT
>ML782327.1:261925-285331 GCA_009831015.1 Picea engelmannii | reverse complement strand
CATTTCGAGTCATGAGACTAGGTAGTAGTAAGTACCGTAGTAGCCTGTAGGTAGACCGTAGTAGTTTGATCAGAATTAATGTTTATTGTGGTGAGTCTGGTGACACGCAAGCGCGGGTAGATGGTTCATTTATTTCATACAACGACGCTCGTGCCATTGAATCACTCGAATCTGCAGTCCGGACTCGGATTATACGCTCGAAATTCGAATCACTAAATCAGTCAATCGTTGATTTTATACCTTTGATTATATACACAACCATACACGTACACAACCATACATAACCTATTAACCATACACAACCATCCACGTCGTGCTTACCTAGCCCTACTACTTAGCCTGTATACCTACTAGAGATTTTGATGGGCATTGGAGGCAGTTACACGTCAAACTGACAGGTAGACAATTCTCATGCCAGTCAGTGATGACGTGTAAATTTTGTTGCCCACTGTCAAATACATGCTGAGAGGTAAAAAACGGGCTACAGCCCGTCAAATTCCAGGCCTGGAAGGCATGGAGGAAGGATCTAGAAGGGGTTGGAAAATTATAAAAGAAGGGTAACCTCTCGCTTCTCATCATGATGATTTGACATTTTATTGAAGTGCTCTTGTAGCCGGAATTTTCGTTGGGGTTTTGGAAAAAACCCTTCCACTATTGCTTTGGTTTCAGTGGTGCAATATCCACCCTAGCTAGACAAGAGGGGAATCCATCTAGAATTTCCATTGGAGATAGACAAGAAGGAGGAGGATCCATACAAGGTCTTCATTGGAGCTTCATTTAGGAGTTTATTTTCAGATGGTGGTAGAATGTCTTGTGCAGGAGATTGGTGAATCTTTTGGAGGAGGCTGTACTCAGAATTTTCAAGTGCGAGGAGGGTTTTGAGTAAATCATGGTACATGACAACCCCACAGGTCAAGAATAGGGTATCTCACGAGGCCCCGCTAGACATCCAGTCGTGTCCCATGATGCCCTCTATACTTTTGGATTGCAGATCTAATTTGGGTATGGATGACCATATTGCTGCACTGAGTATTTGGGAGCATATCGAGACAACATTGATGAGATCTGGTAATCAGAGTAGTATACAACTTGAGGAGATTCTGACATCATTATCGGGTTTCTTGATTTGTTTTTTGTTAGTAGATATTGTAGCTTCTTGCAACCAGCAGATCTGATGTGTTCATGAGGGTTTAGCAGTTGTTATGAAAACCATTAGTGATCTTTTCATCTTTGTGATTTGGGTCCTCATACCATAATAAATATGCCATGGTTATCTTTTCAATTATCTGTGTAATGGATGCATGTGATGTGTTTAACAACATTCCTATTTATGAGACATATGCAAACTGTTGTAAGGCATTTCCAACAAAGTGTTGGAAAAAATTACACAAAGAGAAACAATAATTTGGACAACAAATATAATATTTCCATCCATCCTAGTTGGGGACATTAAAAATGGTATCAAAGAAGAAGATCTTTCCAGCCTAAAGGGAAACAATGATGCAATGTGTTACAGGTGAATCCTCCTGCGGATAAGCAGATTCCATCTTGGTCTCTAGACTCCTAAGGCCAAGATAGAAAAGTGCTTAACGTGGACACTGACATCCTTTTAGGTCTAATCAAGCTAATATACGAAGGAGAAGAAGAAATATATGTACCTGATTAACGACGTTTGTCCTTGCAAAGTCCGGGCTGAGCTTCGATCCTGAGCTCCCTGATAGGTCCTGTAGAACAAACAAATATACAATGGACTTCCTATTCTACTGAGATTAGCTCAAATATAGATCTATCGACTGAAGACAAACTCATGTGGAACAAACATAAGTTTGAAAGAAACAGGCCAAGCATTGATATATTGATAAGAACAAGTAAAAGTACTTACAATCCTTTGATGAAGGTGCAACAACTTCTTCCAGTTCTCCTTGTCCAACCCCTTTGCTCAAGTAATCTACACTGATTTCTTTGATGACATCTCACTTATGAGATCATAAGTTTCATATCTCCAATCTTTTATGTACCTTTCACCATGAGAAGGCCTCCTTATATAACCTTGGAGAGGCCCAACCACTTGAGATATCTTTGGGATAAGTTGAGGATTCCTCTCCTTTAGTTGAGGATCTTACCTAAGATGATGTGTTGACCCAAGATTCGAACCCAACTACCTTCAGATATTGAAGGGATTGCCCCCTGATTTCCTCCAACAAACCAAATTTCACCCAAAAAAGGGTATCACTCCCTGAAAAGGGGACACAGAGCGTTGTAGCACTCCCCCAAAGAGGCCCAGGGAGCGTTAACACTCGCTAACAGTGCATAGGGGAGCGCTTCCTTCCATATTTGATATTTGAGTGTTTTTTTTAGTGGAAAAAGGCTTGTACTCTTTGTCAACTGATTTATCTTCTTCAAAACTAGTCTTTGAGGTGTTTTAAGTGTCCCTATGATGTCGTTAGAGGCATGACATAGGTAAGATGGAAGTGTGATGTTTGTAACACTTGTGACACTTGTGGTCAATATGCGACACTTGCAAACAAGATGTGACACTTACAACACTTGTAATGATGACACTTGCGACACTATTGAAGTGAGTAATTTTGATGTGTAACAGATTGCCCCCCAAAGTGAGAAGTTAGAAGATAATGATGACTGAAGTAATTTGTAGACTTTTTCAAGCAAGGGTATGGATGCAGAGAGGTTGGGAAAAGTTGTTCACAACCATCAAACAAATATTATGACATGTTTCAAACCCAAGGCAGGCATACCTATGCTTGAGTGATAAAAACTTTTTAGGTATGGCCACCATAAAATACACTGCAAATCCACAATTATATTGATAAAAGGTATAGCCACTGAAGATACAATGTGGATCTATACTCCTATGACATAAACTAATTGTATCCATAAATAATACACAGTGGATCTACGGGATGAAAATACATAGCCACAACCAATACAAAGTGGATCTATGTAACAATATATGTGTCATAGTTCAAAAGAATTCCTTCGCAACCCGGGCAAAGTATACATAAGAGTGAAAATTCAACCCAGGGTCTTCTTATTGATCCTGATGTAGTACGAATCTAACCATGTGAATAGATGTCCTGATGTCAAACATGGCAGAAACCACTTGATTACCGGTCAATGATGTAAACCGTTAACAAGCGTGAGGGAAATCACCATTCATGTCAATGATTCCCAAGGTACTCTAGTACATTCCAACGAATGTGAATAGATGAGATGAAGTCAAACATCCGTGGAATCATCCGATCATAGGTCAATGATGTAAACCCACTGTCGGACGTGAGGAGGCCTTCCATTGAGGCATGCAGGTCCCAAGGTACTAACTAGTTTCTAAGTCTAGTTCCTGGATAATGTGCTGAAGTTGACAGGAACAAACTCGTCGAGGGAGGGCCTTGATCTACCAATTACATATCTGAGGGTCACATATATGTAATTGGTAGATCAAATGAACATGGATTGACATGGGTATTGAAACAAGATATTTGTGATGACTGACTCTCGAGGTAGATACTTCCCTTGAACACTGAGGCATAATAGCAGAAACGTGACATGGACCAAAACTTGATGATGCAGTGGATGCTGTGACTTTCGTCAAGTGACCCAAAGGAGTAAAATAAACTTAGAGGATTGGTTTAGTGCAGAGGTTCAACGGATTAAAATGCATGCAAAGACAAAGTGCCATGTTCAAGGACGACTGTAAGAGTTACTGGTAGTGTTCTCAAAAATTCCTTGGTTTGCTTCTTTCAATTTTCCCCCCATCCAGATAGACGAGTACCTCTTTTTAATTTAACGAGCTCGAGGAGGGTAACACATGCTCGATATAACTCACCTTCTGTAAGTTCCTCTTCCTTTGTTTAACGAACTGGAAGAAGGGTTCGATCCCATATGGGCCCTTCAATGTATAATTGTTTAACGAGTCCAGAGAAGGCAAACTCGATGATTTTTCATATTTAGAGAGTCTGAAAAGAACTTAAAGACAACTCCAGGGTTGTCCTTTTTCATAATTTTAGTTTCATGAGGCTGAAAAAGAGATAAACTACCACTCAAAAGACGCCCTTTCAAACCTTTTAACGAGTGGGAAAGGAAGCAAGATCACTCGACAATATTTTCATGTTTAGAGAGTTTGAAAAGAGCTTAAAGATGAATCCAAGGGGTTCTTTTTTCGTATATCCTTTATGAGTCCGAAAAAGTGATAAAAGTCTACTTGGTTACATTCTCATGTATTTTACGAGCATGAGAAAGAACAAAGACTAAGCTCGATACTCTGCCCCCAGCTTGAAAGCTAGTGACTTAACTCCAGAGTGATCATCAAAGGCTGGAGACATGCCCCCCCCAAGCTTCAATTCATTCACCGACTTTGAGGTTGTCACCAATTTCTGTACTAGATGGAGAAAAAGGATACAGGTGGATGAAAAGAATGTTCAAATATGAGATCTAACAAAAGACTCGACTCGACATCTACGAGATCTGGCAAAAGACTCGACCTGACATGAGAGGTGACTGTTTCATTTTTTAACAAGCTTGACACAAGAAAAAAACTATGCTTAAGGCTCTAGGTTCAATCCCCAGATATCTGTTTCATTTTTTAACGAGCTTGCTACAGAGAGAAAAGCTATGCTCAAAGATTATGTTTCATTTTTTAACGAGCTTGCTATAGAGAAGAGAAACTGTGCTTGTGACCTCGGTTTCATGTTTTTAATGAGATTTCTACAAAGAAGAGAAACTATGCTTGTGACCTCTCCTTGATCATGGCTTCCAAGAGAATAATGCTCTAGAAGGACACCATGTCAAGGGGCAGGACTCGATCATGGATTCCAAGAGATCTTCATTGGATGGAAGAAAATCACTCTGGAAGGAACACATGTCGAGGGCCGTGACAGGGGTAAGTAGATAAAGATCCAAAATCCCTACTGAAGAGATCACCATGTCAACTACCGGATCCAAATCATCAGAAGTTGAAGTCATGGGAGACGACGGAAAATCAACATCAGGAGGGAAGATAGAGTGCATATCTTCTTGAATTTCTTCACGAGGGGGAATAAAAGAGGATCAATGATGGTTATCATCCCGAGGCAGCTCGTCAATGCTCAACATTTCCATAATAGATTCATCAGAGGGAAAGATTGGGGAACTGTAGTCCATTGCAGAAGACAAGGAATTTCACCACGATGGCATCGAATAACTGTCAGGTGCCAAGAGATGTTGGTCATCCGAGGAGGGAGAGGTGGATTAGATAGCAACGTATGAGGTTTCAGATGGACTAAGTGGCATGGTGTCACCTAGTGCATCAAATTCCAAAGGACTAGGTACAATCCAAGAGTTAGATGATTCCAAAGATTGATAAGCCGTGGTCGAAATCATATTGACGGTGGAAATATGATGTGTAGTCGGTGGAAGTGGTGTAGGGAAGGTACCCATAAGGCTAGAATATTTTAGCAAGCCAACACCAATTCTTTCATATGTGATCTTTTGATCTCCCAAGAATGGAATATTGTTGTTAGCGGGAGCGCGAGCGTTGGTGTACATAAATCTAATTGATCGACAATGACAATTTTGCCCTGATGAGGAAATTGTACACATTGAAACACCGACGAGATAATGACAGTCATAGCATAAAACCAAATTCTTCCAAGTAATAAGTTGTAATCGAGGGGAGCATCGACCACCTCGACATCAACAGTGAAGGTTTTTCCTCCCAACTGGACGGGTAGGGACTGTAAAAGCCCATGGGGATGAAACCCTCACCCATCAAATGCGCGTAACATAGTTGGGGATTTGTTAAGTGTGGGTGATTTTAAACTTTTACAACATGATGAAGACATGACACAAGTAGAGGCTCCCTCGTGCAAGATGGTTCAGTGAATTTGTTGATTGTGAACAACAACATCAATTTGTAAAGCAAGTTGGTGAGAGAGTCTAGATGTATAATTGTCCAAGTTAAACATGATATTGTTGGATGACTTAGGATCAACAATGCCAATAGCAGCCAAGAGCATTCTACGTTGACTGGGGTAGTCTTGTAGAACTTCTAACGTAGACATAACACACAGTTCTTGAGCCAAATCTTCAACAATGTTGTAGTTCTAGGTGGCACGTGAACTAGGATTAAAGGTAGATTTACAGATAGTGCTCTTAGGAGGGCGTAAGATAGAGTTGAATGTAGGTTTCTCAATCTGAAGTGGTCAAGACAGAGGATTAACTGATGGAGGACTGATGGAGGATGATGATGGATTCGGTAAAGTATCAGTATCGTTAGTGACTTTTCCTTTGTCAGGTTTAACCGATGTGTCGTATGTCTTAGAGAGAGTGGTCAAATTAATCCCATTAAACATATAAATATGGTCACTTGTCGAGGCTTCATCATGAGGATGGCTAGAACTGCCCCCAGGAGAGGGGGTTTGAGCAACCATGGATTGCTGCTGTGGAAAAGGCTGAGTAAGCACAACGGGTTGTGAATTTCCTTGGAAAATTTTTGCCACTTCATCACGATGTGGATAGTCTTGAGTGTAGTGATCGTCACCACAAATGATACATGGGAATTTTAGTTTCCGCTATGGCTTCTTTTCGGTAGCAGGTGTTTGATCTTGATTTTTCGGTTGTTCATTGTTATTAGTATTTTTTGCTTTCTTTTTACCTCCAGATTGTTGTGAAGGGGCAGATTGAACTGCATTCACCTCAGAGATCTGAGTTTGGGGGGAGGTAGAGGAGAGTGCAGTCGAATGGGAAGTATATTGAGTTTTGACGGAACTGATAACACCGTCTGCATGAGATGAGGATGACGACTTTGATGGGTCAGCATTAGCTCGAGCAACATTCATAAGAAACTCATACAAATTACCAGATTGTGAATAAAACAAATCTAAGTATTGAGCATGAGAAATGGTTTCTTCCTCGATGACTACACCACCCATAGAGACATCATGAGCGATCGGGGGTAAAAGTGATTTAGTAAACCACTCCACCAATAATTGGTCAAGAATGATTGCTTTGATCATCCTTCGTCATCGTCTCCACTCATGAATATGGTCAGAGATATGCATGGAGTCAGTTTGATGAAGGGAGGTCAAGAGTTCAGTATCTGTCTCGTAGAAAATAGGTAGTTGAAAGTGCAGGGGGAAAGACATGGCAAGGGAGTTGAAATCATGAAAAGAAGCACATGGTAGTTCAATATACCACTTTGCTGCAAAGCCCGTAAGTGTTCGCTGGAAAAGATGCAAACATATAGAACCATCCATGAGGGAGTTTGATGAACACCACAAATGGAAATTCATCACATGGTTATTTGGATCTTCTCTAGGCTTTCTATCAAATTTTGGAATATCAGAAGGAAGTTTAGTTGGAATAAATGGCCAAACCGGTGAATGAAAAATAGGATCATTGGTTAACCAAGACAAGTCTGGGAGATCCAAAGTCGCAAGGAAAGGTAGTTGTCGGTTAACTTGCGGATGATACTGGTGTGGCATAGGAACACTAGTAGGACCATAAACTGGGTTAGGTGGATAATTTTAACCAGTAGGTCCTCCTACATATGGTTGTTGCTGACCAAGATAAGCAGGATTTGATGATGGATGAGAAACATTTACATAACCTGGTGGGTTCTGAGCATTATAAGCCGGGTGATTTTCTTGCCCATAAGGAGGATAAAAATTTTTCCCTTGAGGAAGGTAAGAAGTATATCCTGGAGGCGGATACACATTAGGCCTGTGGGGAGGATAAACATTAGACCCTTGGGAAGGATAAGATTGTTGTCCTTGAGGACTCCAGGTGGTGTTTGGGACGCTCGGATAAGGTTGTCCATAAGATGGTTCAGAAGGAACAATATTTGATACTCCTCCTTGTGGGTTATGATATGAGTGCCCCCCAACATGGGGTTGGGTAAATGTGCCTCCCAAGGATACTCCCCAGGATTGTGAAGGGTTTCCGGCAAACGAAGGTTTCCCCCTTGCCAACGGTGGATTAACGACCAGGGTATGATTGGCAAAGGGAGGTTTCCATCTGGGAGGAACATGAAAAGAGGGCTATCCCATGGGAGGGGTAGGCCCACCATAGGATGGTGGTCTTCCAGGAGGGATAGGTCCGCTAGATAGTGGTTTCCCTCCAGTCGGTTGTATTTGGTTGCAAGGGTCTGTATTCTCTAGTGCAAAGATGTCCCAACAAGATCGTGCGGAACATGTGGAGCTATAGAGTGAAAGCTTGTAAAAGTGGGGGTAGGGATTGAAGTGACTTGGGAATGAGTAGAGGTGATGAGTCTAGCATTAGGATCGACTTGTGCTGACGTAACAATAGGGTTAATGACCTGATCGATGGGGTGATTCATAGTTTGACCCGATGGTCCTGTTTCAACAAGAGGGTCATGAGGATTAAAGGGTTGTCGAATGGATTCAAAATGCTCATAAAGATCGCATCCTAATGAAGTCCTCCATACAGAATGAGAAAGTGTGGGATTTGTATCTACTATAGTGGTAGGATGAATAAGAGTCCTATACTCATCACCAAAGATTGGTTCTATGGATCCCATATATGTTTCGGTAAATGCTCTCTCAGGTAACTGTGGGACCTCTTCATCTATGACGTCCCCAAGGGAGTCTAAACAAAGAAAAAGTGGTTCGAGAGAGGTTTCCATCATAGATGCAGTGTGAGGAGTGTGATTCTCAAATGTAACCAAAGTGCCTTCTGGATTGTCTAACAGAGGAGCAACAACACTCCCAACGTTAGATTGATTTTCTACCTCTCCATGATAGTTGTTTTCTGGAGGGTTAGAAGGTAAGGGTTGGTAGCCTTCCGGAGGAAGCCCTTGCATTCTACGTGATCGACGAAGACCTTTATCATCTACAGGCTCAATTTTGGAGAATAACAACACACGTTGAAAATCTAGGGCCAACTAATGAAAAGAAACAACATACGCTAATAAAATCTAGGAATCAAAACCAAGCAAACAAAACTTCTCTCGATGATCATACTAGTTGGTGATGAAATCCAACGTCGCGTGATCAAGTCAAGAAGGGGCTAGGATATGGTGGAACAATTACAATGGAGACCTACTTAATGGAATTCATCTTGGTGCAAGCTTCCACGTAGTAATTGTGGATTTACCTCTAAGGAGCCCGAGTGAGTTTGACCAATGTTTGTTCCATGTATAGTGAGACTTCCCTTCACCATCACCTTGTGTAAGTACCTAAAGATTATGGAAACTAAGGACACAAACTCACAGTCAGCCCCTGGGAGGGTACAGTCGACAGTCCGATCCGAACGTATGGGTAGGATAACAAGTCTGAAATCGACTCGAGAGGCTCCCACGCATAATCGTGGATATACCCTCAAGTGACCCCCAATATATGATCCGACCACTACAAAAAGTTGAACCACGGAGGGATAATCCCCGTAATTATCCTGAATGCGACCTCGTGTGTAACCCCTGTGTGAGAGGGGGATCCTAGAAAGCCTATACGACAATTGGATTTTCTCTCCCTATCGCAAGATGCTAATGTTTGTTTTGAAAAACTTTGGAGAGTTGTACTCACGGCCTAATCCAAAGTACTAGTCCTAGTCTAATGTTGGTGGAAGATTATAAAAACAAAAATGTTCTAAATAAATTTTAATTAGTGATAATTTTACAGCTGTTCTTTACTCAAGGGTGCAAAAAAGTGAAATTGATGGTATTATGACTCAATTCCCAAAAAATGCACCAGAAAATGATAATCAATCTTGTCTTTCGATGACTGTCTATTTAAGGGAAATAGAGAAAGTTCTCTTCATTATCAAACACTGAGATGCAACATCCTCATACACTTGTTTCTCAATCAAATCCAATGCAATGCTAAACAAATTTCAGAAATGCCTTCTAATATCCAAACCAATCACTAAAATATGTCCTTTTCCTTATATGTGAATGATAATCAGATGTAAAACTTCTAATGTCAATCAGACTTCAGGATTAAACAATCAGAAGAAAACCTCACACAAACAAAAATACACTCTTGTCGTGAATAAACAAGAAAGACAAAGATATCCAAATTTGCAAACAAGAACCAAAAACCTCAAACAAAAGAGAAATAATAGAAAACTGACCTCAAAAATCAAATGGAAAGGTTCACAGACCTTTTGATTTCCTCACAAAAGCTTCCACTCAGTCAGAGAAATGAGAAGAAAACAACAAGTTAACTCTAGATCAACAAAGACAAAGAGTGACTTCAAGGCAAGGAAAGAAAATGTCAAATTTCCAAACAAAAGAGGATCAATTCTTAGAAAACAGGGCGTTGAAGGCCAAGAGAAAGATGTACTGAGAGTATGAGACTCTGAGCAAGTGAAAAAAAAATAAAAATGAACCCAAAGAATGAAAACCTAGAGGATTTCTCACAAAAAAGGGGTAGCGCTCTGGTGTAAAGGGCACTAGAGCATTCCAACGCTCTGTGTAAGACCACCAGGGAGTGTGAACACTCTGATAGCAAGGGTAGAGGAGCACTCTTCTTCAAAAGTTCAGAAAAATGCCCAGAAACTTAAAAAATCAAGCAAACTCAGTCAATCAAATTACAAATGATGAAATCAAGAGCCAATCAATCAGATCTAAGAATCAAAGAGACAGTATGGAGAAGGTCAAATGAGCGGGAAAAGGGCCAAAACAAGATCTAGGAAAGGAAACAAAAATCAGAGCTCCTCCCCAGTGGAGTCACCAATTTTTGTTACAGGTGAATCCTCCTGTAGAGAAGCAGATTCCCTCTTGGTCTCTAGACTCCTAAGGCCAAGACAGAAAAGTTCTTAACGTGGACACTGACACCCTTTTAGGTCTAATCAAGCTAATATATGAAGGAGACAAAGAAATATATGTACCTTATTAATGATGTTTGTCCTTGCAAAGTCCAGGCTGAGCTTTGATCCTGATCTCCTTGATAGGTCTTGTAGAACAAACAAAGATACAATGGATTTCCTATTCTACTACGATTAGCTCAAATATATATCTATCTATTGAAGACAAAATCATGTGGAACAAACATAAGTTTGAAATAAACAGGCCAAGCATTGATATATTGATAAGAACAAGTAAAAGTACTTACAATCCTTTGATGAAGGTGCAACAGCTTCTTACGGTTCTCCTTGTCCAACCCCTTTTCTCAAGTAATCTACACTGATTTCTTTGATGACATCTCACTTATGAGATCATAAGTTTCATATATCCAATGTTTTCTGTACCTTTCACCATGATAAGGCCTCCTTATATAACCTTGGAGAGGCCCAACCACTTGAGAGATCTTTGGGATAAGTTGAGGATTCCTCTCCTTTAGTTGAGGATCTTCCCTAAGATCATGCCTTGAACCAAGATTCGAACCCAACTATCTTTAGATATTGAGGGGATTGTCCCTTGATTTCCTCCAACAAACCAAATTTCGCCCAAAAAAGGGTAGCAATCCCCCAAAAGGGGGCACAGAGCATTGTAACACTCCCCCAAAGAGGCCCAAGGAGCATTAACACTCCCTAACAGTGCATAGGAGATCACTTCCTTCCAAATCTGATATTTGAGTGGTTTTTTTAGTGGCAAAATATTTGTACTCTTTGTCAACTGATTTATCTTCTTCAAAACTAGTCTTTGAGGTGTTTTAAGTGTCCCTTTGATGTCGTTAGAGGTACGACATAGGCAAGATGGCAGTGAGATGTTTGTGACACTTGAGACACTTGTGGTAAATATGCGACACTTGCGGACAATATGTGACACTTACAACACTTGTAATGACGACACTTACGACACTATTGAAGTGAGTAATTTTGATGTGTAACACAATGTTTTAAGAATTTGGGGAAAAATCCGAAATATAGGAGACAACTAGCAACACTTACAAACATATCTTACTACCAGGATTATCTAGCATTGGGTGAGGAGATTTGTGCAGATTTTTCCTTTCAAGGCTATTACACCGTCAAGTGTGGAATTTGGCCCAAGGATTTGGATGAGGATTCCTTGAAAATAACATGGAAGGAATGGACAAGAGATTGGAAGGAAGGCTAGGTGAAGGAGCATGCATCTATCCATGTTGAGGATGTGTGCATAAAGGAAGACCAAGAAACAACTCATGATACGCCATCAGAGCTAGAGAGTGAGGTTGATGACACTAGTGTGTTGGATGGGTATACCTTCGATGAATCAACAAAATATGAGGATGCAACATCTCATGATGACTATGAGGAGATGTTCCAATTTGTCGATGTTGCGGATCCAACATCTTCCAGTATGAATGATGATTATGATGAAGGTAGTTCAAGCATGATAGCGCTGACACATGGTGAGTATTCACCACCATATCTCATTTATGATGTCAGTGATGAGGAGGACATGGCTATACCTCCACCTGATGATGAGATTAAACAAATACCCTTAGCGTTGCAAGATTTGGAGGACCTACTATTGGTCAAGGGGAGAATATTGTGCAGGTGTTGACAAAGGAAAATGGTACTCATTAGTTTATTGAAGATATTATGTGGAAAGCACAGATGGAGGAGAGAAAAAAAGGAGTTGCAGATGGGATCACTAGTGCTCAATTACGCATCATCAAAGAAGCACTAGAGAAAATGAAATATGATTACTTGCAATTGTTCATGGATAGGGACCTCTCTCTTAAGTTCGCTAAAGACAAGGAAAGGGAGATTGGGGAGCTTTATTACCAGCTTAGTCTGGCACACTCTTCATTTTTGACAGTAGTAGAGACTCCATCATATTTGGCAACAATGACACATGAGGACATGAGTGGCACTCATGATCTAAGGGAGGATCCTCTTGTGATGATTCCACATGAGGAGCATTCATAGTTGCGGGTGTATGAGGAGAGTTTAGACACGAAGGGTTTTGACCTTGTGGTTAATTTGCATTGGAGGGATCATGAGTCATTTCTTTTGGATCAAGACTTAGCGACATAGATGGTATTTGAGCAATCTCCTTGTGGACCAACCAACAAGGAAGTATATTCACCAGTTTATTGAGGGATTGAGTATAGGATAGATGTGGATACATCACTCTGGGATCCAATTTCATTTGATATTAGTGGAATGATTGATACAATGGAACATATATGATATAGGGTGGTACATGATGATACATGGGTGTGCATTGATGTACACCAATATACAACTATGTACGGTGGTGTACAATGGGTTTTTGGAGCGATTCCCCCTGGGAGAACTCTAGACATGGAATTCAAACATATCATTGATTTTGGTTCACCCAGGATTGATGAGTGGATGGACGATCTTCATGGAGAGGAATATTCCTTAGAGATTGATTTTAGATTGGGATATCATCAGAGTAGGGACATAGAGAAAGATACCCACATGATCACCCTCATATGTTACCTTAATTCATTGGTCATACCATTGGGGTTGACTAGCGCACCTTACACTTTCCAATCTTGTAGGTAGTGGAAATAGCATCTAGTGCTATTTTCTTATGCCAACAATATATTCGGCAGGACGTGGAGGGTGCACCTAAGTCAGATGAGTGAGGTAGGTAGGATTATAGCCATGTCAGAGTCATTTCATTCATGATATGTGATTGGAGCATAGACGAAGATCTAAATTATATTGGATCAGTTCTTAGAGATGACAATTGACATAGTGGTGGATGGAATTATCCACTATGGAGGTTGCAAACATGTAGCTCTTGATACCACTCTTAGGGAGAGGAGCATGAGGCCTAGGTGTGATTCACCTTTCATAGGGAATTATGGTTACTTTCATAAGTATGAGGCACCACATGTGATAGGACTATTTTCCAAAGAGGTGTTTAGACTCCATGGATTACTTAGGTACTGTTATCACTGTTGTTCCTAAGTTTATGTTTTAAGGCTATAAAACATACCGTCAAGGCATCCGAAAATAATTTAAAGGAAAGATTTGGAATTAAGGAGTTAAAGAAAGATAAGAGCAGATTCAGTTTCTCAACTGTCTCTGTCTAGCTTCCTGTTGCTCTTGGATGCTAATGTCACATTCAATAGCAGCCCATGATCTTTCTAGTTCAACCCTATTTGTCGCTGTTTGTAAAATAGTATTGAATAAACTTAGGGAAATGCTGGTTTGATCCTGAAGGCCCAGTTCTACGTTAGGTTGTCTGCTATTAGGGACAGTCATGGATGATATAGTTTAAAAGGTTTATAAGAGGGTTTTTTTAATCAATTGGTTACTTCAGACTTCCAAAGATGAATGAAAAATAGTTTCGAAATCAATAACAGTAATGTAAAAGCACATTCAAGGCCGTTTCCTAGTTTTGTAACAAATTTGAATTTTGTAAACAATGAAACACAATACAGGGAAATATAAGGTTTTTATCGAGAAAGAGTCTTATATTTTGATTAACGATGATGAAAGAGAAACAAGATTTCTAACAGAGTTAAATATTAAGGAACATAAGGTTTTACAGGTCTTAAAATCACTAAAGTAATTTCAGAGGAAAGAATGTAATACTTTCAACATCCAAACCAATCTGAAATAATAAACAACAATGTATATAAATTCAAATTGATTCACTTGTTAGAAAAAACACTTTGAAGGGAAAATTTTAACAAAGCATGATAAACAGGGGAAGACACATAGTTACAAAATTGTAGGATCCAGAATCTTGCTTGCGATTTATATTCTGATGAACCTCAAAACTGAATTTACAAAAATGGCTATCTCCCAAAATTTCAGAATCCCTTTGCTTAGTCTTTTGAAACTCTATTTATACATTTCTATCAAATTTTTTTGTTGGTAACTAACCAACTCCCTAATATTACGGTTACATAATGTCAACCGTTTACAATTTCTTTCAAAATTCTAATAAATAAAACATTTTTAAAAGTTTTAACTTTGCGTTGACGAACTTTCTTTCTCTGCTTCAATGCGTTGAACACATTTGCTCCAAAATTTTACTAAGATCTTGGGCGCCTCAGGTATCTCATTTTCTTCAAAAGAGAAAAACTTTCTCTGTAAATCTGGCAACTGACTTTCTATTGTTTTCTCTGTGAATTTAACATTTTCCAACCTTAAACTTGAAGCTACCATCCACTTATTTATTTCTGTAATGTTGACCAATTTAATATTTGAGATTTCTGCTTTCCTTTATTCGAGCTCTTCTTTTGACTTCAGCTGATGCCTGGCAATGTTGATTTCGCCTAATAACCCAGAACAATCATCTGCTCCAATATTTAATGAATCTTTTACAAAAAGATTAAAGATTCCTTGACAGTTTTCGTTAACTTCTTTTGTGATTCTTTTATATTCTGCCAATTTTGATTCCCAGACTTTTATCATTACATCCCCTTTCATCTGTTCAGAAATAGATAATTTCTAATTTTTTCCAATTTCTTCTATTAGTGAGGAAGCCACTGCTTTCTGAAAAGTAGTCCTTGCTTCTTTTGTTTCCCTTTCTTTCTGGAACACCTGTTCCATAGACCTATTTGTTTTCTGAAAATAGTTCTGGATTATTTCCAGATTACATAACACTTTCTGTTGTTCCTCTTCTATCTTTGCATATATCTCTGATGCCCGCATCCTGAAATTTTCAATTTCAATTATCTGGTTAGCAATAGAAATAACCTTGTCTTGCAAAAAATTATTTTCTTTTCCCAACCTTTGAACCTGTTCTTGAGTGACCTTTATCATGTGTTTTGTCTCATCCAAGTTTTTATTCAACTTTTGGATTTCTTGCATATCATTGAGTCTAGCTTGTTCTAGACCCTTCTGTATTCCCCAACCAATATTTCTTTCATTTTCCTTTAATCTGTTTTGCAACTGAATTATTTCTTGATCCTTTTGCTCAAGCATAGTTGTTAGGTTTCCTACAGAATATATGTTAGCTGATGCTATAGCGCCCATGGTTCCTGCTAACTCTGTAGCAAACTCTCCTTCTTTGAGTTTCTTCCCATCAATGATAACTCTATGCTTCTTAATTGATCTTTCTCCTACAAGATGAATTTCCTGTTTCAAAACAACTCTTCGCTTTTTACTGAAAAAATAATCAGATGGGGGGATTTCATCTCTTGAAATTGGCTCTAGATCACTTGCGTATAGAAATCCTTCATGAGGGATTCCGAAAGTAGACTGTAGTGGAGTCAAAGCTGTGATAGGACTGCCAAGTTCCTTTGAAACAGTTCCTCCAATATTTTTTGGAATATCATCCAAAATTATTGGACTTGTTTCCAGTCCTTTCCCTTTATCTGTCCCTGGTTCTTTTGTCTAAGATTCCTCTATGTTTTGAGGAGTTATTTCAGGATCTTTCAACTTATCTTTGTCACTTGACTTATCCTGAGTATCAGTTTCAAACCCTAGAGGGGTTTCTTCCTGTTCTGGCAATGAAGTCGATATTTCACCTTGTAAAATCTTCGGCAGGAAGCTTCGCCTATGTCGTTGAAAAGATGCAAACCCCACCTGTGAGTCAGGTGACAAGGCTTGTACTCTGTTCTGCACTTCTTCATAAGATTTAACATTTCAGAAAATATCATCATAAAGAGAAACTTCATGTTCATATGCTTTCAAATTGCAATGTATGTAATGCCGACTAATTATTTGATAAGGGTCGTGTTTCATGTGCTCGATGTCTACTAGCTTAACTTCCTCCAATGACTCGGCCTCTGATTTAGAATGACCTATGTTTAATAAAGTTAATTTCCCGATATGAACTGGGAAAGATGGCCATGCCTTTTTCTGAAGGGCTTTTAATTCTAACCCAATACCACCTTTGGCTAATTGATTATCCACTTCTCTGTATACCAATCTATCTGGTAAAAACTTTGGGAGTGCATGAGGTGGAATGGAACAACCATAAACCCTAACATAGGAAAAATTCTCCTCAATAAACCAGTCGGCAACCGATTTGAGGTTTTCTATGATTGCGTAAGAAATGCGAGGGGGTTCACAACCAAAGAATATTTTGTGTAGATGGATAATTACATAATGGCATACATAATAAAAAAGATCTTTTTCATTTTCTTCCTAGAGAGATGAGTGGTATTTATGAACAGGCTCTGGGAAAGAAACATTCCAACTCCAATTCATTAATGGGAAAGGAGTCATAAAACAAATGGCATCCATGATATAAGCTGACATATAAAATGACACAGGTTGCCCTTTTGACTTGGCTTCTTTATACTTTGCAACCTCTGATGTGAGGTTATCTGAAATTTTTTTATGCCAATTAAAACTGCGTCCTTCTGAAACTTCTTCTAGGAAAGGTGTCCAGTCTGCATGAAAGTGACAAGGATCCTTTCTCCCGAAAATTCTACATAACATCATTGCTACATAAACCATATATTCATTTAAGGAAGCTATGGCATAAATCCCATGTAAATCAACCCTAAACTTATTTTCATCCCTAGCTCATCCTTTAATCATGTCCGGGTATGTCTGGCCTACTTCAATGCATTCTTTTCTTTGAAACTCAGCTAAAAACTCAGAATTAAAGGTGTGTCTATAATTGGGCGAGAGCTTATACATTACTTGAATGTGCTCAGGCCTGAATGAGCCGATGACAACTCCTTGCTCATTCAGAATGCTTCTTGTCGGGATATCCACTTTATCCAGAGCCCAGCCGATCATATCGGTATATGACACAAGTCTCGGACGCGCAACGACCTTATGAAGCTCAAACTCGGCAATATCTCGGAGGTGATTTTACGAATCAGAGGTTGCATACTTAAGTTCATCCTCCAGCTTTTCAGAAATTGCAGCCCATGATTTGATGGAGTGTACGCCGAGTGGAGTAGTATCAGAAATGATATCGCCTTCTGGCTGGTTTTCATTTTTCTTCGGAGCTTTTTTGGGTGCCATAGCTCTATGTTAAGCTTGAAAATCTGTCACAGAGAGCGGATAAGAAAACTCAGCTTTGAAATGGAAATGCAGACGTTCGATCTTTCACTTTGAATATATCATAAAATTATTGAGAATTGTACCTCTGCTACGAAGTTAAAGATCTTAATGCCAAAGATATTTTCGAAGATATTCATTTAATGCCTGTACCTAGGCTTTCTAGGTGTTTTCAAATATAATAGAAACTTAATTAATCGGACAACGACGCATTAATGGATATTCAAAGAAAGATTAACTTTAAACCTTGTTTAGAAAGATGATTAATTAGCGTTGATTTTGAGTTAAATTTTAAAAACCTGATTTTCAGAGTTTCGACACTTTTTATGTTGAAGATATATTTCATCTATGAACTCCGATTGCCGAAATCGCGATGTATTATTTTAAATTAAAACGTTTTTATTATGTTAATTAAACGAGACTAGACCTTTTCAGGATTTTGTTAATCGGAAAATCGAGAATCGGGATTTCGGGAAATCTGATGACATGAGTTCGTGCTCTCATGGAATCGCGAACTCCGAAATCGCGAAATGACAATGACATATTTATTTAAAACATGATTTAACTTATCTTAATCAACTCAGTAATCAAGATTAAGGCTAAACAGATATAGTTTATTTCAGAAGTGGATTATGAGTCGGGATTTCGAGGATCGGGATTTCGGGAAATCTGATGACAAGAAACATGTTTCTCATAGAACCGCGAATCCCAATATCACGATGTAATTATTTAAATCTTAATCATTCTTAGCAGTGATTAGATTAATTCAAAACTTTACTTAAATATTAAATGTATCGCAAAATCGGGAAATCGGGAAACATGATGACAAGATTATCTGATCTTATAAAACCGCGAATCCAGATATCACGACGTGATTAACTTAACCTTTAAACCCTTTTAATTGAGAATTAAGTAATTCAAAACTTTAAATAAGTCTTAAAGTATCGGGAAATCGGGGTTTCGCAATTCAATTTGCATCAAACATTTGTTTACGCAAAACTCCGAATCCCGATTTTTTTTTTTTTTTTAGGTTTAAATTAAAATTCGTAAATTTTAAATTACTGCCCGTTTAAAATATTGTTTCAAAGAGTGTTTGAAAACTTATATTCGTTTAGATTTTTTCCGTTCCTTTTCCAAATATAAACAATAAAAAGCATCGCGAATTTATAGGTGATGAAATTCTTGTTTTAAGAAATCTGAAAAACGCAAAGACTCAAGAATTACACTCTTTTATCCTTAAGAATAAAAAATTCAAGGTCTGTTTCAACATAGGCTCCAACTGGGGACCTCGTCTCCCTGCGGGACGAGGAGAACATGCAGACTCAGTGCCTTCATTGGGTAAATGGTGTCAAGGGTTTATCTCCGATAAACTGATCAAGGAGAAGGAAAAGAGATTATATAAAGTCTTTGAAAACCTTTTCAAAACTTCTCATTTATTTGAAATTCAGTTATAGTCTTCTTCAAAATTCGCCTTCCCGTTCCAAAATTGAGTTAGTATTGAGATGATTAGAACAATCTTTTAGAAACTCAACAGATTATGAATATTTCAGCTTGCATCAATCGAAATAAAATTTATAATTTTTAAACTGGGAAGCTCTATGTTGACTTAAGATGAATATCTAGTTTTGAGAAATTGATAACTAGAATAGAATTATAGATAAGTATGACAACCTTACAGACACTTCAAATATTGCTTCACTGCCAGCGGGCCTGTTCAGTACCCCGATGAAGTTATCTGTCCCTTTTTACTGAATTTCCTTTCACCGCTTCGAGTGCTTATTTTATGCTCAGACATTGCTTCACTGCCAGCGGGCCTGTTCAGTACCCCGGTGAAGTTATCTATTTCTTTTATTTTTAGACGAGGGAAATCATTTAAATGAATTTCCTTTCACCGTCTGTAGGACTAGATGGGGGCAATCAATTATGAATTTCCTTTCACCATCTGTCTTATAGTTAGCTTATGCTTACGAAACGGGGGCAATCAGTGATACTTAATATATCAGGGGTGGTGATCTGTGTAAAATTTTATAATAGCGGTTTGTCAACTTGTTTTAGTTATTCTAGACCAATTTTTCTCAACCTTCAAAACCCCTTAGTCTGTAGAGAAAAAGGGAAAAATATTTTCAGGGGATCTTCTTTTGAGCAAGCTTAAAAGTTCAGACAAATTGTTAAGAAACTTAAGATATTCAAAATTAACTCAAACCTAACCATTTTTAGTCAGAGAGAAAAACTATGAAAACTGACTTAACTGAATTTAATCATTTGATGATTTTCAAAGTCAATACAAAATCTCTCCTACTCTAATAAAAAAGTTCGAAAACGTGAGAGATAGTATTGAGGGTATTAAAAGGGATTTTTCAACAATGTGTAAACCATAACACCTCAGATATAATTTCAAAAAGATCTTTGTGGATTTTTTAAATTTTTTAAATTTTTTTTAAATTTTTTTTTAATTTTTTATTAAGTTAACTAATTTTTAATTTTAACAAAGAATTTTTCAAAAAAATGAAAAAGAAACCTGTATATACAATTTTATTTATTATATATATATATATATATATATATATATATATATATATATATATATATATATATATATATATATATATATATATATATATTATTCCATATAATGCTTCAGAAAACGTCCATTTACAGGGGCATTCTGGATCTTACCATCCAAATTTTCAAGTAGAAATGAATTTTTTCCATCAGAAGATGATACCTTAAAGGGTCCGTACCAAATATGATCAAATTTACCATTTTTTCCTGAATCTTCTTTTCGTGCATCCCACCTCAAAACTAGATCTCCTAGGAGAAAGTTCATGTTCTTGGCTTTGCGATCAAATAACATCTTCATATCATCCTGGTACTTCTGCAACTTTTCATCCATTACATCCCTGTGCTGCTGAACTTCAATCAGCTGGTTTATCCTTCTTGTGAGAGGGTTTGGCTCTTCCTTCTCATCCTGCCATAGTTTCATCACAGGAAGTGCTAAGTTTATGGGCAACACTACATCTGTTCCATAAACCATTTGAAAGGGAGAATTACCGATAGACTTTTTTGTGCCTATCTGATTTGCCCATAGAGCATATTTTAAATGTAAATGCCAAGATTTTTTATTTTCATTTAAGACTTTTTTGATTATACTGATCAAACTCTTGTTAGAAGATTCTGCCAGACCGTTTCCCTGCGGATAGTATGCTGTGGAATGTCCTAACACAATATTATATTTCTGGCAAAAACTGACCATGGCCATAGAATTGAAAGCCTGTTCATTGTCTATGACTATCTTTCTAGGACAACCAAATCTTGACAATATATTCTCTTCTAAAAAATCTATAACCACTGAATCAGTGGCCTTCCTTGTTGGGATTGCTTCCACCCATTTGGTGAAATAGTCTGTAGCAGTGAGAATCCATCTATGTTGGGCACTTGAATGGGGATTTATCTCACCTATGAAATCAAGTCCCCATTGTTGAAAAGGAGCTTCTGTCTTAACTGAGACTAATGGCATCGCTGGTAGCTTATGTTTTCCCGTAAAAAAATGGCAAGGGCTGCAAGCTCGTACCTTAGCATTTACATCTGGGAAAAGTTTAGGCCAGTAGTAACCAACCCTCAAGATTTTGTATGCCGTTGCTCTCCAAGCATGGTGTCCTCCACAAACTCCTTCATGAAACTGACTTATAACTTCCTCTATTTCTGATTCGACCAGACAGACTAAAAGGAAACCAAGCGGGTCTTTCCAGTATAATCGTTTCTTGGAAATACAGTATTTAACTTCATGCAACTTCAACATTCTGACTTTGGAAGGTGAAAAATCATCTGGACATTTCAAAGTTAACAAATAGGTTACTATGTCCTTGTACCAATTTGATGATGCGAATTTCTCATCGATCTTGTTTTCGACTATTTGATCATCAAGTTCATTCATATCTATCCATCCTTCTTCCTCTTGAACACTGTTTAT
The DNA here is from genome assembly GCA_009831015.1 of Picea engelmannii. Lineage (NCBI taxonomy): Eukaryota > Viridiplantae > Streptophyta > Pinopsida > Pinales > Pinaceae > Picea > Picea engelmannii. Next base: position 263,526 of record ML782327.1, on the reverse strand, counting down.
CCCGAGAGCCCTGAAATTGGATTCAGATAGAAGTTTAGCTAAACCCTGTCCTTTTACTAATTTAGTCGGTTTAAGCTCCAAGTCAAACTCTTGAATTTTTGCAAGCCATCTGCCTCTTTTACCATCACTGTCTGCTTGAACCATGATATCTTTTACAGCACTAGTGGGTACATATGCAATGAATTTAGAATGTAATACATACGTTCTGAAAGATTTCAATGCTTTTACCATAGCGTAAGCTTGCTTTTCCATTATATTGTATTTAAGTTCAACATCCCGGAGGTTTTTACTAAAGAAGGCTATGGGTTGCTTGAAACCTTCTTCATTCTTCTGAATGAGTACAATAGCAAGCGTATGTTCAGAGGCAAATGAAAAAATGAGAAAATCTTTAAGATAATCTAGACTTGCTAGTACTGGTGCCTCACTTATGACTTTCTTAATACGGGCAAAGGATGCCTTAGCTTCTGCCGTCCACTTTACTTCACTGTTTTTTTTGAGCATATCTGTAATCAATTTAACAATTTCAGCGAAGTTAGGAACAAATATTCTCAAGAAATTTATTTTTCCTAAAAATGATTGAATTTCTTTAACATTTCTAGGAATAGCTAATGTATCTATAGCCTCTACTCTTTTAGGGTCAATTTTGATTCCATCTCGGGATACTATATGACCCAACAACTTGCCTTCCTGCATAGCGAAATGAGACTTTTTAGGATTTAAGGATAGACCAAACCTGCGACATTTTTCAAATGTTTGTTTGAGATGAATCATATGGTCTTCATCTGATTTTGAAAAAACAGTCAGATCATCCAGATATATAACTACGAACTTGTCCCGTTTGTCGACAAAAGCAATATCCATCGCTCGTTGAAAAGTAGCTATTGCATTCATTAGTCCAAATGGCATTTTATCATACATAAACGTGCCCCAAGGAGTGGTAAATGCAGTTTTTTCCTTGTCAGGCTCACTAACAACAATTTGATTATAACCTGAAAAGCCATCAATCATAGACATTCTAGTAGCCCCTACTACTTTTTCAAGAACGTGGTCCATTTTTGGTAGAGGATAATTATCTTTAAGAGAAGATTTATTTAGATTTCTGAAGTCAACGCATAATCTAATTTCCCCATTTTTATTTCTAACTGGGACTAGATTAGCTACCCAATCAAAATATCTTAAGGGAACAATAATTTTAGCGTCTAAAAGTTTTTTAACTTCTTTCTCAATGACAGGTAATAAAATCGGGTTAAACTATCAGAGTTTTTGTTTGAAAGGTTTGACGCCTGGTTTAAGTGGTATTTTGTGTTCTATCATCGAAGTGTCATATGTTTTCAAATCTTCGTATGACCATGCAAACACATCTTTATATTTTTTCAACAACTCCATGTATTTGATTTTGTTTTCTACTGATAAAAATTTAGATAATTTAACCATTTTGGGATTGTCTTCGGTTCCTACGTTACAATCTTCAACCTCCTCTGGTTGAGGTTGTAGAGTGGTTTTAGAAGGAATGTCATCTTTATTAAAGAGTCTTTCCAAAGGAATCAGACCTTTGGGGATTTGATTGTTCTTAAGAACAAGCATCCGGTGGTTAGCGATTT
>ML782327.1:207184-243524 GCA_009831015.1 Picea engelmannii | reverse complement strand
TTAAATTAAAATTCGTAAATTTTAAATTACTGCCCGTTTAGAAGATTGTTTCAAAGAGTGTTTGAAAACTTATATTCGTTTAGATTTTTTCCATTCCTTTTCCAAAGATAAAAAATAAAAGGCATTGCGAATTTATAGGTGATGAAATTCTTGTTTTAAGAAATCTGAAAAACGCAAAGACTCAAGGTCTGTTTCAACAATCACCATGACAATCATGCTTCAAATATAAGTTTAAATTTAGAAGGTGACTAAATCAGTGTAGATACATGGCGTTATTTGGAGGCTTAGGTCATATATGGCGGAGATGTGGATAAATATAGCAGGAGCACGAAGGAGGGAGTCCTACGGACCGTTGATCTTGGGGAAGCCCGGATCAACGGTTGGAACCCATATCGGGTGACGAAGCAACACGTGACTTAACTGATCGAGGTTGGGTTGGGGAAAACCACCATGGTGTCAGTCGTAGACGCATGACACCCTCAGAGATACATTAGGGAGAAATGCGGTCTGCCTAAAACAATTTTCGCAAAAGCCCTGATGTCACGTGTTCTAATACGTCAAATCAACGATTCGTGTAGGGGAAATCAACGCTTGGTCAGATCATCGCACACCACTCATTCAGGTACTTCACGACCATGCAATGTCAGGGGAACGCTGATGGATAACGAACTCAAAGGCTAATAATTTGAAATGGATTGGTCGAGCATGGTAAATAAACGTACCTGCAAGTAATCTTGTTAGTGATTAATGATTGGAACTTGATAACCTATATTCAAGTATGGGTGGCGTTATTCTACTCCCGGAAACTGTCGTCCCTTGCATAAGTGGAGTAATCTCAAGATGGATCAATTTCTTCAGTTCTGTAGAATTAAGGGAGACAAAATCATGGCCTCTGCAAGGTCTAAAGATATGGATAACATCAATTGAACAATGTCCATTGCAACAAGGATCTCAACTAATGTGTCAAACTTACCAATAAGTGAGAAAGAAGGTGGGTTGCGCAGATATTAGCAACCAAATTTCATACAGATCTTGCAACTGAATCAAAGTTGGGGGTTAGATTAAACCATGTTATGAGGGACCTGGTCATCAATGAACATGCAAATGAAATCTGCAAGAAGGCAGCGAAGAAGAAGCAGAGAAAACAACAGAGAACATAAATCAGAGCTGAGATGATGGAGAGCGTCGGAGAAAATCAATTCGCTTGGTTGAGCACTCTGAAAGAGGAAATTTCCAAGATGAAATGAATTATAAGGTAGGATCAAGTACATTCCAACAAGTTTTGGACAGATGGCGGCCCTAGACATGACATACCTGTTTCTAACGGTCCCTTTAAAATAGGACAACTGTTATTATAATCATTCCTTTTTGTAACTTATCTCTATTTTAGAATTATGGGGAAGTCTAAGCGTTTTGAATTCCATAAGTAATTCCTCTATATATATATATTATCTTGAGGATATAGAAATCATGGAGAAAAGAGGAGCCCACCCTCTATGCAGGAAGACTTTTGTAAATTTTGGGGCTAGAATGAATATATAAATGTAGAAGCATATTTTGGACTGTTTATGAAAAGATTCTAAATGGCAGTGATATGAGTCTTGTTTTCTTTCATAGTATGTGTTTCCTGTAATCTTATATTTCATTTACACTTCCACCTGTCTAAATTGTTGAAACAAAAACCCGGAATTCATCATTGCGATGTTCTTGGCTTAGCAATTTAGACTATGTTTATTTCTTCTTAACCAATTAAGAATTCATTTTAAATATGCTCTGATGCAGTTATATGTTTCTTTTACCTCTGATGCTTTGCAAATTTTAGATATAAACTCAGACTCATCGACTCATTTATCCTTTCCCTCTTGATAGTTTCATGTCTTGACAATGCATTTTTCATTCCTGACTCCATAAGCCCAAATGTCATCTTCATTTCTTCAGTTATTTGATAAAAATCCCCCAAAACAAACCAAATCTAGCCACTAATTTCCATAGATATATCAAGTGACACGAGAGAGCCCTCTCTGAGTTGAGCAGGCTAGTACCTCATCTCTAAAGCTAGTTGAAACAATTACCTCTGTCGTTTGTTTATTCAACCAGACAAAATTTACAGAGTGCTAACATTCTGGTGCCGTTGTCGGGGATGAAATTGAAAATTTTTCCGTGGGAAGAACGACATGGTTGAGTTCTAAGGTCTGAGAGCAGTAAACACTTAGGCACATATTGGCTGTATTCCTTCTCTGGTGACTCCACATGTCAAAAAAATCAGTTTGAAGGCGATTCCACTGGTAGAAGAATCTAGAGAATTTCAATTTTCACTCGCGACTCCACTCTCAATGAAGAATACAGCTTCCAAAACATCAATGGTGACTCCACTCGTAATGCACAATCCATATCCCAAGACGTCATTGGAGACTTCACTCAATTTCGAGTACTGAATGCAGTTCAAAGGATCTGTTGAAAGACGACGACCCTTGGCTGAGGTATGCGAAGGCATTATGAAAGAAAACAAATGCTCAAAATGAATTTTTTTTCAGATCATTGTGCTATTTGTTATAAGATGTCCTTGGTCCTTTCTCGAAAATACTAGGAAAGTTATTCTTTGCTTACTACATGCAAATAATGACCATGACAATCTAGAAATTATATATCCCCCTCTTAAAATTACACGAACGTCCCCTCAGTTTATTACTCATTTTGATAAATAAATTTCATCTGGGCTATGAGGTGACCATAACCAAGTTGATGAGCCTCAAGAAACCAGGGTTGATATTTCATCTCCTGCACTTGATCCAACACTCTCCAAGACTCAGCATAGATACATACCCTTAAATTTACCCCACATCTTTCATAATTTCCCTCCAAAACACTATGAGTACCTACCTATGTTTGATGGGGAACCTGATAGCATCTCAGCTGAGAAACACATCCAAGGGTTTGAGCATTTTATAGATTTGTTTTAGATTGAACATGATGATGTCTGTATGAGGGCCTTCTCTTAGTCTTTGAAAGGAGATACCAAATACTAGTTTAAACATTTGCAACCAGAGGAAATTAGCTCATGGGAGGAATTGAAGGACATCTTTTTAAAGTTTTGGGGAAATAAGAAGTCTTTGGACCTACATCTTAGAGAGTTCTATGCTTTGGAAAATAAGGACAATGAAACTATTTCTGTATTCAACAAAATGTTTTCCAGTATCTATCAAAATTTACCCAAAGAAATTTGACCCCCTGAAGCTGCTGCTATGATCCATTATGAAACTACTCTCCATCCAGATTTGTCTCTCCTTCTTATGGAAATAAGATCCAAGTCCTTACAACAAATGTTGTATGATGCTCAGGACATTCAACACAACATCCAAGCATGTGAACATATTCAAAATGAAGGACCAAACGCCCAAGAATGTGAAAGGGAATATGAGAAGAAAGAGGTATATTGGGATCTTGAGCATAGATTTGAAAATACCACAGGTCCTTTTGCAGTTTCCAACACCAATGATTCTAAAAAAAATTATATTACACCTGTTGAAAGAGGGGGTGCCAATCCATCTCATGATGATTGTTTTATGTATTCATTTATAGATGGTCAAGAAAATGAGATTACAAATCTATTTGTTGAAGAACAGGTCGATGTCCCTAATTTGTTCTTGTTAGATGACATCTTACAGACAATTGATTTGCTTGTATATGACAAATATGAGGAGAATTGCGATGTTGAAGATTTTCTTTTTTAGCAGTACAATGAGATAAGTCAACCTACATATTACGGTTACAAAGGGTAGAGTATTGGATCAACCGAAGAAAATTCCATACCCTTGTGCTTTGCTGCATTCAAATTTTTGAGAGAGAATTATAAAATCATTGTTGAAGCAAGCAATTTTTTGCTGATGCAAAGTCACACCAAACCAACGAAACATATTGACAAGATATTGGAGAAATTTTCTCAGGTGCTTGATGATCCTGTTCCTTGCTTTGTAGAAGGCCTTGTCAATTCAGAAGTGCAGTCATCGATCAAAGACAAAGCTGAAAGTGAGCATGTCCAACAATCCAGAGAGATGGAGAAATGTACCTATGACGAAACTGGAGAAAATGAAGAAGGTTTTTAGTCAGGTAACATAACGTTGCCATTGTGTTTTTCCTCATTCGAACTGTTGAAACAAAGTAGTGTTTCAAATCATAAAATATCCAAGCATGAAGTTGAAAGTGAAGAAAGTAGTGGGCTTACAGATAAAAATTCTCTCCCCTTATGTTTTTCTTCCTTTGCATGGTTAAAATAAAATCATGAGGCTTCAGAGAAAAAAAGAAGTTCTGACTGTATTCACAGTAGTACGGTTTTAGATGAAAAGGTTGTTATCATTGAAGAACACCAACTGCACTCACATGCATTGAAGGATCATTACTTGAAAAATTCGGAGTGGGAACCTGCGCTTAATCATCAGATTAAAGAGGAAGTTGATCAAGAAATTGTTGTTGAAGGTCATTTCCCTTCTCCTAAAACTAATGCAGATGTTCAAGAATATTCCCAGCAAGGGAAAGTATTTCAAGGTTGCCTTTCTTCCCTTGAAAATTACGTAGTGATCCTATTTCTGAACAACCTAAACATGGATGGAGATTTTGAAACTTCACCTATGGAGACTCCAAGTAGCGAGGGAACACTTGTAGAGGAATATTACTCTTCTGTCTTGACTCTTGAAAAGGAAACATGTTTTCATATAATCCATGATCCCAAGACACATGATATGGAGAAGGTCTATAATCAGAATTCACCAATAATAGAGAACTGCAACAAATCAATGTCTGTATCAAATTTGAGTCCTTTTACACCAGATGAGTTTCTCCTACCATGGTTATCTTATGACTCAAGAAATCATTACTACCAAACTTCTCAAAATTTTTGCCAGTTTTTTGATAGAAGTCAACAAGTTGAATCACCTGAAAATAGAAATGTAGTGGAAGGAGTGAAATGTGATCATTGTTTTATGCATATCTTAGAGGATCCATTTGCGATCCTGCTGGAGGAAGTGAACAATCCAGGCCCTTTAAAGTTTTTTAGAATTGGACTTATAGAGAAAATTTTTAATGAATCATCAACAAAAGGGTTTTTGAACAAGTAAGTGCAAAAGAAATGAACGATGGATAGAGTGTTGTCATGGCTACATTGGGATTATGATTTCACTTTATTGACAATATTTTTTCAGCAGTTAGGGTAGGTAGGAGTGTGCGAATAAGCTTGTTGATCAAGCATTGTTCTATATTAGTATATACAGTTAGATCCTAACAATATTTTTTCAGCATCCAATGGAAAGAAGTTTGAAAAAGACGGTTTTAAGATTTGATGATTCAGTCTCCAAGATGAAACAGGATGCCCACACACGTTTGAAGGAGGCCCAATGAAGAAGGCACCGGGTCTATAGTTATTTGCTACCTCACAGGGACGATAACATCCCCAGTTGGAGCCTATGTTATCACCATGACAATCATGCTTCAAATCTAATTTTAAATTTAGCAGGTGACTAAATCAGTGTAGAGACATGGCGTTATTTGGAGGCTCAGGTCATATATGGCGACGATATGGAGCGCAAAGGAAGGATTCCTACAGACCGTTGATCTTGGGGCAGCCTGGATCAACAGTTGGAACCCATATCGGGCGACGAAGCAGCGTGAGATTTAATTGATCAAGGGTGGGTCAGGGAAAACCACCATGGTGTTAGTCGTAGACGTGTGGCGCCCTCAGAGATACATCGGGGGGAAAGGAGGTTTTCCTAAAACCATTTTTGCAATAGCCCCAATGTCACTTGTTCTAATACGTCAAATCAATGATTCGTTTAGGGGAAAGAAACGGTTGGTTAGATCACCGCATGCCACTCGTTCGGGTACTTCACGACCATGCAATGTCAGCGGAACACCGCTGGATAACGAAATCAAAGGCTAATCATTTGAAATGGATTGGGTGAGCATGGTAAATCAACATACCTGCAAGTAATCTTGTCAGTGATTAATGATTGGAACTTGATAACTACTGATATTCAAGTATGGGTGGTGTTATTCTGCTCCCAGAAACCATCGTCCCATGCATAAGTGGAGTAATCGCGAGCTGGATCGATTTATTTAGTTCTGTAGAATTAAGGGAGACAAAATCATGGCCTCTACAAGGTCAGAAGATATGGATAACGTCAATCGAACAATGTCCAATGAAACAGGGTTCTCAACTAATGTGTCAAACTTACCAATAAGTGAGAAATAAAGGTGGGTTGTGCAGATATTAGCAACCAAAGTTCATACAGATCCTGCAACTGAATCAAAGTCGGGGGTCAGATTAAAACTTTTTATGAGGGACCTGGTCATCAATGAACACGTGAATGAAATCTACAAGCAAGCAATGAAGAAGAAGCAGAGCAAACAACAGAGAACATAAATCAGAGGTGAGATGATGGAGAGCGTCGGAGAAAATCAATTCACTTGGTTGAGCACTCTGAAAGAGGAAATTGACAAGATGAAATGAATTCTCAGGTAGGATCAAGTACATTCCAACAAGTTTTGGACAGATGGCGGCCCCAGACATGACATACCTGTTTCTAACGGTCCCTTTAAAATAGGACAACTATTATTATAATCATTCCTTTTTGTAACTTATCTCTATTTTAGAATTATGGGGAAGTCTAAGCGTTTTGAATTCCACAAGTAATTCCTCTCTCTCTATATATATTATCTCAAGGATATAAAAATCATGGAGAAAAGAGGATCTTTCCCTCTGTGCAGGAAGAATTTTGTAAATTTTGGGGCTAGAATGAATATATAAATGCATAAGAGGATTTTGGACTGTTTATGAAAAGATTCTAACTGGCGGTGATATGAGTCTTGTTTTCTTTCATAGTATGTGTTTCATGTAATCTTATATTTCATTTACACTTCCACCTATCTAAATTGGAGAAATAAAAACCCAGAATTCATCATTGCGATGCTCTTGGCTTAACAATTTAGACTATGTTTATTTCTTCTTAACCAATTCAGAATTCATTTTAAATATGCTCTGATGCAGTTATATGTTTCTTTTTCCTCTGATGATTTGCAAATTTTAGATATAAACTCAGACCCATCGCCTAATTTAGCCTTTCCCTCTTGATAGTTTCATGTCTTGACAATGCATTTTTCATTCCTGACTCCATAAGCCCAAATGTTATCTTCATTTCTTTAGTTATTTGATAAAACCCCCCCAAAACAAACCAAATCTAGCCACCAATTTCCATAGATATATCAAGTGACACGAGAGAGCCCTCTCTAAGTTGAGAAGGCTAGTGCCTCAGCTCTAAAGTTGGTTGAAACAGTTACCTCTGTCATTTGTCTATTCAGCCAGACAAAATTTACAAAGTGCTAACATGTACATTGATGGTGATCAAGATAGAAAATCACCCAGTGCAGTTTGGCAGGAGTCAAATAGATTAGAAGGACTGAAATTGACTCCTATTACTAGGTTTCTAATAGATGATGTCATACCGAAGACTTGGATCATTTTGACTCTGATAGTTATCAATATGACACAACAACAAATAGTAGGTATTGGGGGTGGTGGAATTCCAATTTGGTGGTGGGATCCATGAATTCATCTAAGTGATAGGTTGATTAAGATGATGATTAGTGATAAAGCTATGATAGTAATTGGCTTGCTTTATTTTTGGGACTTCAGGAGAGGGGAGGTTGACGATTTCTCTATATGGAAGGGAAAACTTGAGGCCAACCATGGATTTGTATACTTATACTTCATTGAGACACCTTCGCAAGGGAAGATTCATGATAATGGTTTCAGTTCCTTCAAGGAGTTCAGCTTGGATTCTAGGAGAGGAGGACATAGACTGGGAGCATTAGTTTGAAGATGATGATTAGTGTATGGAATCATCAACATGGTGGTACCCTTATGGGATTAGAGTGGGACAGTGGGATTACATTGCTTTCCATTTCAGATACTATTAGAGATGTGATCGCTGGTTTTGACTTTCCAGAGTTTACTTTTGGGAGGCTTAGGAGTGGATGCTAGGAGGAGTGGTCTTCCAAGAAGTTGGTTGAATTTATGCAAATTATGATTACTTAGCTTATTAGGAGTAGGTAGGCGGATACTGATATTTTCACCTTACAGATCAACGTTATGAGTAGAGGGTGCTTCATGTCTTACAGGGTAGTGTGGGATCCTAGTGACTTTACCTTCTACGAGGTTCTTCTATTTAGGGACTCTATGGACGATATGTTGGGGGATTATCTAGATTATGCTTAGATGATTGCAGTAGGCTAGGGGTACTAAAGTATTATGGATTTTCCCTTTGACACTTGGAGATGAGTTATATTGGTTGATGACCACATAGACTTCTCTATGATGTCCTCTTTTAGAGTTGGGATACATTGGATGGGTATGACCCTTGATAGTGGATGGAATCCTTTGAGGAATTACAACCTATGGATGTAGAGTGGGAACGATGGTTAGACGACTATGATCAACGTGGTGCAACATCAATGTGGTGTTTCCTTTCCGAGTATAGCTCGTGACCTCGAGATTTCAGTAGGAGACAATGCGACAATTAACACAGAGGCAATAGATAGTTTTTTCTTTCATGAGATTGGTTCCCTAGTAGAGTAGTTCCTTGGTGGGTTGATCGAGTTGTTGTAGAATAGAGTGGTCTGAATTGTGGATGGTTTTCATGAGACCTCAGATGTCAGTACATTACCAGACCACATCTTGAGCGGAGGGTGCTTCACCTCTTACATGGTGGTTTGGGATCCTGACATCATTTTTAGTTTCAATTTGGATTAGTCAATGGAGTGCTAGGTCATGATGGCATTGCTTGAGGATAAACAATATTTGGGAAGAAGGATTTTTCATGTCCCCATTCTTGGGTTTCCACATTTTGTAGTAGAAGGGACTTCCATGGTTTTCCAATAAAGAAAAATGAGTAAAAAGGGGTTCATTTACTATCACTTAGTTAGGAGATGTTATGTTTTTAAAGCAACATCAGGGAAGTAACGTAGCTTTATATTAATAAGTTAACTATTATTAAAGTGAATTTTAATCCCAAAGTGAAAATTGGAGGGAAATAAGGGTTATATTTGATTTAGTCAAAAGGGGAAAATTCTAAAAGCTACAATTGAGTTGGTCAAAAAAGGGAAAGTTCTAGAAGGATCAAATTAGTCCAAAAGGGGAAAGTTCCAGAAGGCATGGAGGAAGGATCTATAAGGGGTTGGAAAAGTATAAAATAAGGGTAACTCCTCACTTCCCATTATGATGATTTGGCATTTTATTGAAGTGCTCTTGTAGTTGATGTTTTCGTTGCGGTTTTTGGAAAAACCCTTCCACTATTGGATTGGTTTCGGTGGTGCAATATCCACACTAGATAGACAAGAGGGGAATACATCCAAGATTTACATTGGAGCTAGACAATAAGGAGGAGGTTCCATACAAGGTCTTCATTGGAGCTTCACTTGGGAGTTTATTTTCAGTTTGTGGTAGATTAGGTCGCGTAGGAGATTGGTGAATATTTTGAAGGAGCCCGTACTCAGAATTTGTAGGTGTGAGGAGGGTTGTGAGTAAATTGTGGTATAGGAAAACCCCACGGGTTGAGCATACAGTATCTCACGAGGCCCTTGTTGGTTTCCCAGCCTCGTTGGATTGCAAATATGAGTTGGGTACGGATGAACTTATTTTTGCAGTGAGTATTTAGGAGCAAATAGAGACTGTTGATATTATGGTATCTATGGGAGGTATTAACCTCCACTTGTAACCATTGAAGAGACTAGATTATTCTGGAAAGCAAGAGAAACCCTAAAGACTTGTATAATAATATTAGAAGACAAGTTGGATTAATAGAATAATTAATATTGTGTTATTAGCCCCTAGGAAGAGAAGTCATCCCAGTCAGTTAAGATGGAGTAGTATACATAGAGGGTGCTAGAGCTCATTTGTGACTCACTCACTTATGACTGCATAAGGACAAGAAGTGCGCATGAGTGAAGGAGAACTGCAACTATTGCAGTAGTGACTTTGTCTTGGGTTATTGGTTTGGACTTTTTACTTGGTATTTGGTTTTCCTTTCTTGGTGGTCTAGCCTTGGTTGGCTATTGGTCTGCTACCAGAATTATTATATCCGTCAGGGTTAAGGTGCTCGGGGGTGGCCTTTGTGCTTATGGTTGGGTGACAATATTGTTATATTGTCTATGGTGAATTGAGCACACCTATTTTTCTAACAAGTTATGGGCCCACACCTCCTTCAGTCAGTCTAACCACTACAAGGAAGCTAAGCCATAAGATTATCATGCTCGTTGAAGAACTTCCACTAGGGTTTCTAGCAGGTGTAGTTACTAAAGCACTACTACTATGGTTACTAGCAGGTGCAACTGCAAACCCTGAAACCTCTTTCCCAACACCTTATGATGGATCACTTTACTCAAGGAGAGGATATTATAGTGTTCCTTAGTCCAATGCATCTATTGGCACTCTCAGAAGGAAAAAACGTCAGGGTTGAGAGTTTGGGTCAAAGTCAAATTTTGACTAGTCCAAGTCAACATTTGACTAGTCAAAGTCAAAGTTTGACCAACTATCAGTCAACAAAAATAATGAATGAAAATACAAATCATATACACTATTCAACTCTTACAATAATTCTTGAAGATGACATGTGGATAATTGACAGTGGAGCTTCCAGGAATATGATAGGAGACCCGATCAAACTCTCCAATCTGAATGAAAAGAAGACATCCTACAAGGTAGAACTTGGAGACAAGAACACCTATCTAGCCAAAGGAATTGGTCAAGCCTCCATCAAATTGAAATCATGTAACAATGTTCATTTGAGTAATGTATTATATGTACTTGGTTTAGAAAATAATATTGTATCTATATCTTTCCTAGAAGACAAAGAAAATAGAATAGCCTTTGTAGATGGTGAAGTACTATCTTGGTCTAGAGACTCCGGCATAGAGAATGCTAGAGCTATTGGAACTCGTGAAGGAATATTATACCGACTACTAGAATGTAATGATGAATCTCTTGTACATGATGAATTCAATCCTAGTTAACTTTGGCATATAAGGTATGCTCATATTAACTACCAAGCATTTCCTTTCCTTGATAAAATGGTTGAAGGAATAATAGAACTACAATCTACACATGAAGGAATTTGCAGAGGATGTGCACTTGGTAAAAATGTTAAGAATCCATCCTCAAGTAGCAATAATAGATCTAAGGAAATCCTATATCTAATACATTCAGATGTTTGCGTTCTGATGCTAGTAAAATATCTAGGAGGTTCTCTTTATTATGTAACCTTCATATATGATTACTCAAGAAATACTTGGTTATATCTCTTGAAGACAAAGGATGAAGTTTTCAACAAGTTTCAAGAATTCAAAGAAAAAATAGAAAACCTCACAAGTAAGAAAATCGAGACATTGAGAATAGATAATGGAGGATAATACACATCCAAGGAATTTGTTGCCTTTTTCAAATTAGTAGGGATTAGGAGGGAGTTAACCGTTCCTCGTAATCCTCAAAAAAATGGTGTACCAGAAAGGAAGAATAGATCCATTGAGGAAACCATGAAGGCACTAATGAATGATCAATGCTTATCCATGTATTTATGGGGGTAAGAAGCCATGGCATCAATATATGTTCAGAACAAAGTCCCCACCGCATATTCAAGGACATGACTCTAGAAGAAGCCTTCTCAGGAAAGAAACTTAATGTGGAACACTTAAGAATATTTGGGTGCCATGTTTACATTCATATCCCCAAGGATAAAAGGAAGAAACTAGAACCCTTAGGAAAGAAGGGAATATTTGTTGGATATAGTGAATCCTCCAAAGCCTACATAATATATATTCCATAACAACATAAGATTGAAGTCAACAAAGATGTAACCTTCAATGAGAATATGGAATTCAAGAAATATATAGATGAATCCATGGAAGAAGAAGAATATGAAGAGACTAAAGAACAAAAAACTTATCTTCCAGAAAGTCAGAATGAAGAACTAGAACAACTTGATCATCCGATGCAACCATGCAAACCTATTGAATAAGTAATTGTACCCAAAACTAGAAAAAGTAAAGCTTGGATTGAAGCTACTCTACAAGAAGCAGAGAGACTCAAAGCTCCAAGTGTCACTTTCAGAGAAAGAAAGAAGCCCAAAAGATTCTCTAGCTATGCAACATGTATGAAAAAAATTACAGATGAAGAACCCACCACATTTGAAGAAGAAACTCAAAAGAAACATTGGAAAGAAGCCATGACAGAAGAATACCAGTCTATCATGAAAAATGACATGTGGGAAATCATGTCTAGACCCAAGAAAAAATCAATGGTAACTTCAAAATGGGTCTATAAGATCAAACTTGCAGTAGACGAAAGCATGGAAAAATACAAGGCAAGGTTCGTAGCTAGAGGGTTCTCCGAAAAGGAGGGAGAAGATTATGATGAAACCTTTTTTCCTTTTGCAAGATATACTTCTATTAGAGCCATTATGTCTCTTGTTTCTTCCATGGGATTGAGTCTACACCAGATGGATGTAAAGACAAATTTTCTTAATGGAGCAATTGAAGAAGAAGTGTACATTGAACAAACTCAAGGTTTTGAGGTACATCCCAGAGACACTCATGTTTTTAGATTAAAGAAATCCCTATATGGACTCAAGCAAGCTCCAAGAGCTTGGTATGCTAGAATTGACAATTACTTAATAAGACTTGGTTTCTATAAGAGTCATGGAGATTTAAATCTCTACTACAAGGTTGTGAACAATGCACCTATGATTCTACTACTGTATGTTGACAATTTATTCTTGATAGGTGCAGAGTCTCTCATCACCTAGTGTAAGAAGGAATTATCTTCTGAGTTCGACATGAAATATATTGGTCTCATGCACTATTACTTGGGACTAGAAGTATGTCAGAAGTGTGGTGAAATCTTCCTTGGACAAGGAAAGTATGCAGTGAAGACTCTTCAGAAATTTGGAATGATGGATTGAAAATCCATGGCCACTCCTATGACCATAGTTATAAGAAAAGTAAGAGACTCATATTATGATCCAGTATACTCATACCTATATTGGAAATTGATTTGGTCATTGATGTATCTAGTGAATACTCGATCAGATATTTACTTTGTTGTAAACACTTTAAGCTAGTTCTAGGTGGAACCCAAACATGAGCATTGGATAGTTGTAAAGCATGTTCTAATATATATTCATGGGATGCTAAAATATGGTTTAAGATACACCTCATACAATGATATATAGCTTCATGCATTCACATATTTAGATTGGGCAGGGAGTGCAGAAGACAAAAAGAGTACTTCAGGGATGTGTTTCAATTTGGGCTATGCTATGATATCATGAGCCAGTGGGAAACATAAGTCTGTCACACTCATCATAGAAAAAACATAATATATCGTAGCATGTGAGGCATGTACCGAAGAAGTATATTTGAGGAAGATGATTTTTGGATTATTTGATCATGTACCAGATTCGACCGTAATATACTATGACAATCAAAGTTGTATGAGGATATCAAAACACCTAGTGTTTCATGACCGGTCGAAACATATTGAGATCAAATACTACTTTATTCATGATAAAGTCTAAGAAGGAGAAGTGAAACTCCAGTATATCTCCACAGAGGAGCAGGTAGAAGATATTTTGACAAAGCCTTTGTCCATAAAGTTTGCGTACTTAAGGGACAAGATGGGGCTCGTGGAGATAACTCCCTTAGTTGAAAGGGAAGAGATGGCTCCGTAGGTTTGGAGGGAGCACTGATATATATTATTGATTCATGGGAAGTCATTTTCAAGTTTGGAAAACGGTCCAAGTTGGGAATTTCCTTTCCAGTCTGGAAAGTGGTTCAAGATTTCTAATAGACATGAATTTTCCAGTTCAGAAAATGGTCCAGATCAGACAATCATTTTCATAATAAAAATGGTCCGATAGATTATTGATGTACCATAGAAAATGATTCCCCTTGTGGTTAGTGTGGGGTAATGGTCTAGGAAAATCATTCTTCTTGGGAGTCACTCTGAGTAGTGGTCAAGTAGAATGGTCCGCCTCACCAAGAAGTCATTCTTTTGAAGTTCATAGTTGTGAGCAGTTTCAAAGAATGGTTCATTTTGGAGGTTGGTGCGGGACAATCATTTCCTTATTAAATGGTCCAAACAGTCATCCCCTAGGGAAGACTCATTCACTCCAAGTTTCACTATGATAAATGCCGAAGGAATGGCCCAGTTAGGTGAATGGTCCAGGTTCAACAATCAAGGACATACATTCCCTAGGGTAGACTCATTCTCTCCAGGTTTCACTATGATTAGTGCCGGAAGAATGGACCAGTTAGGTGAATGGTCCAAGCTAAAAAATCAGGGACAAATATTCTTCTATGCTTGGGAAGAATAGTCCAAATAGTCCATGGATGATGTTTTAATTTTTGAGGGAAGATGTTCTTCCATATCTCACAGATGTGAGTGGAAGAATGGCCCAACTGACTCAGTTTGTATCATGATATTGTTTATTCATATTGATATCAGATGATATTATTTTTGTAGAGAATGTATGTCTCTGGACAATAGTTGTATGCTACTGTGGTCGATGTGATCCACTGAGAGTGATTATGTGTCACTGTTTAGTAGTAGTGTGCTACTGAGAGTGGTTGTGTACCATTGGATAGTAGTTGTATACTACTATGAATAGAGACATGTGTGTTCTATTGGATGGCATTGTTTTGATTTCCATGGAGACTATCTAGTTGGATAGTGATGATGGTGCTTGTGATTTGATCATGAGATAGCCTATGTGGCTATGATGATTCTATTGGTTGAATGGTTTGTTTGTTCTCAATACCATTTCCTTTAATACCTCACTATATAGGAGAGAGTGTTGATATTATGGTAGTTTCAGGAGGTATTAACCTCCACTTGTAACCTTTGATGAGACTAGAATATTCTGGGAAGCAAGAGAAAGCCTAAAGCGTTGGATAATAATCCTAGAAGACAAGTAAGATTAATAGAATAATTAATATTGAGTTATTAGATGATCCAGGTGGATATTGGTGGCCACCCACCTTTTCCAACTGGCTCAAAACATTTTTCTTGCAATTTTGGTAATTTACTATTTTTAGCGGTTTTTAACTTCTAGGGCCATTTTGAGGGCCTAAATGAAGGTTTTTTTGGGATCAATATTCTCAATGATAGCCAAAAGCTTTGATTTATCCCCCTAAATGAATATTCTCGACGATACCTTTCCAACAAGCTATCATGCACCCCAAACAAAGATCGTATGCCAAAGTTACGCCCCCGGGAATTTGATACACCAAACTACCCAAAATAGGGTCCACAAAATTGTTGGCTTTTCATATTCCAGGGTTAGGGTTTTGGATTTTATTTATGATAAAAATGCCTTTGGAGCCTCATTGTAAAATCATCTTCTTGCGAATGCAAGTAGCCATCACATCTCTTCTCAGAGATAAGCTGCCACCATTCTAGCGAGTCTTTCACTCTGTATTTTTACAGTCTTTATACATTTTCGCTCATTAATAGAAAATTGTGTATTATTGTACCTATGTGTTTATGGTTGCATATATGGTACATTTCTATTATATTATTGGATATCTACGATATCTCTGTGCAATTATTTATTATATCTTCGCTCTCATTTCATGCTGAAAATAATCTAGATCATTAGCCCCCATGAAGAGAAGTCGACCCAGTCAGTTAAGACAGATCAGTATAAATAGAGTGAACTAGAGCTCATTTGTGACTCACTCACTCATGACTTCATAAGGACAATAAGTGCGCATGAGTGAAGGAGAACTGCAACTGTTGCAATAGTGACTTTGTCTCTGGTTATTGGTTTGGACTTTCTGCTTGGTATTTGGTTATCCTTGCTTGGTGCACTAGCCTTGGTTGGCTATTGGTTTTCTACTGAAATTATTCTGTCCGTCAAGGTTAAGGTGCTCAGGGGTGGCCTTTTTTCCTATGGTTGAGTGACAATATTTCTATATTGTCAATGGTGAAACGAGAACACCCATTTTTCTAACAGAGACAACACCAATGAGATCTTGCAGTCAGATTAATACACAACTTGAGGATATTATGGCATCATTACCAGGTTTCTTGACTTGTTTTCTTTTAGTAGATATTGTAGTTTCTTGCAACCAGTAGATATGATGTGTTCATGAGGGTTTAGAAGTTGTTGTGACAACCATTAGTGATCTTTGCATTGTTTTTATTTGGGTTCTCATACCATAATAAATATACCATGGTTATCTTCTCAATTATCTGTGTAATGGATGCCTGTGATGTGTTTAACAATATTCCTATTTATGAGACATATGCAAACTGTTGTAAGGAATTTCCAACAAAGTGTTTGACAAAATTACACAAAGAGAAACAATAATTCAGACAACAAACATAATATTTCCATCCGTCCTAGTTGGGGACATTACAATAGGAGGCAGTGGTGAATGAGCACCTCTTCTTAGAAACCCTCGTCTAGGTTCTATACACCCTCAATGAGCAACTCTAGACCAAGGATGTTGAGATTCCACTCACGAAAGTCTGTCCCATCAAGAAGATCACCATCATTGTCATCACAAGAAGATAGTGAACACTAATAAAAATAGATGGAATAGGAATATAATAAATGGATAATCAACCAATTCACCATAAGTTCATAAGAATTTGGTGGAAGTTCACCAGAAGAAGGATACAAAAATACCTGACGAAGGGTTTCTCATAGCAAGAGTTGCATCAAGAAGGAATGTGAACATGAATAGAGGACATTTAGAGATGAAGAAAAAATATTGACTGGCATAGGAATCGACTATAGGATTAGATGATAGAGGGATAGAAAATAGATATGGTAGAGGGCCTTTTCTACATGCGAGAAGAAACACTCATGGAGTTAACCTGTACTGGCTCTAATACCAAGTTATTCACCAAAAAACAAAGAATGGGCACACATTTCCACCTTTATTGGTGATTTCATAGTTTAGGTACATTTGAATACTGACAAAGAAGAAGTATTTCTATGCAAATTTAGGATAAATTTAAAATGAGGTTTAAAGCACCCAAATGTTTTACAATATTTAATGTGCTTGACATGAAATCAAGGCGCGACGTTGAAAATTGATGATTTGTTTCTGATTTGTTGTAAAGATTGATGCACATTTTCTTCTTTCGAGCATTTTAGTCTATTAAAACCCGAGGGAAGAGAAACCAACCACTAATTGATAAATTTTTAAAATTCCAATAAAACCTAATAATTTTGTAAAACTCTAATGAAATTTAAAAAATAAATACATTTTACTTTTACAATTTTGAAAACATTGCACCCAAAATTGACGAGTATAAAATATATTATGAATTAACAATGATGGTAATGTGTATTTCATATAACTTGGCAAGCATTATAACAATGATATTTTGATGTAAGTTTGGAATACGTAAGAGCATTATGTGAGATAGTAAAATCAAGCCAATTCAATTTCTCTATTCTAATGTGTCAAAGTTATTTTCTTTCTCTATTTGGGATGTAATCTTTGCTATAATCTTTGTGTTCCAACAAAAATATTTGCAACCATGGCTTCTTATTTGACAATATCTTTAATGAACATTATAACTCCACACACAGATAGGCATAACGATATTTTCAGAATGAAAGGGGTTGTACTTCACCTAGATCCTGAAATACGACTCAAGTGAAAGGTCAATTGAAGTGTTTATAATATAAAGGACAACCACAACTAGAAATAGAAATTATATATATAATGCCCACAGGGGTGTAGAACGATTGGCAAGTGACGTGTAAGTGAAAGGAAATTTGTAAAAAGGAGGTCTCAAGTTCGATTCTCACCTCAACTTACCTGTGCTCCATTCATGCGGGCTACGTGGAGCACTTGGGGTTATAGTGGTAGCCGCCTAGTATCGACCCCATGTCACACGAGTACGAGAACCGCGAGTTGCCGATTTAAGAAAGAAAGAATTTTTTTTTATATCTAATGGAATGCATAAGTAAATGAATTTGTTTCCTCAATTCTAATTGGCCAATGGGGATTTAATGTATCATTACCAAACCAAGAAAATATGCAGACAATGAAACACCTTATTAATCCAATTATGTAATGATCAAATTCAAAGAGTTGGTCTTAAGTTCAATTTAAAGAGCATATATTAATCCAACATGAAAGATGGATCTTAATTTCAATTTAAAAGGCATATATTAATCCAATCCTTTGTCAATGAAAATTTGTATAAATAATTGTAATTTAATGGACAATAATAAAATTAAGTACACATTTTTGTAAAACATATTAAATAAAATATTACCCTTCCAAAACCTTTAAAATATTAAAAATCAACCAACCAACAAATGAGAAATCCAATACAACTTAATAATTGTGTAAAAATCCAATGGAACCTAATAAATAAACATATTTTACTTTCATAGTTTCAAAAAAATTGCACCCAATATCAATGAGTATAACATAGCTTATGAGTTAACAATAGTGGTAAAATGTAATATCCCTAGTTCCAATTCCTACAATTATAATGTAATTGTGCAAAAATCAATTATGTTGGTGAGATGATATGGTTGAGATGGATAACCTATATAGAGATTAATATGCCCAAGGGCCAAATTATATATTTTGTACATCAAAATAATTAATAAAAATAATAATCGTCGGTTGCAGTACAAGTGCGACAGTAGCGACAGGGGGGTTGTTCTAGTCTTAGGAATTAGAGCATAAATTCAAGGAGAGACATATTACACATATCAACACACACACAATCCAAATAAAGAAGGAGATAAATGTGGGGAAGGATATCCACCCACTTTCTTATTCCTCCTTTAGGGTTATTTATAAAATAGGTAAATGGTTGGAGCGGTCGCACCCGCTCCAACTAATCATTCATTAGGTGATTTTTATCCTTTATTACATACATTCATATATATTTAATTGAATTTATCCTCTCTATGTATAATGTCTAATAATACATGTATGTGATGACTATTAGGGCCTACAAGGCCCCTCGACATCTCCCCCACACTCAAATCTTTGCTTGTCCTAAGCAAGTGTGAAAATAACTAATGACCTATTACTCTTTGGCCTTTTTATTCAATCTGGTAGTGACATGTGCAATCAGTGAGTCTCACAATGCTTTTCTCCCACCCAACAATGGTCATCTTGATCCTATTGTTACACCTTTCTCTCTGGTGCCTTCAGAGTGGTGAGTGGCTCGTCCTAGGATCATCTTGCACTTGCACAACACTCGTAGTAGGATGGTTCATCTTCCCATGTGAGCATCTTACTTTACGCTCTGCCAATCTACGATTTCTCTTCTTTCTGGATTTCGAGGTCATACCTTAGGAACTATTCTGCAACTTTGCCATCTGGGGCTCGATCAATTCATTATTTCTTGTTCCATCATCTTTTAAGCTCTCATGTGTGTGTTTGTCTAGAGATGTATATTTATTGAATTCCTTTAACTGTTGCTGACACACTCATCATCAATTCTCAATATTTTTCTTCTCTTCTCTGTTGCTCATCAAACATGCTTCTTTATGTTTTCTAGTTTCTGGGAATGTATGGAGTCTGCATTTGAGATTACATGAAGGATGACTTGACTCAATGGAAAAAGGAATACACTTTTACTGGTAATAGACTTTTACAACTTAATAAAATGTTGTTGAATGAATGTCGACTAATGTTGGTGAGGAACCAATCTTGTCGGCTAGAGATCGACTTACATTACAGTGATGGAGGAGATCGTCTGCCTTTGAAAGACACATGTTTAACCTCCTTATTTCATTTGAATTAATTAACTCGATTGCGCACTTGAATCAAGCAATACATTGACAACATTCCATATTTTTTTATTTTTATTTTTAACTTTACATACTCATCCTAACTCAAAATCAACTAGACTAAACTATCCTTCATATAATACATTATACATAAGACTGCATTTATAATGATTCCACCTCCACCTTTATTTTTACATTGCTTCATGATATATTACTGACATCCCCCCACAAAATCATAAGAATAACTTCATATGTCTTGACTTTGTATGATGCTCTTTTTTGTTAGCATAGAAGTTCAAAAATATAATGACTTGATAGAAATTTCTTAAGAATTTATTTTTTCACTTACAACTATGTTGTAGCAATTTTCTTGAGTTTGAATATTCTTGGTAATGACCTCCATTGTCCAATGCCCCAATTACTTTTCTGATTCTCCTTCAATGTACACTGGCTCAAGATCTTAGTCGTTCACTGTCAATATTGACTCGGCTTTAATTTGTTCACATGAGCACTATTGCCAACATTCTTTCACTCCCATATTATGCATCAATGTTTATCTTCTCTTCAAAGTTGCAAACAACCCTCATGAAAGTTGAATGTATGGCATAAACTATAGAACCTCTTTTGTCCTCCTTGAATAACAAAGCACTTGTTTATTTTTTCGGATTGTTTGCAACAAAATTTTTCTAGGTGGGTCGTAAAGAAGGAGATAAGGTAGCTTGTTCACGCTCATCAACATATCTATTGTTTAAATGTTATATTTATGAGTTGTGGCCTCTGTGATGGATTGCTGATGACATTTTTCAATCCATGGGCTGGTCTTTTGAATACTTTGTTCCCATTTTTCCTTTTCCTTTGTTAGATTTTTGAGAAGGGAAATTTCCATAGATGTTGGTTCCTCCATTTTCCTCATGATTTATCTAATTTCTTGTGCAAGTTATCTAAGTATCCACACAACCTCCTTCTCAAGTTCTTCCCAGACTTTGGTGGACCTTAAAACATAGAATGTTTCCTTTCTTTTGTGGTTGACTGTACCAGTTGACCTACTGCATTTGTTTTTCAATTTCTCTTTGCAAAGGCATGACAACCAACATATTCTATGAACTTTACTATAATAATAATAATAATAATAATAATAATAATAATAATAATAATAATAATAATAATAATAATAATAATAATAATAATAATAATAATGTATTTTTAAGGTCACGGCCAAGCCAGACACCTAATTGGTGTATGAGACCCCCTTGTTTATGGGACAAGGGACCCCCTCTGCCCAATGATTTGATTGGTAAAGTATACATAGGTATAAATACCCTACCCCCCTTTGGATTTGAACTTGTGATAGTAATTATAGAAGTACAATGTTACTCCACATGTACCTAAGTGAAAAAATAATAAAACAATTTTAGGGTTGTGCACTCTTCAATACTGGATATTTTTATTTGATAGTCTCTTTGTAGTAAATCATAATGCTATAGTTTTAGGGCACATGAGCATTTCTAGGACATGGTAGATTATATATATAACATCTTTCAATGACTTATTTTCTTCATATATGTATGTATTTTCTTTATATAAGGGCAAGAGGATTCACATTCTATTCCATTCAAGTCCTATTTTTTTTTTTTTTTTTGCACATGAGCAATCTTGATTATTTCTCTTTCAATCGAACTTTCTAATTGCATATGCATTTGTGAAAGTTTCTCCCTTGTTACTATATTCCACCAAGAATAAGGATGCTCCAATATCCTCTTCAATAGAATATTGTTTATTTCCACGAGCATCTCCAACAATTTGTCTCGGTTCAAGTCACACGAAAATAGGACCAAAGTGTTGTAGTCTCAGGAATTAGGAAATACATTCAAGGAGAGACATATTACTTATATCAAGACACACCCATAATCCCAAGAAATAAGGATTAAATGTGGGGAAGGATATCCAACTTCTTTCTTATTCCTCCTTTAGGGTTATTTATACAATAGGTAAATGGTTGGAGTGGTTGTACCCACTCCAACTAATCATTTGTTAGGTGTTTTAATCCTTTATTACATACATTCATATATATTTACTTGAATTTATAAAATATATGTCTAATGTCTAATAATACATGTATGTGATGACTATTAGGGCCTAAGATTCCCCCTCAATAGGGGGCTAGGATTCCACAAGAGAGGGAGATAAAGAGGGGTCCAAGGGGTTACCCATTTGTATTAATTTAAACAATTCATATTAATGTTTATCCACCTTTGAAATATCAAAGAGATATTAAAGTGATGTAAGTTTGGTATGTGGGAAAGGTCAACTCACCAATTTATGACAACATGGGTTGAGTACAACCACTTTTTGGAAAAAGTGAGATTCGATTTTTCTTGAGAAGGAAAATAAATTCGAGTTCATTCTTGGGGAAAGTTTTCATGTTGGTTTTGAGGAGCAAGAGGACGGTTGAGTGATAAAAAAAGAGAACCAACCATGTTATTCTTAAGGAAAACCATTGTTGGGTTGATGTTTATGATAAAAATGAGGCCATGACATGTTATGAAAGTTGTATGCATGTAAATGACATTTCTTGTTGAGGAAATAGCTCAAGAGCCTTGAGAAGGATGTTGTGAGCACTCCTGGAGTAGTTGAGAGTTCTTGGATTCCCCAACAGTGAGATTTATATCCAAATGAGTGCATCAAATCCTTGGAGGGAAGTGGGAAGGCTCAAGGGACTACATGGAAGAGAAGGGGGATCCCATTCCTTGGGTTGTGCAGGTTGAGGGGAAGAGACCTGGTGGATTGGAATTGTTGTTGGAGTAGAACTTGGGTTTTGTGTTGCTGATTGTGAAGAGTGGATAGACAAGAGGGCCATACATCCTTGTGGACTCATAGCCTCATCTTAGGGGTGGCCTACTTTTGAGAGAAATGGAACAACATCACCTATGGATAGGAGGAATGTCCCTTGTACATAGTTAGTTGGTTTAGAAATTTAAAGATAATTTTTTTTGTGTTAATTAATTAGGTTGGTTGTCATTGATGTCAACCCTTAAAGAAAGTCTAATAGAAAATTCCGATAGCCCTAACATTATGGTTAAGGGACTCAATATTTTTTGAGTTATAAAGGTATGAATATCAATGTATTTGCAGGTAAGACTACTCTAGATGGATAATACATGTCATGCCATTTCTGGTTATATGTGGAACATCACATAACTCCTCGTAGTTAGAGAGTTATGTCCTTGTGAAGTTGGAGAACCCTCATGAGTTATATAGAAGCCCCTAAAATGTCAAAGAAGTCAAATTATTCTAGAAACTCCTAGAATAAGTTGACTAGTCAAAGTGAGTGAAACTAGGAGTTAATCATGGGTTAATTTTTTGCAATAAGAAAATAATTAAAAACAAATTAGTTGCAACTAGAAGTGGAGAGTTTACTATTTGTGGATAAAGTGGTTATAAGTGGGTTATCCCTAAAATAAGGAAGTTGGGTTATCCCTAAAATAAGGAAGTGGGTTATCCTTGTGGACTCATAGCCAAGAGGGCCATACATATTCTACCTTTCATTAATATAATACAGTGGCACGTCTCTTTCCCATAAAATGATTGATATTTTATTACATGAGTCCTTGATCACATGTTTAGGTTGTCATTGAATTTCACTATTGCTTCTTTCACGTTGTTGATTTGTGTTATTCCAGATCTGATCTCATAGGAACATCGGAGTAAGGCAGGATCAACAAAGACATAAGGAAGCGATTCATAAGGTATGCTATCTATTCCTTCTTTGGTAGTTAAATTTGATGATTATAACCTAGGGAAAACATCTTGTTCCATCTTGTTTTGTTCTAGATCCAGGTGGATCTAGGGGGATTAGTTCATGTTCACATCTACCGATTTACCCATCAACAAAATTGGCGACTCCACTGGGGAGACAACTTGATTGTGGTTTTTTGTTGGCCATTTTCTCATAGACTACCTTTTACATTCTGTTTCAGTCTCTGAGTCTGTGGGAAATCCAATTAGACTCACTGGGTTTAAAATTTTCCTGAGACCCTTTGTCCTTTTTGAAATTTTTTATTTTTTGTGAAAGATTTCCACACTGCACCTTACGGGTAGATCGCTAAAACCTTCTATTTCCGCACCCTAGTGGTCTATTTCAATGTGGGATTTCCGTGACCTGCATGATTATTGGCCTGCAGAAACCACTCATTTCTGCCTTGTGCTATACTACTTGCTCGCGACGACGTCTGCAAACTTTTTGGATTGGGTCTTAACCTCTACTGTTGCCCAGTTTTTTCTTTAGTCACCTGGAAAAGGGTTTTTAATACCAGTTCTTGACTATTTCTGATTGTTTCAACTTGATCTTGATTGATTTTGGAGATCGAACACCTCCCTTTTGATCTTTTTTGATCTTTGCTTTTATCAGCAAAGATATAATCTCTAGACTTGCGTCTGAGTGCTTGCTCGATTAAATATTTTGGATTGGGTTTGGATTTGTAAGTTGGTTGCATCTTCTGGATTGCTTAATGATTAGAAAAACATTTCTTGTTCATATTTGAAGAGACATTTTCTTATCAATTTTTATTTTTATCTCCATTGAAAGATCGATTTGGGTGTTTGGTGAGTGTCTTATTTCCATTGGTTGCTTATCCTTTCTTATTTCCATCCCTGTTTTTGGTATTTGGAAAGGAAAAAATTAAAGGCGTTTTAGTCTTTTAAGAAATCATTTATTCAAAATATATTGGCGTTTGAAATATTGAAAGAGAACGAATAGTGAAATTACATTGTTAATTATTGTTTGGTACTACATTAAAAAAAAAAAATTGTACATCGTAGTTTGCATTGTTCCAGAAAAATTATTTCTCCCTACTGTAGATAGAATTCATCGAATGAAAGTTTGCATCATTCATTTTTGTTTACACGTTATTGGGTCAAAGTCTTAAATAACATTGGTTTCATTCCCGTCTCCCTCTTGAGTAACAACAACTTTTTATAATATTGCAAAACTCTAAAATCAAACTAGTAACTTTTTATAGGGATATTTTACACCAACATTAGATAGGCTAGGGCTTTGGAATAGGTAGTGAGACACACTCTCCAAAGTACAAAACACACAATAGTATCTTGTGATAGGGAGTGTCCAAATTCATTTACAACATTTTGTCCTGGGAAGCCCTTCTCACACAAGGGTCAAACTTGAGGTTGCATTGAGATTGGCAGAGTCACTCACCCTTCTTTGTTGGTCTCAGTGTAGATATTGCACATATTATGGGGGTCGCTTGAAGGTATACCCACAATGATGAGAGAAAGCCTCTCAAGTTGATTTCGGGCTCGATACCCTGCCCTTGCATGTGGATCAGACTGTTGATTGTTCCCCCAGGCATCACTGTTGTTTGTGGTAACTTTAGTAGCCTATATTCTTAGGGTATTACATAAGGTGAATGTGTAGGGGCAAGTCTCCACGGTACCTGTAATCAACGTTGGCCAAATTCACTCGGGCTCCTTGGAGGGTATACCCACAATTATGTGTGGGAGCTTGCACCAGGGTGTAAGTCTGTTAAGAAGGTCATCAACGTAAATTTTCTACCCTCACCCAACCCCTTCTTGTCTCGACGTCGCGATGTTGGATTTCATCACCAACTAGTGACTTCAAAATAAGAAGGTCTTGTTTTCTTGGTTTTGATTCCTAGATTTTACTAGCACGTGTTGTTTGTTTGCGTGGTTGGCCATAGATTTTTTTCGTAGATTTTTTGGTTCAGCCAACATTGACCCTCCACATCATTCACGTAGGATGCAAGGACTACCTCCGAAAGATACAAAAGTTTCTCAACCATTGCCTCCTAACCCATCGAAGGATTCTCCTCAACAGAGTGAGATCCAGGATCACGTACCTTCGTAGCCAAAAAGGACCGATTCTCTAGAGAGATTTCAAATTGTTTTTGACCTTCTAGAATCTTTCCGCCTACCTCCTAGAT
Organism: Picea engelmannii; assembly: GCA_009831015.1. Lineage (NCBI taxonomy): Eukaryota > Viridiplantae > Streptophyta > Pinopsida > Pinales > Pinaceae > Picea > Picea engelmannii. The sequence continues at coordinate 217,747 of ML782327.1, read as the reverse complement.
ACGAGAGACGTATTCTCCAACTCAATTCGTCTGGAGAACTTGTTATTGACACTTCTAGATTACCTCCTGAAATTGTCGTCGGCCTTAACGAAGATCCTTATTTGAACACTGACATAGCTCAGACTCTGACTTCTAGAAGGAACCTTCCTACCTTAGAGGCAGGAGTTGAAATAACTCCCTCTTCCAAACCTCTTGAAACATCTTACACGTTTACGATACCTTTAGATCACTTTAACAATACAACATGCTATTATTTTCCTGGTTCAGAAGCATTGTCAGTTGGTTCTAGTTCAACCATCCCTCTTCAGCAGGCCCATTCCATGATGGTCCCAAATACTATGATTATTCCCACCGGGAATACGGTGGCTAGTAAAACACCTATTGGTACACCACTTTTACCTAGTCAGATCCCATCACTTCCTCTTGGGTATAATGCATTGAATGCTTCTATTCCCGTTCCTACCCAAGTTCCATCCGGAATTCCTGGAGTTTTCACTCCTCCTAGGCACAATCCTATTCCTGGTTTTATTCCGACAATTCCTAAGCCCCCTTCCGGAGGGTCTTATCCACCCCTCACTGGTGGATCCGACCCTAGTGGCATTACTCAGTCTTTCACACCTAATTATCAGATTCCTGTTGGTAGACAATTTAATCCTGGAGGCCAATTTCAACCCCCGCTTGGAAGTCAAAACCCAATGGGGACACAACCTCCAGTCTAAGGACAACCTCCACCCACCCCACCCTATGGACAGAACATCCCAACAACTTTAGACCAGTATTGGAAATTTCTTACCCAGGGAAATACTCAATCGACTGGGGGGAAACAACCTCAAGTCACCTCTTTCGTACCCCCTGGTACGGGCCAACCTTACCCCAGGACCTCCAATTCCATTTGGGGTTTCGAATGTTCCGTCTACTATCCCTTTCCAAGGGAACGTACCTAATCCATACAACCCCATAGGCTACCTGCCACCACACCAACAACTGAATCTGCCTGGATCTTCGCATTATATGCAAACTTCTTACGGTCCTACTGGTATACTGACGGGACTTCCTCCCCAAAGTAACCAGTACCCTCATGTGAATAGACAGTTACCCTTTTTGGCCACTTTGGACCTCCCCAATTTGTCAATAGGCTCAATTGGTCATCCATGATTAACCTTCTTCCTCCACCACCTTTTATGTACTTATGTGTAATAGTGATTCAAAGAAGAATGACATCACGCTTACCACTCGTGCCAAATATTACCCTTCCTCCAAGAGAAAGTTGATGATATACCACCTTCGTTGGTTCAACAATCTCCCTCAGCTCCACCTTCCAATGGTCCTCTTCATCTCGAATGACTGAACCCTAATAGAATCCTTTGCCCTCCTCCCAAGGGTGTGGTTCGAAAGTATGTTTTCAATCCTCATGCGAATGCTGCCTAGAACTACAACATAGTCGAATATCTAGCACAAGCACCATCTGCGATGTCAGCCCTCGAAGTCCTTCAAAGTTTTCCTACACAACGGAAGGCACTGTTGAAATATATAGGTGGAATTGACCCTACAGATACAAATTTAATAATATTTGACTTGGAATATCACATTTCAAGGTTACCCCCTCAGCTTGCATTTCAAATACAAGTTTTTGTCTCTCACAAGAACATTTGTAGAACAATTATCGACGAGGGTGCCTCGACATGTGTCATGTCTATTGCTTGCTGGAAAGCCATCGACTCTCCTCCCTTAATTGAATCACACAACACACTCAAGGCCTTTAATGGTTATGGATTTAAGCCCTACTGTTTCCTCTCTTCATTGCCTATTACACTAGAAGGGAAAATGGTCAACGTTGAAGTTGAGGTCTTTGACTCACCTCTTGATTACAACCTTCTACTTGGCTGTAGCTGGATTGATTCTATGCGTACAATCATGTCTACTCTTTTCTGGATCGTGTGTTTTATGCATCAAGGAAAGGTAGTTACAGTGGACCAACTAGACTTCTTCAACTCCAACACACTTACCGACAACGTACCTTCCATTGCAAAGACACCCCTTGGACATGAGAATGTTGGCGTGGGTCTACTAAAAGATTCCACTCTGATGGGTACTTTCCCAATCCCACCGCTTGACGTTCCACCTCCTTTGGTTGCCTCGATTAACATGATATCCACCTCTATCCGCGAAACTCCCGTGCCTTCTGACCCATGGATAGTACCCGCCCCCGATGATTATCTTCGCTACGGCGACCAGATGCCTTTAAGCCCGGTTTAATCCACCTACCACACCATTCAATTGGATGACCCTTCTACTCCCTCTCTCGGTGATTTGTCTCCTGATCCGTTCTACGTTATTTTTCCCACGGATGAGATGATTATGTCAGTTTTGTCGATGGAAGATACTCCTTGGGACGATGGACATCATCGTTCCATTCTCTTTCTGGAACCACACACACTTGACAGTTACCAACAGATCTCGACCCCGTTGAATGTTGTCTTTATTTCTTCGATTCTCGACTCCACACACGATGTGTTATATGAAGGGAACTTAAGAATCGTTTCACCCACCATCCCCCTCGACATCTCTATCAAACCTGGAGTTGTTGAAAATGTCCATATCGAAGCTTCATGTTCCACGAACGAAGTTGTCACATATAAGTCACTTTTCCAAGAATTTCTTGACATCTTCGTGTGGAGCTACAAAGAGATGCCCGACATCGACCCCGATATTGTTGTACACAAGATTAAGACATACCTGGGCGCTAAACCCATTCGGCAGAGACTTCGCCCAGTCCACCCTCGCAAAGAAGCCATTATCAAGCTTCAAGTTGAAAAACGTCTTAAAGATGGCTTTATTTATCCAGTGGCTTTAACTGATTGGGTATCCAATATAGTTCCAGTTAACAACAAACAAGGTACGATCCGTGTCTGTGTTGATTATAGGGATATCAAAAAATATTGTCCTAAGGACAACTTTCCTAGCCCCTTTGTTGACCAAATCGTCGACGATTGCACCAGAAGTGAAATCTTCTCTTTGATGGACGATTTCTCTGGATATAATCAGATAAACATCTTACCCGTGGATCAACACAAAATTTCTCTTATTTGTCCTTGGGGCACTTTTGCCTACCAGAAACTGCCCTTCGGTTTAAAGAACGCCAGTGCCACGTTTCAACGTGCTATGTCTTATGAATTTCATGATATTAAGCACATTGTACAACCATATTTAGATGACCTACCAGCACATTCCATGCATCGTAATGATCATCCAACTCACCTCTGAGCCATTTTCCTTCACTGTCGGTTCTATCATATACACTTAAACCCACACAAATGTGTCTTTTGCGTGGAGTCCGACCGACTCTTAGGCTTTATTGTGTCATGTCAAGGGATTAGGGTAGATCCTTTAAAGGTTGAGGCGATTCTCAATCTCCCTCCTCCTTCTTCACTTCACCAACTACAAAGTTTGCAAGGGAAGGCAAACTTTCTACGTCGTTTTATCCCAAACTACGCTAAGTTAACACTCGGATTTACTTGACTATTAAAGAAGGGCTCTGAATTTGTATGGAACACCACTACCAACAAATCCTTCGACAATTTGAAATTGACTTTAACCTGCACCCCACTACTTTTTCCGCATGATTATAGCCGAGATTATTTCCTTTATCTCGCTGCTTTGGATTCAACCATCACCATGGTTCTGGTCCAAGAGGATGATTCTCACGACGAACATGTTATTTATTATTTGAGTCAGAGTCTCATGACTACCGAAGCCAAGTATTTACATGTTGAAAAACTGGCCTTGGTAGCTGTTCAAGCTGTCCAACGTTTCCAACACTATATCATTTTACGCAAGACCACCATGATTTCCAATTGCAACCCTATGCAACACATTCTTACATGCCAGTTGCTAGGGGGAAAATACTCCAAATGGATTGTGATACTCCAGGAGTTTGACTTAGAGTTTGAACATGCTAAGTCTAAGAAATCCTTGGTGTTTTTCGAATTGATATTTGACCTTCCCTGTTCTAAGACGGAAAATGTAGCAGAGGATTCATTACCTGATGAATCCATTTTTCTGATCTGTTCTGATGACCTTTGGTATGGAAATATCATTATATATCTCCAGAATCAGACTTTCCGGCCCGATTTGTCTAGTACCGATCATCATCATATACATTACCAAGCCCATCAGTATATCATCCTCGGTGATACTCTTTATCGTCGTGGATTTGACTCCATTTTTTGAGGATGTCTCACTTATGATGAGGCTGAGAAAGCTTTGAATGACTACCATTCTGGAGCATGTGGTGGTCACATGTCTAGGTATGCTACTTCCCAAAAGATCTTACGAGCTGAGTATTTTTTTCCTTCTCTATTCAAATTGTATTATTGTTGTCCAAAAATGCCACGCTTGCCAAACATACAACAACAAGATAAGATCTCACCCCGCTCCCTTACATCCTTTAGTTTCCATTGGACCCTTCGCTAAATGGGGAATCAATTTCATGACATGTAACCCTCACTCGGTTGGGGGGCATGGGTACATTATTGTAGTTGTAGATTATTTCACGAAGTGGGGCGAGGCAATGCATACATTCGACAACATGAGAAAAAATGCAGCCCTATTCATCTTCAATCACATTATTACACGATTTGGAATCCCACAGGCTATCGTTACCAATCATGGTAGCCACTTTCGAAACTTTATGATGTCTGAGCTTACAGAAAAGTTGGGTCTTCGACATGAAAACTCAACCCCCTACTATCCATAGGCCAACGGCTAAGTCGAAGAAATACACAAAGTACTTATTACCATGCTTCGATGGATTATCGAAATTCACAAAATGAGTTGGCACACGATGTTGTTCTCAGCATTGTGGGCCTATTGGACATCCATGAATCCAGCCACCAGGTTTACACCCTTATAATTAGTGTATGGTTTAGAAGTTTTTCTACTGATTGAATGTGAAATTCAATCATTAAAACTACCCGTCAAAATTCTCCCAAACACCTCTGCTGAGGAGGAGCGTCTGTTGTATCTTATGCAATTGGATGAAACCCGTCGCGATGCCACCCTAGTTATTGAAATCTAGAAGAAACGTGTGAAAGCCCAATACAACAAACATGTCCAACCATGCATGTTCTCTGAAGGTGATCTAGTTCTCGTCTATGAACAAGATCGTGATTTGCTAGGAGCCAAAAAATTTGAGGCTATGTGGCAAGGCCCTTATATAGTTAAAAGAGTGTTGGATAAGAGAGCATATGAGTTAGTAGATTACGATGACACCCCTTTGAGTGAACCCATAAATGGGCTTTACTTGAAGAAATACTACGTTTAGCCTATCTTTGCATAAGCACTTGTATTTTTACTGTATCATACTCTTGTGTGTTTCTACTATTTGACTTTTACCCCTGGCTACTTACCTTGTATTGTTTTTGGTCTCCAGATGTTGGTGTTTTTGCTACCTTATATTGGCTTCGCCGATGTTGCTAGCCGTAGTACCTGGAATTTATTTTTTGATGCTTTGGAAATCTATGCACCCTCAAACGAACTTATTTGTCTACAAGGTGCTTGTCTCGGTCGAGCGACCAATAATATTGCAGAGTATAGTGCGGTCATCGAATTATTGACTAGTTCTATTTCGCTCGGGATTCGTTGCTTCATTATACGACTTGATCTGCAGCTAGTAGTACTACAGTTAAACAATGTCTATACTATCCGAAGCCCTACTCTATTACGGGTATATTTACGAATCTGCCTCTTGGAACGTCATTTCGATTATATTGAATATCAACACATTCCTAGATGTCTAAATACATTAACTGATGCTCTAGCTAATCATGTGTTAGACAGGAATTTGAGACATTTGTAATTCCAATCACATTTCACATATTGTACGAAAAACAAAGTAAACCGATAAAAGCCTCATGTGTATACATATAATGATATAATGTTTACAAAAAGAGTTTTCATCCGAAGATCAAAATATCAAAATATATATCCCATGGCCCCTACAAAATGGCATCATGGATGCCTCTCGCGATAACATACTATTGCTCTCGCTACCCTACGTAGTAACCAACTAAGTGAGCTGGATACGCCTACAGTATGGCGTTGAAAACGCCTCGGGATGTCCTCGATGGACATGTCATGGATGTCTGTCATTAAGCCTTCCAGGTTATGCTCTATCGCATCATAATCCTCATCATCCTATCCAGCTACAACACGTGCCTCTCCTCGCCTCTGAATAGGAGAAGAGCCCGGGGGTCAATGTGCCCCTACATCTGCATGATCAAATTTTTTTGATGTCTTTTGATCGAAAACACAAAAACATTAAATATTTTAAAACTCATAAAAACATTGTAAAAAAAAAATGTCTTTCTCACCTAGATCTCCCCATTGAGATCCCTCATGGATAACCAAATCTGGATCACCCAGAAATTCTAGACTGGCATAAGCATAATCATCAATCATCAGGATTTGCGGTCCCAACCAATTGAAGAATGCATCATCATACTTCACAATCTGGCCTGTCACATGCCGTGTCATCAGGTCACACCATCTTTTCATTCGTGGGTCTCTCGGGGCTGGTATTCCCCATTCCACCTACAGGCGTAGGTGTGGAACTCTTTCTAGGAATAAAGATACTAAAATGGACCCATAACCGAACTGTTTTAGGTCCCCATTCTTTCTTTTCATGAGTTGGGTTTTCATGCTGCGTAATACATCGTCACACCAATTGAATACTTAAGGCCCCAAGCATTCAATAGCATATTGAAAGTAACTTTGGAGTGCCATATGTGGTGAAGAACTCCCTTCCATCTGTGCACTCGTAAAAAGGATGGTTCTGAGGGTCAAATATCTCACACCTCAGATTGTTACTTTTCCGTTACATCTTTCGAGATCAGGTTCACAATGCTAACGAATGTACTCACTCATGGGAAACCCGCCTCCTCAACCACCTGTCAAAGTCATGCGTTCCCCACGATGTGACAACCCCATCAGGAAATAAATACCCTCAATATCCAAAGAGAGGGCATGAATGCCCACGTGGAACACTTGTTGTTCTGAATCCCACATATGAACTAGATATTCTAGTAATCTTCGTTGGGCTCTCATGCCCTGAACTTTGAAGAATTTTAATAGACCACATTGTCGTAGTGCATTCATGGTCCCTGGATCATTTAAATCCATAAGATCATCTTCTTCGTGATCACACTATCTCCATTCCAACATCTTTTCAAGTAAACACCTGCATGGGAAACAAAGAAGATCTTTAGCACACTTTTTCAACATTTTTTGGGATTTTTGTTGAGTCAACGTTCACTTTTCATTTTAGTTTTCCGACTGTCGCGATCAAACTTCAAGTACAACATGGAATTTTCGTGAGTGCACCTTAACACACCTATGGAAATCGTTGATTTCCACAGGGCCCGTTATAGGTCACTCACAACGGCCCCAACACACGACTAGCGGTCCCAAATCATCAAAACATTTTATTTTTTTTCCATTAAAAACAAAAATTAATCCATTGAAAAGATAGAAGATGAGATGCTTACCTCTTTTATGCAATACATTCGTTGAATGATCCCCTGTGGCCTCTGCAATCAGTCACCGAAGTTGAGGTAAGAAATAAGGGTTTTTGGTAAGTTTTTGACCAAGTGAAAATAAAATGGTGAAAAAGACTTTTTGCTTCTATTTATTACCTTTTTATCATTTTTCCTAATATTTTGTTTTATATAAATAAATTTTAGTCAAAAACCCATTAACTCTAAAGGTCTTGTAAGTGTTTTGTTCCTTGCAGAAAAAATTTAGGATCTTGGACAATGAAGTATAGACGCTTTTTTTTTATTTGTTTTGGTCGCATGTACAATTACTTTTTAGGGTTTTTCAGAAAAACCTCGAGCATAGTCTTTGTTCGTTCTTGGGCTTGAAAATCAATGAGAACGTAACCAAGTATACTTTTTTCATCTTTTCGTACTCGCTATGGTAACAGGAAAACAACGAAACCTATGGAGAACTCTTTTGGCTTTTTTCATGCTCCCTAAAAACGAAAAGATTGCCGAGCGACCTTGTTTTTTTTCATGCTCATAAAATTATTTGAAGAAAACATTTGATGGGTGATAGTTTATCACTTTTTTTGGTCCTGCCGAACTATTTTACGTAAAATGAACCGAGAGAGTTCTCTTTAAGTGTTTTTCCAGACTCTATAGACATGAAAAGCCTTCGAGTTTTCTATCTTTGGATTCGTTAAACAAACATCGACGGACCCATACAGGACCAAACCACTCCTTCTTAGGGTTCGTTAAATGTACTCCAAGGGACTCGTTCGAAGGATGAGCTTAAATTGACAAGCACATGTTATCCTCCTCAAGCTTGCGTACAAATAAATAAGTACTCGCCGTAAATGTCGAGGGAAAATTTGGGAAAGGAATGCGTTTCTGTATCTGTATTAATGGTAGTAAGCGTCACTCTTGAACATGACACCCCTCTTCATCATTTGAATCTGGGTTGGGTAATCCGTTTGTCTCTTGTCTGACCTTCTGCAAGTTCACATCTTGGGTCGTATTTGAGTCAATACTACCAAGATCATTGTCATGTCATTCATATGTTCAAGAGAAGTTCAATTGAAACCTTCTATCAAGTCGGTCATCTGCAATTGTCCATTCTTACCATGTCGGCCTTCCCAGTGTCAATCCCAAGTCACATATGTATTTTTCTCTACCCTAAATCTGTTACTTATTTCATGTCATTAACGGGGGATACATCAAGGCCCTCCCGTGACGAGTCTTTTCCTGTCAACTTCAGCTCATTATCCAGGAAAAAGACTTAGAAATTATTTAGTACCTTAGAGCCTGCATGCCTCAATGGTAGGTTTCTTTGCTTTTGACAGTGGATCCACTTCATTGATCCCTAATTGAGAGATTATGTCAAGTGTTCGACTTCAACACATTTATTCACACTTGTTAGATTGTACTGGAGTACCTTGGGAGTCACTGGCATCAATGGTGGATTCCCTCACCCTTGTTAACAATTTTCATTAATGACTGGTAATCAAGTGGTTTCTATTCACGTTCGACTTCAACATCTGTAATCACGTGACTAGAATCATACTAACAGACAATGGATTGAAGACCCTGGACTTCATCATTTTTTGGTCTAGATTGCGATGGAGTATTTGTGATTTGTTTTGACACATAGATCCACCTTGTATGTCTTGTGGTTATGTTCATACTTGAGTTCTTGATGCATGGATCCAAAGTGTATTCCTAGTGGCTATGTAGAATCTTGTTGACATGGATACACGTTGTATAATTGGTGGCCATGACCTACATTTATGATTTTAATCATTTGCGGTCTGAACATAGGAATGCCTATTTCATACATGGTGTGATATTGTATATATGTTTGATTGTTTGCAGGTTCCTGATTGGTGCACCCCTAGTTCTTGACACATACACACGTATTTTACAAAGTATTTCAACTGTCTCGAGTTCTAGCCTCATGCTTTGGGGGGCATTCTGTTACACATTATTTTGGTCACCCTGATGATGATTACATAAACATGTGTTCAGGTTCCCAATATAATATTTTTCCTGAGAAAGGAACCTCTTTCCACCCTTGCAAGATGCATTTTTGGAAGGCCTTCGTGGGTTGCTCCCTTTACACAGTGTGGAAATCCCTGATTTCCGCAGGCTGAATTATAGCCAGCCCGTGGGATTTCCGCAGTCTTCTATATAGGCAGGTCATGGCGACACTTTAAAACTAAAATAGGAAATAAGTTCTAACAACTTCTAGAAGTGGAATCTTCTGGAAATATGAGGTGGCATCTGTATGGTTACGATCCTACTGACTTCTTTGATTTGATGGGATCATCCTCATCTCTTTAACCACTTCAGTTTCTCCTATATAATGATAGGATTCTCATGGAAAATGTTAGAGGTGTTAGAAAAACAGGACCGCGAGGAATAAAATAAAACAAATGCAGAAACAAAACACAGAAGACACACAATACAAGAGAGACACATATTTACGTGGTTCACCCAGTGTGGGCTACGTCCACTAGAGAAATTTCCAGGTCCTTCCTTTATTATTATCCAACAAATGAAGGGATACAACCTACAACAAAACCCGCTGTAACTTCCTCTTCTTTCTCTCACAGTCTCCTCTCTCAGAATACAACATTCACCATCAACCATAGCTGTAATACATTTCCCTCATAAAAGAGGGTTTCCTTCTAGGGAAAAAAACCCTAACATAATCTCTACCCTTAGATCTGCGACCTTATAATGAATGGTCCAGATTTACAATGAAATTACAATATACTTTTATAAGGAAATTTTTGCTTCGGGGGCTTTCCCCCGAACCCCCTCTTGCCCCCAGACCCCCCAGCCGGGGGGATAGGCCCCCCGGACCCCGCAGAGGGGGTACCCGTCCTCTGCACTCCCCCGCGTGGAAGAGTGTACATACTTCTGGGGTGTAAATACTTCATGGGGTATAAACACAGCTGAAATCAAGGACCTCTGAATCAGGAAGATAATCAGGCTCCACAACCAACAATCTCCCACTTGGAGACTG
>ML782327.1:188208-199882 GCA_009831015.1 Picea engelmannii | reverse complement strand
CTTTATTATTTAAATAATCCTCTTTGACTTTTTCACTTCACTTTATTATTTAAATAATCCTCTTTGACTTTGTCACTTCACTTTATTATTTAAATAATCCTCTTTGACTTTTTCACTTCACTTTGTTATTTAAATAATCCTCTTTGACTTTGTCACTTCACTTTATTATTTAAATAATTTCTTATTTGCAAGCACTTTGACTTCTTTGACCTTTTGGGGTTTCAAGCCAATCATATGAGGGTCCTTCAACTTCGTAAAGCCATAACTCTCAAACCGTGAGGAGTTATGTGACGTTTCATATACCACCAGAAATGGCATGAGATGTACTATCCATATAGAATCGTCTTACCTACAAATATATCAAAACACATACCATTATATATCAAAAAAACTTGGGTCCATTACCCAAACCTTTGTGCTACCAAAATTCGCTACCGAACTTTCTTCAAGGGTTGACATCAATGACAACCAACCCAATTAATCAAAATATTGATCTTTAAGTGTTATGGACTATAATGCTTTCAAAATATACTTTCTCTCTAAATATTGAAAATATATTTCCATAGCATCATAACCTCCTCCTTATCCCAAGTGATCTTTGCCCTAATTTTATCCCCCCTTGGTTTTATAATCCAAAGAAACATGAACTTTCAATACTTCCAACATGAGTCTTCTTTGATGGATTTTTCTACAAAGTGAATCATACATCAATCCTTGGAGGTATCTCTATATCTTGATAATTTCTACCTTCTTCAGAGTTCACAATTCAAATTACTGTTTTATTCTATATGTAAGTTGCCTTCATTTACTATTACATTGTGATCTTTTACATTTATCGATAATTAACAATTTATTCTTTGATATCTTTATTTTTTTCCCGTCGCTCTCAAACTCTCTTGCAAACACAAAAACTACGATGCCTTCTCTAGAAAAAGGTAACTGAGAAAACTACATATTTGGAAAAGCTTAGTTTCTAATTCATTCTGATTTTTTTTTAATTTAGTCTTCTTTGTAACTCAAGAGACCTCCAAAAGCCTCAACATAGAAGTCTGGCTTAAGATATCATAACGATATCCTTCACTTATATATGCTATTTGAATATTGTATTACATCTTCTTCCTATTGTCCCAATAATATAATACAAAATTTTTGGGAGTATGATTCACTTTCAATTTCTTTATTGGCTCAAATAAGGATAAATAAAGCAACATGATCAGGTGCAAAGGAAATGAGGTTAGGTGGAAAGCATAATGAGCAGGATAATATAGTAACAGTTCTGGCTACTGCCTTGATAATGGAACAAAGGTTGGGGGTATCTTCAAGTGTGTTAATGTTGAAGTCATCAATGAGATAGCCCCATGGGGACTAGGAAAGTTTCTTTAAGGGATATGCTTGAATAAAATTCTGCTGAGAGATATTTTCTACAATGCAATATAAGGGAGATGTGTAATTCCTTATGTGCTCAACATGTAATTCACAAGTGGTATTTTTATTTTATAATCTAATTCTGATTTACTTAACATAATTTACACCACTCTGTAAAACCAAATGAGCACGATAGATCCTATACCTACAAGCCAAATGTCAGATTACAATTGTATCTAAATAAGTATATGATTGCATCTCAAGTTTGTAATTTTGGTTTGGGTCAAATTGTGTCAAATTTATTTTAGCATCCCAAAATAGAATTTGCATTAATGATGGATTATATCATGAAAATGATGTCATGTTTGGTCTACAAGTTGTAAACATTCTATGCTTTTTTGGATTATGAAAACCATATATATATATATATGAACAAAATGTCTGACTGTAAGCATTTAGTTATGCATATGTATATGCCATGGATTTAAGTTGATGTCAAAATTATTCATCCATATGAGTTTGTGGAGATATAATGGGTTTAAATTTTCCTAGCTAGAGAATCTGTGCAAGGTCCTTTATGAGGCATTGTCTGGGCATCAATGGTTTGGACGAAGAATCACAATTGATGGAGTTGAAAATATGGTTAGAATTGGGGCCATTTTTTAGAGAAAGTGACTAAAGACAAATGTTGCCACTGTTATGGAGCATCGCATTGTATGACATTTATTTTGCTAATGTGGATAAACTTGAACCTTTTCAAAGATGGCCCACCCTGGCCTTAATTGATACCTTCAATGTTCTTGATGGACTTGTTAGATTTTTTCCAAGTTCAGTTGTTGTTACCGAGTTGCTGCAGGAACAAAATAATGTCTATGTAAAGTTTCTAATGCAAGGAAAATCAACCAACGTAGCAAGGAAAATCATACATCAAATAATTTAGTTTTTCTCTTTTTCTTGTCATTCTTATCACGTTTACTTTTGTGTCTTTCATATCCGGTATATGGAACTATGAATGTTGAGTTTTTATATTGAGCTTTACATTTTTGTTTTTCGTTACATATATTTTTCTTATTTCACAAGGGACTGGATTTTAAACTAACATTTGTTATTACCTTTTGCAGTGACAGTGATTTCCATAGGCTTGTCAAATTTGGTTCCATGATTTTTTGTGATATTGAACAATGTAAGTGCCACATTACCCTGGAATTTTTTTTCTTTCTTTTGAAAGACATTTTTGGTATCATTAACAATCAAGTCATTACAATGAAAAAAAAAACATTTCCATGTTCAATTTGACCTTTCATCGTTTTAAAAGGCATTCAAGTTTCAGATGTTGCTTGTTTTTTTTTATGTGATTAGAAGAAACCAATGATTTTCAAAAGCTTGCAAAAAGTTTCTATATGTTGATGCCTAGTTTATTGGTTTAAACCTTCTACCTACTAAAGAATAATATGCAAATTAATAACCCTTAAGCAAAGAGATTGGGTTATGACCCCAATTTCAAAAACAAATTAAAAGACAACTCTAAGAACCTACTAAAATCCTCCCTTGAGAGGTCACAAAAGAAAACTTTAGTCTAAGTTAGGATTATGGGGGTAGGGATCCAAAAAAAAACCCATTATCAATTTTTCTCTCAAAACTTAGTGGTTGACTGATTAGGATACTTAAAATACTCCAATTCAAGTTTTCATATGCCATAAGGCAGGGAGATACCCGTGAAGGTGTGAGTACCGAGGTCTGGTTGTTTCGTGCATGACTTCTAAAGCCACCCAACTCTTTTGAGGTTACCCGACCCGCGAATTACTTCTTAGGTCGAGATTCCCTTGCTTCACTTGAATGAGGTAACCTAGAGGCCAAAATCTAGGATTTTCTACATAGGAGGTGGTTGTGGGCTGCAACTGCACCTTGATCATATTTTGAACGGTTATTGGAAAATGTTACTAGTCCTTTCAAGATATGCACCCTCTACCCCTCATTATAACTGATCTTTTGTACCTTCACTAGCCTCTCTTCCAGTGGGTTCATACCACATTATTGAGAGTTATTGGAATGCCTAGTGACCATGAGAGGAAGGATGCTAAGTATTTAGGGCACATGATTTTATTTTTATTCCCCCACACAGAAAATATCCCAACTTACTTAAAAAAAATTCTTTAATTTTATAAATGGGGACAACCTATCTACCCAATATCCCATTCCCTATGTAATATGCCCATAATTAAAAATAAAAAATATTGTTGCAATAGCTATTGTGGCATTGCAATGACTATATAAAAGCAATATGAAATATACTACTTTTTAACCAGTATGTAAGAAAATATCCCCATAAGTTTTTGAGAAAATGGAATTGGCTTTGCATGCACAATAGTTTTGTACATTTACTGTTGGTTTCTTTGAATCTAGATATCACTACTTTGTTGAATGTAATGAAATTTGTATGGGTTGGGCCGCAATGGATTTGGATAATACAAATAACCTTTATTTTTTTTTATATATTTTTTAAATTTCATCTTCAAATCCCAAAAATTCTTAGTTCACATCCTTCAAAAGAGTTAATTATCTTATACCAGATCTAATCTATTTTACTTAAACAATTTATTTAAAACCCATAAATTATAGGAATAAACACTCCCTCCTAGAAAAAAAGAGATTCTCCACCACCCCAATCTTTTCCTTGAAGAAAACAAATTTCCCTCTCACTAGAGGCTTGGTGAGAATGTTTGTTATATGTTCCCCTGTGGACATGTACTATAATCTCAAAACACTTGTCTGGACCTTATCTATAATGAAGTGGTATCTGATCTCTATATGCTTGGACCACTATGAGTATCTTTCAAATCCAAATAGCCTTACAACTCACTAGAATTTCTTCCATGTACTCGACTTCTGATAAGGTAAGTGCAACTGAGTGTTGCTTCCTACTAAATCATGAGATCATTGCGGACCCCAAGTTGAAACAACATCCAAAAGTACTCTTCTTGTCCATTACACTCCTTGCCCAGCCTGAATTTGTGTACCCCTGCAACAACACTATGTGAAATCTGATATATCTCAGTCCAAAGTCCATTGTGCCACGAAGATACCTCAACACATGCTTTTCTACCACCCAATGAACCCTCCTCGGCTCCACCATGAATTTGCTGAGTGCATTCACTACAAAGAAAATATTTGGCCTAGTGTTGACTAGATACATCAAGGACCCGATCAACTACATGTACAAATTGGGATCCACGAACTCATCCTCAGGAACATTAAGTGTCCTTAAGTTAATAATCATAGGTTTAGACATCGACCTGCAATCCTCCATCCTCAATTTCTTCAAGATCTCAATTGCATATTTTCCCTACCCAAGCACTTAACTTTGCTCATGTCAATATTCCTTTGTGAATATGCTCCTCCACTCTGGTTTTTCTTGGCTTTACTCTTTCCCTTCTTTTCTTTCCCAACTAGAGAAAGATTCTCCTCATCTCCACTTTTGCACTATCCACCAATTATAGATTCCTCCCAAATATTCTTTTGGGTAAAATCATCCCACAATCTGGCCAAATTAGGAAGCTTATATATGGCAAGGATACCTATCAAAAATGTATCCCACTGCTTGGTACAACCCTTCAGTTCTAATTTTACAAGTTCCATCTCATCTAGAACTTCCCCAACAATTAGCAGTTCATGTGTATTGCACCTAACTGGGTCAGATGTATGTGAGAACTTCTTTAGAAAATTTGGTGGGATGGTTGTTGGAGTAGAGAGGGCCTATGATTTCACATACTTACTTCATGCCATTGGAACCCTTAACAAAGTTTCTGAAGAAGAATTGAATCCCCAAGGGATTCATTTTAAAAAATCTCATAAGAAACAAATGAACATTTGGAATACATTGCACCAACAAGTGAGTGGGGAAATTGATGTTCTGTCACAATACGATTCAATATCTACAGATGAAAAAATTATATAAGCTCTTAAGATAGGATTGGAGGATGCACATGGAATTTTATCAAATCTTGGCATGCAACCAAAGGGAGACAAAAAAATTTCTTGGTGGTTTAAACCATAGATAGAGGATCATAATTTTCCAACACTCGAATTTGTGGATGAAGTAGTTAATGATTCTCCACCAGGTCATTCCACCTCTATATTCCAACCTTTTCCCTCAATAGTACTCGATGATAGTGAATTGCAAATAATGAAAAGTGAGTGGAGACATGAGTTGGATGAAATTTTAGATTACATTGATAAGAATGTAAACATAACTATCAAACCAGTGGTGGAGCTCGATGGTAAGGATATGTATAAGTCTTGTTTGGTTAGTTAGTTGAATGGAAACATGAAATTATCCAAAGATAGGTTGACTAAAGTGCGAAATGGGGTTTACTTTAGGAGAGATGAAAGGGCTAAAAAAAAGGGTGTTTTAATTGGTTTTGGAATTGGCTCGGATTGTGCAGTGTTGTTTGAGAGCGAGTCTATACTTGCCACTAAACATGCTACAAGAAAAGTTGTTTCCCGAAGTACAAAACTGGGTGTTTCTCCTAGGATTTGGTACATTGGAAGAGTTCAAAGAATAAGAAAGACGTATGGTAATAGGGTATTTTATTACCATAATGACATTGATCTTTTGGATAAGCTAGAAGCAATTGAGCTTCATCTTTGTTGGTACAATCGAATAAAGGGGCAACACATGTACAAGTATGATTTGACAGATCATAATTTCATACAACTTGAAGTTGTTATAGTAGTGTCCAACTTATCATACAATAACAAGAATGACACATACAAATTAGAAGACAATGCTTACAATTTTTTTGAATAATTTGTCAAAAATCTAAATAGGGTATTGTTTTCACACTGTTTTCAAAACATTATACTTTCTTTTTTCTTTTTTATTACTATCTTATAGATTATTTTTAAAGTGTTCCGTGTTGTATTATTTTTTATTTGTTTCTAGTAGTTTGATACTCACTCATATTTTTTGGCTTCAGGTTTGGTGAATGCGTTGAATGGTGAATGGTTGGGATAACTCAACACACAATTATTGGGCTTCTGATATTTATTATTTTTTTGTTGCAAAGTTGGTTTTGAGGGTTCTTTAAATTTCTGCAATAGCTTCAAAATTGACACTTGTACCCTTGGATTATAAAACTATAAGAATTTTAGTTTTTTTTTGGATATTATAGTCATGCTTGTGATGGAGTGGAAACAAGGAATCATCCTTGTTGAAACTTTGAAAAAGATGAAACAAGTTTTTGCATATCAAATTTTGGTGGCCATGCCCATATTTTATTTATTTTCAAGCATACATTTGTTAGGTGTTTCGAGTTATAGAGAAAGCCCCTGGGGCTTGTTGTGTATGGAAAGTGGATTATGAATTTCTAAACTACTTATATTGTGAATATGTTTTTTGGGTTCATTCATCTTTTGCAAGTTAATTGATAACTATGGTAGTTACTATTAATATTATGTGTTTGGTTTCTCTCACAAAGGGGTGATAATGGATTTCTAAACTAATGATCATGGTGATAAGCACATGAAACGTCAACAATAACTTTCTTTTGTTTCATATTTCAAATCCATATTTTTTAGATTTCCAAACACATTATAAAAGGTTTTTAGGATTTGTAGGTCTATAGGACTTCTAGGTTTGTAGGCTTCATAGGTTTAAAAATGACACATGTAAATGATGTGTAAGGACCTTCACTTAAATCTATCAATATATCTTTGTTCTTGGTATTCTTTGGATAGAATCTTGTAGCTTGAAGAACTCAAATGTGACCCATAATGGATAGCAAAACGTGACCCATAATGGATAGCTTCTTGGTTTGAAAAATGAGTCTCTCATTCTGAAGCCAAATGAAACTACTCTTAAAGCTTGTCTAACAAAATTTGAGGTTAGTGGTCATTCATCATTGTAATGTTAAAATCATTTGGTTCTAGCTCCCCCTTCATTAGTGTTATGGAGATCTTATTTGTAGGAACTCTACTTGCCTCTCTATTAGCACAAGATTGGTTAAGGTGCCAAGTGTCAAGAACAAGCATTGACAACACTCTCACAAGGTTCCAAGAATAAAAATTACCCATGGATTTATGCTACTGAATTGCACGCAGACACACAAGCAGGCGCTACCTAAATTTGCTACCTAAATTATGGCAGAAAACGAATTGTGCAGAGTTATTTTACCAGTTTTGAGCCACTAACTTGAAACCTGGATTATGAACAATTGAGAAAGTATTTTTGAAAAATGGAGGAGGTTTTTGTTAATAACATTCCAAGTAACAAAAATGTCTCTAAGTTTTTAAAAATGTGTTATGGTTTGAGAGATATTAAACATAGAAGTGGCACTACCAACTGTTTTACAACGACACTACCTAATTTCCTGTAGTAGTCACGGTTTTGATATTCACCTTGTTGGGAGGTTGCCACTTGTCAAGGAGGATTCGAATGGATTCTCAAGGATCATTTATATGTCAAGGGACACCTGCACCTAAGATTTAGCTCCATCAAAGGCCCCATGCATGAGGTGGAAACAATTTATTAATGACTTCCAACAAATTCCTGAAAATTAGTAGTTTGTTGGATTTTTGTCTCTTTGATTGTTGCCACCTATCTCCAAGGCTTAGAATCCAGTGGAGGAGATGAGATTTGACCTCCTAAGGTTATTTGGATGTTATTTTCTATTCAAGGAAGGAGATATCTCTTGGATGAGGGATTGGATTCATGATCCAAGAGAGGAGAGAGATAGGGGAGCAATTTATTTGCTCAATTGTAAGCATGAGGGATTGTTGTAATTAACATTTCTTTCATTAGAGATTCATGAGAGTTTCTTATCAAACTTTGTGTTCTTTGTTATCATTTTTATCTTGTGATCTTTCTTGAGTAATATTTACAGATTTTGAATATCAAAAGCTACCTTTGGTTAATGAATTCATGAGCTGCAAAGGATTTGTGGTAATTGCTTGTTAATCACAAATTATTGTTCAAGCACCCTTTAATCTATATTACATAAAGGATCTCTGTTAAGTGGATATTCTTCTCTTTGTTTACCTTCTATTCTTCTATCCATATTTGCATAATCCTTTTTTCTGGTAGGCATCTTGATTGCCTTTGATCTGTAGGATGTTATGACTCCATTCCCAATGGAATGTATTTGCAGTAGTCTAATGACCTCCTTTTTACTCTTCTCTTGTTGACCCACCTATTCAAACTATTTTAATCCATTTATATTTCTATGTTACCAATATTAATCTCATTTGCAGTCTGGGAATGACTCTTGGAGTGATAACATAATTGGCGTCGTTGCCAGGGACAGATTTGAGCAGATTGAAAAGCTCCCTGGGAAGAACGACACTGCACAACTCCAGATTTAGATGGTGACTGAGGTTGGACACCTTCAAGACTGCACATTCACCATGATGACTCCATTGTTCAGAATATATTGGTGACTCCACTGGGGATGAGACAAATCAAATGAATATGAAGGCTATCATGTCCAGAAGGTTTTCCCCACTCAATTTCTCATCCATAGATGGTTATCCACATCCTGTGAGTTAAATTGATGAATGGAAAGATCTGCTGCCCAAATTTTATGAAGGAGATGATGACAACCCTTTTGATCATGTTCATGAATTTCATGCTTTGATGCAACAACTTGACATTGATCATGAAGATATATTAATGAAAATGTTCATGTATTCATTGAAAGGCTATGCGAGACAATGGTATAAAACACTCCTTGATTCTAGTATTTCCTCTTTGAAGGACTTTCATGATGTTTTTTATTCTCATTGCAAGAAAATTTATCCGGTTGAAAGAATTTTTGAGAATTGTTGTGAGGGGTATGCATCATATATTCAGGATTCAACAAATGATTCCTCTAACAGTGATGATGAAGGGGATGATTGCAAAGAGAAGGACTTAGATGGTGAGTTTCATAATTTGTTTCCTAAATTTGAAGAACAAATGCATCATTCATGTCAAAATCCAGGTCCCCAAGAGAAAGATCAATATGGACAATCCATCATTTCCTTATCTCCTCCTTTTCTCGATTCTTTAACTCAAGAGGTCATCTTAGATTCAGATTTATTTCATCATGAGAATAGTGTTTCATCTTGTCATGACCAAATTCATAGCTTGCCAGTCCCTCCTATTGTTAATGAGCCAGTGTGCCATGATTTTCCAAGTTTCAATGACTATGAGGATGTTTTCCTCGAACAACCAGCTGTCCCAGCTATTGTAATAATCCCCTTAGACATTAATAGTCAAATGGTCATTGATTCACCTTTGTATGATGATTATGAAGATGAGTTCCATGAACAATCTGTTGAAGACCTTATATGAGAGAAGTACCCTTCCCATCAAAGCAACAATAACTTGTTTCAACCCTCATGTCATATTTTTGTTGCTGAAAAAGAAGAAAAAGATGATAATCTAAGTTTAGAAGGTGAAAAACTAAGAAATTGGGACCACAAGACAAGTTGTGATGAATATCCCTCACAATTAGAAGATAAGACAAAAGAATATAGTTTCCAAAGAACTTCTAATTGTGATGATCTGCCCTATCAACTCCCTATTCCTCTTGAAGACACAAGCTCAGTTTCATCAAGAAACCAAGATCAAATGCCATGTGAGTAGATGAGAGAGGTTGAAATTAAAGAAAGAAAGGAATCACTAAGCCTTTTTCCTAATACACCTCATGACTAGGAGTGGACCAAGGCCATATGAATTGAGGATGAATGAGAAAATCAACAATCCATGCAACAACCAAGAATAGTGGAGGAAGGACCTAATACAATAATTTTCCTTTTTACACAAAGAAATGTCGCAAGGGAAAGTATTGATGATGTTTTTCAGGATCCATTTTCAGCCTGTCTGCAAGCAGAAAGTGGGCCTAGGCTCCTTGGTTTCTTTAATGGAAAGTGTATTTCCAAACGTTTCTTTAACGTGCCTTCAAGTAAGAATTATCTATGGTTCTTAAGGAAGCACATTTCAAAGCTTCAAATAGTTGAAAAAATGATGAAATGGATTCATTGGTTGTTTCATGTAACTTGAATGCTTCATTTTCCCAATAATTAGAGTAGGTGTGTACAATGAGCTTGCTAGACAAGCATCATTTTCATCATTTTTGTCAGTTTCATTTTTCATTTTCATTTAGTTTCAGTTGAAGGTCACAGATAAAAGCAGATTGTAGAGGTTAAAGGTTGGGAGCAGCCCTAGGATAAGGCACTGAAGCTACAAGAGTTCTTAGAGCATCACAGGGAGGACTCTATCCCCCATGGAGCCTATGTTAGCACAAGATTGGTTAAGATGCCAAGTGTCAAGAACAAGTATTGAAAACACTCTCACAAGGTTCCAAGCATAAAAATAACCCATGGAATTACACTACCAAATTGCACGTAGACACACAGGCGGGCGCTACCTAAATTCACTACCTAAATTCTGGCAGAAAACGAATTGTGCAAAGTTATTTTACCAGTTTTGAGTCACTAACTTGAAACCTAGATTATGAACAATTGAGAAAGTATTTTTGAAAAATGGATGAGGTTTTTGTTAATAACATTCCAAATAACAAAAACCTCTCTCATTTTTCTAAAATGTGTTATGGTTTGAGAGATATTAAACATACAATTGGTGTTACCAACTGTTTTACAGTGGCACTACCTAATTTCCTGTAGCAGTCATGGTTTTGATATTCACCTTGTTGGGAGGTTGCCACCTGTCAAGGAGGATTTGAATGGATTCTCAAGGATCAGTTAGATGTCAAGGGACACCTGCACCTAATATTTAGCTCCATCAAAGGCCTCATGCATGAGATGGAAACAATATATTAATGACTTCCAATAAATTCCTGAAAATTAGCAGTTTGTTGGATTTTTGTCTCTTTGATTGTTGCCACCTATCTCCAAGGCTTAGAATCCAACGGAGGAGATGGGATTCGACCTCCTAAGCTTATTTGGATGCTATTTTCTATTTAAGGAAGGAGAGATCTCTTGGATGAGGGGTTGGTTTCCCCAAAAGATCAAGAGATCTCTGCATTGTCTTTGTATCCCCAAAAGGAATCAAGGTTGGTTTCTTCATCTGAATCTTCTTCACAAATGATTTATTCTTCTTTAGAATTCTTGTGATCATCATCCTGGGTTTCTTGGTTTATGAATTTCACTTCTCCTCCATCATTATCTTCTTCATCACTCTCATCAAGAATCCAAATGATATTTATTTATACCATTTATGTCACTTCCTTTTAACATTAGGTCCGACTTGACACTTTCTTATTTTGTAATTCTTTTCTTTAATTATCTTCAGGGCCTACATGTACTTCCT
>ML782327.1:173267-188158 GCA_009831015.1 Picea engelmannii | reverse complement strand
TTTTCTTTAATTATCTTCAGGGCCTACATGTACTTCCTTCTTCAATTCACTTTGTCATCTTCAAAAATTCATTTCTCCTCAACCATGAGGATCCACGTGACGTGCCACATACCACCGGAAACAACATGATGTGTACTATCCATACACGGGTGTTGTATATACACGTGCATTGTCCTTCATGTCCAAATACCTTCATAAATCTTGTGGTCCAAAAACCATGACTAGGGTTGACATCAATGACAACAACCAATATTCCAACATGTTTACCTTCTATTCTTCTATCCATCTTTTCATAAGGCTTTTGTCTGGTAGGCAACTTGATTGCCTTTGATCTGTAGGATGTTATGACTCCATGTCCAATGGAATGTATTTGCAACAGTCCGATGCCCTCCTTTTTACTCTTCTCTTGTTGATCCACCTATTCAAACTATTTTAATCCATTTATATTTCTATGTTACCAAGCTTACTCTCATTTGTAGTCTGGGAATGACTCTTGGAGTGATAACACTCTCTATTAATAGATTTAAATTTGAGGAAGTTTATATTTTATATTATATTAGGAAATTGTTTGTATTAGATCTAACCTTGTATGTGTTAGCCCTAGGCATGCCATGCATGCCAATTTTGCATGCACAACAACCATAGGGTTGTTGTGCATGACAAATTGGCATGCATGACAGGCCTTGGGTTGTTGTGCATGCCGAATTTCCATGCACAACATCCCAAGGCCTGTTGTGCATGCACAACATGCCTATGGCTGTTGTGCATGCAAAATTGGCATGAACAACATCCCAAGCCTTCTATGCATGGAAATTTGGCATGCACAACAGCCCAAGCCTTTTATGTAAGGAAATTTGGCATGCACAATAGCTCAAGCCTGTTTTTCATGCCAAATTGGCATGTGCAACATGCCTTGGGCTATTGTTCATTCCAATTTGGCATGCACAATAGGCCTATGGTTGTTTTGTATGCCAAATTGGCATGAACAAAAGGCATTGGGCTGTTGTGGATTCCAATTTTGTATGCAGCCCAAGGCCTTTTATGCATGCCAATTTGGCATGCACAACAACCATAGTCCCGTTGTGCATGCCAAATTGGCATGCACAACATCCATAGGCCTATTGTGCATGCCAATTTGGCATGCACAACAAGCCTATGCCTGCTATGCATGCCAATTTGGCATGCACAAAAGCCATATTCCTAGTGTGCATGCCAAATTGACATGCACAACATCCCAAGGCTCGTTGTGCATGCACAAGAGCCCAAGGCATGTTGTGCATGCACAAGAGCCCAAGGCCTGTTGTGCATGCACAATAGACCTATGGTTTTTGTTCATACCAAATTGGTAGGCCCGTTCTGCATGCCAAATTTGCATGCACAACAACCCAAGCCCTAGTCTTTAAGTTCATATGACTAGTCTTCTGAGTAATATCATCCTCTATTTCTATGATAGTCCCCACTATTTTATCACTCTCTTCATATTCTAGATTCATAAGACTAGTCTGGCTAGTATGATCACTCTCCATATCCATGCTAATGACAATTTCTTCACCACTCTTTTAAAATTCTAGGTTTGAATGTTCATGTTGTTTGGCATAATGATCCACTATATTCATGATAAGATAAGAAGTTTGCATTTCTTTTTGATAACCATCAATCACTAAAGACATTATAGCGAAAATTCATTTTCCAACTCAGTTCTACTATCCTTGATCATTAGCTATGTAGTGATCAAATTCTTAGATTTGTGACTACTCACCTTGTGGAAAGGTAAAGATTATATTGAAGTAGATATTTTCTCAATCTCTAAGTTTTTCACTACACCACTTTCACTCAATTTGTCAATGACAGGTTTGTCAAATTTCTATGATTCTGTCAATAATAAAACATTAAGATCTTGTATATTTTGGAGGATAACAACATTAGTGCCAATTTCTTTCACAATTTGTGATCCACTGTTATGATAGTGGATGGATTAATCACATGTCTTTCTAGCTTGTAATTTGGAAAGAGCCAAAACCTATAGTGTATTTTTTGCCTCTTCACAAACCAAGGAATTAGAATTACTTGTTACATAGAATGGACTTCCATTAATATACAATTTTTTTCAAGTGATGCTTTTTGTTCATGTGGAGAAACATGACCATATTCTTCCACTTCATTTCCTTGTATTGCATATAATAATTTTTTTATGAACATTTAGATTTACTTGGCTCAATAATGTCTTTATTATGTACTACATCATCCACTATCCATGTAAATTATCTCATATTTATGTTGCATTATATATCTAAAAATAAAAGAGAGGCACACTCCTCATCTTCTTGTTGATTCTTCCCACAAGGGGTTTCCCAAGGTACAACTTGTGTTCATTGTGTTCATGTGTTCTCATTATGCTTATGTATCTCCTCTTTTATAGTCCCAATGCATTTCAATATTTTGAGAAATATTCTTGTAATATTACATTTTAATCTTAAGCATGCACTACATATTAGAAAATAACCTCACCGTATTTAGCAATAATTGTTAACCTTTGTTGTGACAAATTGTCTAGTAGAATATCCATGACATTTTACATATAATTTACAAATAGACTAATATTTGGACTCCATATCATTCATTGGATATTCTTGAGTGAAAGAGCCAAATGAACTGCTTTTACTAGGATCAATAGTATTATGACTATACCCTTCTAACGTCTCTTTTGAATTTCCTTGCAACAACTCCAAAGGTGGATCAATATCAATATCATCTTGAGAACTGCCATTATCTCACATCCTAGTGGGTTCATTGATGTAGTTTGCATGTTGTCATGATAGAAGGTGAGGATTTGAGTTAACACACACCAAATATTGAGCCTTTTGTGATGTTCGGAAAGTCCTCTTCACAAAATTGATGGAGTAATCAATCTAATTGTTCTTCTATGACGATGAACTAGTCAAATGTGCAGTGAAATGGAGATGTGATTAAAATTTAATACTTGAAACTTGAATTAGGGGATTTTCTATTGTATGTTTCTCACAACCCTGAAGTATGTGAGAAATGACCAGTAGAAACACTAATCTTTTCTTGACAAATGGGTTTCCCATAAATGTGAAGTAGATGCTAAAAATGGGTTTCAGGTGCCATTTTGGTTTCTGTCCAGGTTTTTTCCAAAACTAACTGCCTAAGGTGTTGCTTCTAGTAACATAAATTTATTTTTGGTAATTGGAAGGTAAGGAAACTAAAACTATATTTGAGGATGATGGAAAAATGTTTGGGAAACCCAGATTGGAACATAAATTGTCATGTAGGCCATACTTTTTTCTCCTTTAAAAAGGGTCAAAATTACAATATTTCATTGACAATTAGTGCAAATGACTTAAATCTAAAAATGAACAAGTATCTTCGTTAGGTGTTAACATATGCTTGTGACATCTATATTTAGACAACCATACCAATATTGTTCTACCAATTGAAAGATACATATTTTTATGCCATGAAATAACACAACACATGGCCTAGAACTAGCCATACTTGTCCTAATATCTCTTTAGAGGCTACAAACGTGAATACATCATCTGTTTCTACAAAAAAATAGCATGATGAAAGAGCATAGAAACATCTTAGTTAACGCATGCTATAGATTTAAAAGGAGACATAACTGTCCAATGAATTTCTCTTGAGTTTTAGTATATCTAGGTTCAAATCTCTTTCAAATTCTTTAGGAAAGACTAAATTGATCTAAACAACTTTACGTTTCAGTAGATTCCCTAAAATGGGTTGATATAACTTCTATAAATATTTCAAGTCCAGTTCTTTACGTATATGAAAAGGGTAACCATTCTTATATCCATTCTTAGATGAGTATGTAAGAAGACATGCTAATGATGTCTTGTAAATTAATCTTGTCATCATGGTTGACTTTGCATCTATATCTAAGCTCATGATGCTGAGACATCAAGTATTTGAGTTTATTATTAAATAAATATTTCCCTTTGCTTAATGTAAGGGGATACTAAAGCATTTTATTTTGTAGAAATATGAACAAACAATATATATCGTTATGACATTTATATGGTGTGTTGTAGGGCTAATGATGGCATTAGTTGGTTCTGTCGTAAGTATGTTGTTGGTAAGGATTCATTCCATTCTATATCATCTTATAAATATGATAGTTATTTATTATCTTATGTTTATCCTTGCTTTTAAAATTGGATTAGTTATGCTTAAAATTGTGAAGGTATTTCATTATTTCCTTACAGGGTTTTGTCAACAGGCTGTCATAATTCCATGCATTTGTTTCTTATGAATAAGGGGAAAGAATGCAACCAAAATCCAGGTAAGTCTAGTTCTTACTGAATTGTAATATTTATTTTTTTCATACATTAGAAATTACATTGAAGGGTTTCCCTATAGGCCTTTCCCTTAAACTACTTTCCGGGAAAAATACTTTCTGCAAGGGTTTGGAAAGTACATATTATACAAAATTTGAGGGAGTTCAAGTTATTTTCTAAACATCATCATCATCAACAAAAAGACATGTGTCTTGGACTAATTTACTATTGAGATGAAGTATTTTTTCTACAAGAACTTAACTAGTTCAAGACATTATGAACTTCTAAGCATCCTAAGGTATGTGAACTCTTCTTTGTATTTGTATCTATCTTTTTCTGTATATTCTAAGAAGTATTTGTTCAAAAAATATAACATTCTTAATTTTTTATACTTTTAAACAAAGATAACAAAGCCTTAGATTTTCTTGTTTTTTTTATTGTTTTGCCATTTTGTTAGGGTGGCAAGGTTCCTCTTTGATGATGACCAAGCCTATAATCTTATTTTCCAGTAATATTTTAAATCTCTTATTGTCATGTGTTCCATGCCTGAGACCTTCTCTAGATTCCAAAATAATCCACCCCCAATGGCTAAAATGTCTCATTCCATAGTGCTCATTCTTATGGAAAAAAGCTAGCAATTCAATTTCACTTCATGCATGGACTCTTGTGAATTAGCTTCTATACCAATCAAATATTTTTAAGTACTAGATCTTGTTGAGTTAAAATTGTATATTGGATCTTGATTTTGTGGTTGATTCTCCTACCTCCTTTCATTTGGGTTGAAAATGTACAAAATGGATCAAGGTGGTCATTCCCATCAAACGCCTCAAACTGGTCACTGATGCAATATTGTATGGAAATTCTCTGCCACCTTTGAAAATCAAGTGCATGATTATTTTATGGGGTGACATCTCCAAATATGTCCCACCAAAAAAATTGAATAATATCCTATGGTTCTATGATATTGTTTTTTTAAAGTGATTTTAGAAACATGCCAAGAGGCACTTCAATGGGTAATGCAAACTTTCTTCAGCTAATATGCTAGGATTGAGGGGTATATTTTCTACTAAACACCTGAAAATTTCCTCCAACCTCATCCTCATCCTGTATAGTTTCTGATACTAACCAAAAGGCTAAAGAAAGTAAAACTCCAAAGAATGGAAAACAATCTATTTACAGGTTTAATAAATTAAAGATTTGTATAAAGGTTTTTTAATCTTTCCTTGCTACCACCCCTCTTCTTTGAGATCATGTGGAGACAAAAAAAATTGTCTCCTTATTTCCTCTTGTACTGCTAAGTTTTCTAGAAATTCAACAACTTTATTAGCTGATCTTATTACATGTACAAAATTTGTTTCCTCCCTTATCCATTCAAGGAACCCTTCTACTTCCCTATATGTAGAAACATGTTTATACCTTGCTTTTTCTAATCCATCTTGTAATATAAAAGATATAAAAAGTATGTAGAACAGAAATAAAATGCTAGAAATGGAAGAATAACAACAATATAACCAGAACAATCACCACAATAACACTGAAATTATATAAGAATAACAACAGAAATAAAACTTTGATTCTGAGAGCAATGTTCACAGGCCTCTTCGAGGGGGAAACTTCCAATCGAGAAGAGATCTATTACAATAATATCTAAGATAGGGTTCTCATACCCTCGACTCCTATTTATACTAAATATGTCTATCAAAAGAATCATCTAGAGGAAGATCCTTCTAGAAAAGGAAGCTTCTATTAGGTCTTCTTACATTCGACTTATTCTATTTTATTTCGAGGCCTTATTAATATTGACCTTTATTACATCCAAATATATTGTTCTACCTATGTGTGGGTTAGGACCCTAACATGTACTCCCCCTTAAAAACAACCTCATCCTCAAGGCTTGAGATGTGGAAACTCCTGCAGAATGGTAGTTGTTTCCCAAGTGGCATCTGCTGGAGTTGTATCTTTCCATTGGACTAACACTTCCTTGATGGTTCTCTGATGTAGGCGACTCTTGCGCTGGTCCAAAACTACTTGTGGTTGTAGCCAAATGGATCCTTCTTCATATAACTTGGGAAGGAATTTGGCACTTAGTTCCAATCACCTTCTTTAAGCATGAAACATGAAAAATAGGATGTAGCTTAGAATGACCAGGAAAAGCTAACTGATAGGCCACCTATCCCACACACTTGAGAATGGTATAAGGACCATAAAACTTGGGTGCTAGCTTCTAAAAATGATCGACCTTGAGGGAATTTTTCTTGTAAGGTTGAAGTCGAAGAAACACTTGATACCCTTCTGCAAATTGACGTTCAGAGTGACCTTGATTTTCTTGTTGCTTCATGCGATTTTGTGCCATGACCAAATTCTCTTTGAGGGTATGGAGAGTAGCCTCTCAAACTGTAAGCGTTTGGTCAACCACCTAGACCTTCGAGACACTTAGTAAGTATGAGAGAACTGAAGGTGGCTTTTTTCCATATACCGCTTCAAAAGGAGTCATGCATGTAGTTGTATGGTATGAAGTGTTGTACCACCATTCAGCTAGGGGTAACCATTGAGCCCAATGATTTTTCTTTTCTGAGGCAAAACACCTCAAATGTGTTTCTAAACACTTGTTGACAACTTCCGTTTGACCATCCGTCTGGGGATGATAAGCTGTACTGAGATGCAATTGGGTGCCTTGTAGCTTGAACAATTCTTGCCAAAAATTGCTGGTGAAAGTTGGGTCGCGACCAGAAACAATAGAATGCGGCATGCCATGAAGCTTGAAGAATTGATCCATGAAACGTTGGGCCACCGTGGATGTTGTAAATGGGTTTTGAAGAGCACAGAAATGAGCATACTTGGAAAAGAGATCAACAACCACCATGATGACTGATTTATTTCCTGATTTGGGTAAGCCTGTAATAAAAGCCATAGAGATATCCCTCCAAATAGCAGGTGGAATTGGAAGCGCTTGTAGTGTTCCCGGAGATTTGACTATTTCTCCCTTGTTGCGTTGAAACGCATCACATTCAGGGACAAAATTATGAATTTCTTGTTTCATACCATCCCATAAAAAAGAACATTTGACCCTGCCATAGGTTTTGGTAAATCCAAAGTGCCCTGCTGTGGGTGTAGCATGAAACTCATAAAGTACCGTGGATTTAATTTTTTATTGTTTACTTAAATACAAACAACCTTTATATTGAAGCTCATCATGGAGCCAAGAGTACCCTGGGGAAGCTGAAGCATTGGATTGCAATTTTTGGATCAGATACGAACTTTTGGGATCGTGTAGCTGTTGGATTATTGAGAGGGGGGGTGAATCAGTAATAGAGAAATTTAACCCTTTGTAACCATATAATCCAACTGTTATATCAATGTAGCATTATCATCCAATAACTACATATTAAATAAACAATGAACAAATGAACATTCATACACATACATAGTACACCAGTGTTTTACGTGGAAACCTAAAGCGGGAGAAAACCACCAAATGATTTTTCTTATATGTCTTGAAGAATTACATTCATTGGAAGCACCAACTTCCTTTGTTTTTCAGCTGCAACTCGAAGGAGGCTCCAACCCCCTATTTTATCAGGATACAACCTGAGGGAAGCTCAAACTCCCCAATTCTCTGGCTACAACTAGAAGGAGGCTACAACCCCCTATTTTCTTCGGCTACTACCGGAAGGTGGCTACAACCACCTATCCTTGCCCCATCCAACCGCCCTGAGGTAGAAGCAGAATGATGGAACCACTGTCACACTATCACTGTGAGATATACCATTGTAAACCTGTAACAATCAACTTGTACCAAACAACCTGTACCATGCATCAACCATTCATCAACCTGTACCTCAACTTGTAATCAACCTGTACCATAAACAAGTGCATCAACGATGCACCAACCTGTACCTCAACTTGTAATCAACCTGTTCCATAAACAAGTGCACCAACCATGCACCAACCTCTACCAACCAACCTGTAATCAACCTGTACCATAAACAAGTGCATCAACCATGCACCAACCTATACCTCAACCTCTACCATGAACAAGTGCATCAACCATGCACCAAACTCGTACAAATAACCTGTCACAACAACCTATCACAACCACCTATCTCATCAAATTTATCAACCAAATCAGATACAATCACCAATATCAATCACCAAGACAACTCTCAAATATGTGCATCAACCAAGTATAACAGAACATCTCATAATCATCACCAAGATCAATATGTGCTTTTGATAATACAAGTATGCTACATCATCCATAAACCATGTGTCAACAATACTACTAACAAGTGCCTCCAAGCATGTACCAAGTATATACCAATCATGTATCAACTACTCATCAATATGTACTAACATCATCAACTATACACCTCATGTATGTGCCAACTCATTAACTACTTGTCTCAACCACGTACTCAACATGTACCTCAACCAAAAGGCCTCATCAATTTCATCATCCAAATCTATTTTGTAGCTTTGTAATAGACCTGGTGTATATGATCACATTCCTACAAGCCTTCCTTAACTTTAACAACAAGAGACTAGCATTTTCATCAAACGTTTCTTTAGTCTCACATGCCTAGTTTTGGATTAGTCAACAACCCTAAATTGAAGTAATCATAACTTTGAACCTGTAATGTATAAAGATATGAAACTGATACACAATTTTATCAAGTTTATTTTATTCAATTCTTACAGGTGTCACTGTTTAGAACCTCTCAAAAAAGGAGTTATAGAAAAAATGGCATAACTTTCTGAATTTTGGCTTATTCTAGAGAGCGACATTGTAGAGCGTGCCCCGCACAAAATATTTGTTGAATTGATATGAAACTCCTACACTACATACTAAATCCTCTACCCTAACCAACACATTTTGTATCACTAAATTTGGATTTGTTATGAATAAGGTATGATGTTTTTACCCGAAACACCTTTGTTTTACTAGTTTCAGGACTAGCCACAAACCCTATTTTCCACGGAGTGTAACTCCAAAAATAAAATGACCCACAAGCTGACTTGCTTACCACAGATACTTGGGTATGTTTTCTGAATGGAATAGCAGTTTCATGGTCTGAATCATTATAGAAAAAATGTTATAGCGAAAATGGTGAGATGACCTGCAAATAACATACCTTAGAAAACACCATCAAAAGAATTTATTCTTCCTTGCATTTCAGCCTTCTTTTCTTAACCTTCCCTCAGAAATTTGTCTTAGATATCCTTGGTTACCTCAGAAACCGATAGATATTCAATACGCTCAAATGTGATTAAAATGAGAGAGCCTTGCCTCTTATTTATACTTTCCAAGTAGCTTCCTAAAAAACATCTTCTAGGTCACTTGGCCCACTTTCCTTATTTTAGGGTTAACCCACTTCTAATTTGTTTATTAAATTTATTATTGAAATAATTTATTTTGTAGTCACTTTGAATTACAATACACTCATCACTTCAC
This sequence comes from Picea engelmannii, assembly GCA_009831015.1. NCBI lineage: Eukaryota > Viridiplantae > Streptophyta > Pinopsida > Pinales > Pinaceae > Picea > Picea engelmannii. The sequence goes on along the minus strand of ML782327.1, from coordinate 178,390 downwards.
TTTATTATTTACCTTTTAAAATCTCTTAAACCACTTTGACTACTTTGACCTTTAGGGCTTCTAGATGACATATGAGGGTCCTACAACTTCATAAGGACATAACTCTCAAACCGTGAGGAGTTATGTGAAATTCCACATACCACCATAAATGGGATGACATGTAATATCCATATAGAATAGTTTTACCTTCAAATAGATAAAAAATCATACCGTTATCCGTCAAACAAACTTGGGTCCATTACCCAAACCCGGGTTCTCCAACTTCACATGGTCATAACTCTCTAACCGTGAGGAGTTATGTTATGTTATACATACCATCGGAAATGAAATGACAAGAACTATCTATCTAGGATAGTTTCCCTGACAAATTCACTATCCTTCAACTCATTATTCCACAATTAAGCATGGGTTCTCTTACTCCGCAAAGCGTCTTCCCATGAGGGCTTTCACCATAAGGGGACCACTTTGGAGTTCATCCATATTTACTTTTTATCAACCATGAAAAAACTATAATGAGTCATACTTACATCAAACAATATTGGGTCCATTACCGAAACCTTTGTGCTACGAGGATTTCTTCAAGGGTTGACATCAATGACAACCAACCTTAATCAATAATCTCCCCCTTTGGCATTGATGGCAACACTCTGATGCAATACTGAAATCATATCACTCATGCTCCCCCTGGAACCATGCGTCTGTCCTCTGCATATGATAAATCTTCCTCTGTCCTCTACATACGATAAATCTACCTCTTTCCTCTGCATCTGATAAATCTCTCCCCCTTTGTCATCAATGGAAAAGGTATGTTTCCATCTAGGGTTTCTTCCCCTGACTGAACTGTCCTCTTATGGTGCTTCCTCGTGTACATCTAAGACATATAAGATAAGCATTCAAAAATCATTCATTTTGGAGAAGAAATAAATCTAAGTCTTTGATGAAGATATTCAAAGGCTTCCTGTGGAAGTGGTTTTGTAAAGATGTCTGCCACTCATTCTTTTGTGCCCACATACTCAACTCTGATTTTCTTTTATGCAACCTGTTCCTGTAGAAAGTTATACTTGATTGGAATGTGCTTCATATTGGAGTGCATCACTGGGTTTTTTGAGATACTGATGGCACTTGTATTATCAAAATATATTGGAATGGGCTCATCATACTCAACCTGTATATCTGTCAATTTTTTTTTCATCCAAAGAACCTGTGTACAATATGTTGTTGCTGCAATATACTCTGCCTCGGTTGTAGATAAAGATACAGATGATTGTTTCTTCCTTAGCCATGATACTAAACACTCACCCAAGTAGAATGCTTCTCCACTGGTGCTTCGTCGACCATCAATACAACCTGCCCAATCTACATCTGTGTAGGTAATAAGTGATAGATCCTTTCATTTTTGGATACCATAATCCAAACTCTTATGTTCCTTTGAGATATCTGGAAATCCTCTTCATTGCTAATACATGTGATTCCTTTAGTGATGCTTGAAATCATACCACCTGTCCAAATGCCTGCATTACATGTGGTGTGGATGTTGTCACATATAGTAAGCTACCAATCATTGACTTGTATTGCCTTTGGTCTGTAGACTTTGAATTATTATCTTTTCTCAACTTGCAACTGGTTTGCATAGGAGTGGTAACTGGTTTTCAATCTTCCATTCTGAACCTCTTTATCATTTCTCTGATATACTTAGTTTGAGAAATAAAAATTTCTTGGTTTCTTTGACATATATGAAGACTCAAAATGAAGGATAGTCCTCCAAGTAATGACATTTCAAATTCATTCTGCATATCCTTTGCAAATTTCTAGCTTAACCTGTCATTAGTACTTCCAAAACAATATCATCAACACAAATTTCAATTAATAAAATATTACCTTGAGTTACCTTGATGTAGAGGTTGTTGTCTGCGCTTCCTTTACATAGTTCGTAGGGAGTTTTATCATTGTTGTTTCTGAGCATTACTTTTTTTTGAATGTGAATTGATGTATGCACTACATGTATCCAAAAAATATCTGTCAATTTGGAATCCATTAACATTGTTCTAGCCATTTCCTGTGTAATTATCATCCATTATGATAATGTTCATTTTTCTTTGAATCACTCTCTGAACCAATCTATGAATCCATTCTGGCATCCACTATCATATATCTATCCAAACCTACTAAGTGTTCTTATGAATCCATCTCTGCCCATATTTTCCAAGACTCTAGTTGTGTAATTGTCCATAATACTGACCCGTTTATCACTATATTACCATGAAGTCTTGATTAATCTATCAAACTGTACTTTTGCTAACTGATTTCTCTGAATCTATCTTCTCAAACTCTGCAAGCTACTCGAAGGATGGTTCTTTGGTCTGTCACAACTATCACATGGACTCCCCCTGTCTAATATTCATATTACTTGGGAGTCTCTAAGCCGGATGGCTCAGAACAATTCCTTCTCTGATGTGTATTCATCATCATCTTCATTGGTAGATTCATCATCTTCTTCATTAGTATATTCATTATCTCTTTGAGTTATAACTTCTTTCTTTACATCTGTCGATTCATCTTTCACTACAGTGCCTGGAAGTACAATCTCTTGAACATGTTCCTTATTTACCTTTGCTTCCTTTCTTTTAGTTATTTTCCAAACCTTTCTGTATCTGACATCTTTCCTTTTCTCTATACAATTTTCTTCATCTTGTTTTATTGCCAATATTACGATCTCTAGTACTTGTTCTTTGTTCACATGTTCTTCTTGTTTTATTATGCATACTTTCTTATATCTGATATCAATATTCTCTTTCATGGAAGTATCGATCATGCTTCTACAATAACTGGCTATGTGTCCATAGCTATGACATTTGTAACACTCAATGTTACGTGCGGCCACATAGGCACGGTCTGCTTGAACATTTCTTTTATAATCCCTGCAATCTGCAACCTTATGTCCAAAGTTAGTACAATAAAAACAATGACCATAAAATAAATTTTCATACCTGGGAGTGAATGATCTTCTTTGTGGCGTAGTCCTTCTGATTTTTTTCCTTGACTGATCATGATCATGATTGAACCTTCTTTGTGGTCTGAACATGGATGGTATTCTCAAAGATGTATCTTCAATAGTTTTCTTATATTCCGGTTGACCATGATAACTTCCCTTGAGTACTTCTACATAACTCTTTCTATTTTCTTCATTCTTCTTTTATAGAAACATAGAGTGGTTCTCTTCATTCTCTAAAACTGATGTGTATGTTTCTGTCTCTTCAATGTTCTTGTTGAGCTTGACAATTTTGACTCTTAGTGTGACAAATTCTTCTTCAAGATTCTCAACCTCTTCTTCTTTCTTCACTATTTGAGACTTCATGACCTCTTATGTTCTCTTTGCTTCTTCAAGTTGGATTTTCAATGTAATTATTTATTTTTCTAGTATTTTCTCTTCTTGACCAAACTCTTCCTCCAGTTGGTTTAATTCATTGGTTCTTTCCTTGAGATGATCCATCAGAATCGTTTCTCTTTTCTGCTTATTCCTTTTGTGCTGCTATGTTGGCTTCTAAACATTTTTTTTTGATATTCTAGAGTTTCTTTGTGAAGCCCTAATATTGGCTCATTACCCCTTAATTGGGGCATATTATACTAGTAATGTTATGTTATTTATGTCGTATTTAGGCCATTAGTTTTAATTATACCTCCTAGTCTCCTATATATACCAAGGAGACATTTTCATTTTCAATCATCTTGTACTTGAACATTTAAGTGGGATAAAAGGAGGTTGTCCCCTCGAAGAAGTTTATTATCTGAAATTATCTCTTTTTCAAGGTGTTGCGTACTTTTTTCTAATGTTTTTCTATGCTATATTGATATTTGGTTCTTAACATATGGTATCAGAGCTCAAGGTCTTGGGGTTTCGTTGCTACATCTGAGACACCTTGGAATTTTTTCTATAACTTGTTTTCTACAATGTTCCATAAGGAACAATTTGGAGGATATTTAGTAGACAGATCAAGGTACGCTGGGTTCAAAATTAAACTCCTGAGGCCTTATACTTTCAGAGATACATCTTGTACAAGATAGGGTTCTGGAATCATCCTTAACTGAGTCTTTGCGGAATTTTCACTATAAAAAAATTTCTGTAACATTTCAGACCCTGAACTCCAGAGGCTATTTACAGAAATTAGTAAGGTATCTGTGGTAAAATTTTTAGCTTTTGGGTCATCTAAATTTGTAGATACACCCTGTGTAAGATAGGGTATCTAACTAGTCCTATTGACTAGTCTCAAGAAGGTGTTCCAGGTAAAACAATCATAACTTCTTCCTAGAGTATCCAAATTAAGTGGGACTGGTTTCATTGGATAGTGGACAGTCTGTAGTATTTCTAGCACGAGTTTCAGAATTTTATATCAATTATTTTGTGTGAGGCATGCTATACAAGTGAGATCTCCTGGAAAGGACAAAAATCGACAAGTTGTGGGGAAGTTACCATAAATTCCACTTGGCACATCCAATTTTGATCAGACCTATGGAATTGTAGAGAAGATATAACAGAGAACTACATAAAATAAAGTTTCATACCTAGAAGGGCCGAAACTTGGGAGGAAGAAATATTGTCTAGCAGAACCACCTCAAAATCAAGGTTCAAAAGTGATACTTGGCCAACATGCCACCAAAAAAGGGAACTTCTACACCAAATAAGCCTCCAGAAAATCCTACTTGGACTCTTGATGAAGGTGAAGAAATGCGTAGGGACATAAATGAACTACAAAAGAAGATGGATTCAATGGAAGCTAAGTTGGATACTAAGATGGATTCAATGGAAGCTAAGTTGGATACTAAGATGGATGGTTTAAAAGGGGAGATCATGGAAGTATTGAAGAATTTCGTAATAGAGAAGACACCTGAAAGTGAAAATGCATCCCATGAAATTCATGATGAGGAAACAAGGAAAATGAATAAAGAATGGAGAAAATCCAACTTTGGTTTGAAGACTAACCGCGTTCCTAAGATTGATATGAGGAAGTTTGATGGCAAGGACCCAATCACATGGATACTTCAGATGGAGCAATTCTTTGATCTCCATAATGTGCCACATACACAAAAGTTACGAATTGCTTCTTTATATTTAGAACCTAATCAAT
>ML782327.1:122546-144440 GCA_009831015.1 Picea engelmannii | reverse complement strand
GTTTCCTATGCATCACATTGTTCTGTCATTCTGCTCTTCTTCTGCTTGCTCTATAGTTCTGCTCTGCTTCTTCTCTGCTTTTCATCAATTTCTATATCTCATCTATAATGTCACACCACGCATCTCCTTCTTACTGTTTCATTTTTTTTTTCTTCAGAACAGCCATCCGAACACAGTTTCTCTCAACTTATTTTATACACTTTGCCTTGATGGTTCCACTTCCCCTTATAATGGGAAATCCAAGGACATCTATCTTGGCAACTGAAATGTTAACCGATTTTTCATTATTAGTTTGTTTCTCTTAACGGGTTCATAACTAAAGCGTTAATGTATGAGGAAGAACAACAACCCTCCGATCAATACTTGATCCAATGGTTCAGACCTAATCGGGATTTCACTCATCGCGATTTCGACATTTGCGATGTCAACATTCACAAGTCCTCCGGACTCGCGATTCTCCGATTCCCGATGGCTCCTTTCATAGCTAGCCCTCCTGAGCTTAGCTCCCGGTCAACGTGACCTTCACTTCATGACTACAACCTTATGTCTCTCTATCGAGATTTCGACGTTCTTCATGTTCACTGTTCTTTTCACTTATAAATCCATATCCCGATTCGCGAAACTCCGACATGGTCTAAAATCAATGGTCTAGATCATAGCCTGAACTGATGGCTCAGATTGTATCGTGATTTTGCATATCGTGAAATCGGCACTCCTGAGGTCAAGTGACTTTGTCACTTCAAAGTTTCGATCCCCGATGCCGATGTGCCCCTTTCCACGCGCTAGCCCTGCTGGCTATCAGCCTCGGCCCATATGACCGTCAACACATGACCTCGGTCAAGCCTCTCATCGGGGTTTCAGAATTTTAGATGTCATCATGCACATGCCTATAGAATTCCCGATCCCCAATTCTTCGATGACGGAGATCAACGGTCCAGATCTCATTCTTATCCAACGGCTATGATTACATCGCAAAATCGCATATCGCGATTTCAGAATTTCTGTTGCAGTGTGTTCTTGACATATCAAAGTCACGATCGTCGATGCCTCTGCTGACGTCACACGTGGTTTGACACGTGTTAGATCCTGCCACGTGTCACTCTGATTCGTGACTTGCATGTTCCTGAAGTGTTAAATCTGCCTGACATATGTCAATCCTTGGTTGTGCCACGTGTCCCTGGGTGACGTGGTCTACCATTGTGAGTTGGATCAACGGTATAGATCTCATGTTGATCTGACGGTGCAGATTCAGTCGGGATTTCGCATATCGCGAAATCGGGATTTTCGTTGCATTGTTTTCTTTGCATATTGAAACCCCGATCCACGAAACTCTGATGAAGCCTCCTGTCTACAAGTGGATGGTCCTGATCTCTTCTTGAATTAACGGCTGCGATCAAATCATGAAATCGCATATCGTGATTTCAGGGTTTTCGTTGTCGAGTGAACTGGACATTTCAAAGTCCCGATCCCCGAATCTCCGATGACTTATCTCCCTCGCAACTTCTGCAAATCTGTTGGTTGTCGGCCTTTCGGGAAATTTGAATGGGATCCAACGGTCACTGGATCTCTATCTTCCTTCTTCTCTGTAAACTCTTGCTGCGCGCGTTTTCTTCAATGTTGTTCCTCCTGAGCTTTTATGTCCGAATCCCCAAGGGGTTTTATCCTTCTTATCCTGCCATCTCCACTGTTGCCATCAATGACAACAACCATCAACACGCATTCATTGCTTGTTCAATATTTGCCAACAATCCCTTCACTAGACACAATGAATCCTAAGAGTTTACCCTGTTCTACTGCAAAGATGGATTTTTTGGGATTCAAGGAGATGCCGTATTTGCGACATCGTAGTAGGACGGCTCGTAAGTGAGCTAGATGATCGTTTTTGTTTTTAGAAAAAACAGTCACATCATCTAAGTAAACTACGATGGACTAATTGATTAAGCCTCGGAAATAAATGTCCATTTCTCTCTGAAAAGTGGCTCCAACATTAATCAATCCAAAGGGCATTTTGCGATAAGCATAAGTGCCCCACGGGGTACGGAAGGTAGTTTTAAGTTGGTCTGCCGGAGACATCAGGACTTGGTTGTATCCCAAGAAACCATCCAGTAAGGATAGCCTCTCAGAACTAGATACCTGTTGAAGGATCTGTTCCATGGGCAGGACAGGATAGTTGTCTTTATCAGACGCTCTATTAAGGTTTCGGAAATCGACGCAGAGTCGAATTTCCCCACTTTTCTTCCGGAATGGAACAAGGTTAGAAACCCATTGAGTGTGCCTAATAGGAAAAAGTATCTTATCATTTAGGAGCTTATTCAATTCTTTTTGAATGGTCGGTTCGAGCTTGGGGTGCATTTTCCTTAGTTTTTGTTGAAAGGGTAAGGTTTGGGGCTTCGTCGGAATGACATGTTGTATGATGTTAGGGTCGAAAGTTTTAAGGTCATCATACGTCCATGAAAAGACATCTTTAAATTGTTTGAACAATTTAATAAATGCAACTTTTTCTTGTTGAGAACATCCCAACCCTAGATTAATGCACTGAGGATTTTCATTAGTTCCTAAGTTTACTTTTTCATAAGATAACGAGGAACTATTGGTTTTACAATTGACTGTCTTTTTAAATTTATCTTGAAAATCGTAAAACTTCTCTAATCTAACTACAGATTTAGGGATCAAGTTTACCATATCCGATGAATATTCAGTTGTTCTCGGATGTGGTATTACCGTGAAGTCGCGCAAATTGTCATCGTGCATGTGTTCATCTATCACCGTTCCTTGAAAGGTTTCTTCCATGTGCAGAAAGTTAATAATTTTTTGATCGTCGTCAAATACTTTCTAGTTCGTGATGTTGTCGGGAACGGATGGCCGGAAAAGCAACTCAACGGAGAATGCATCTGGAGACAAGCCTTCTGCAGGAAGAAGTTTAGAAGCTACATTAGCTAGTAAATCTGCTTCAGAGTTATTCAATCTAGGAATAGAATTTATATTGAAAGCAGAAAATTTATTCATTAAATTCCATACCTCAGATTGGTAGCTTTTGAGATGCGGAGACAGAAAGTGGATAGAGTCTCTTACCTGTCTAACCACTATTTCAGAGTCGCCAAATATGGTTAAATTTTGAATGTTCATATCCAAAACTTTTCTGAGACCTTGCAGTAAAGCCTCATATTCTGCAGTATTATTAGTACATTCAAATTCCAACCTACATGCCATCAATGTTTTGTTACCTATCGGATCGATAATGACGCAGCTTGTGCCAACTCCTTCTTTAGACTTTGACTCATTGAAATACAGAGACCAAATTTGATTTCCATCGGGCACATGAGACCGTTGCGTAGAAGTTGTTGGCTACATATATGCTACAATATCGGACTGTTGTTTTGGATTGGTGATAGGTGAAGCCTCGACCATGAAATTGCCGAAGAAGGTGTCCATCCCTTGTACTTCAGGTGAATCAACAGGAGGTGTATACGGTTCGTTGTGATCATTCAAATCTGTAACTGTGAACTTAAGGTAACGCTCACGATTTACTTTGATTTTATTAGGCTTGTCGTTTTCTGGAAGCCATAGATGGGACCAATCTGTTGCGAAATAACCATGTAGCTGTTCCGACCAGTCCCTGCTTAAAAACAGACCATACACTTCTGGAATATCCACAACAATTATATCAATAACTTGATGAACCTTGGGGTTAGACGATAATCTAATAAGCACATTCTTTAGTTCGCCTATAACTTTGACATTTGTCCTATCAAGTTGTATGATTTTTAAAGTAGATGGTTCAACTTCTGCGTTAATCTTCTGGAAAACAGACCAATGCATCACATTGGATGATGCCCCTGAGTCTACCATACAATTGTGCACGTTTTTGTTAAAGATATCGAAAGTTAATAGGAAAGGAGGTACATTTTTGCGAGTACTAAGAGTAGTAGCTTGTGGCTTTTTACTCGCAGTTTCTACGTCTACTTTATCTACATTATTTACATTACTTACAGGAAGGCTTCTTTTATCTTGAGGATCAGGATTGTTTTTAGTGGAAGTCTTATGGGGAACTTTGTTCTGCACAACCTTGTTACCATTAGAATTACGATTTTTTCCATTCTCTGAGATATTCTGCAACATTTTTTGTAGTAGAAATGGAAACTTCAATAACTCGTAAACAAAAATGTTATCTCTCAACTTTTTAAGATCTTCAACTACATCATAATCTAAGTTGGGGTTCACATTACTCTGTTTAGTCTCAACTGATTTAGATTGCTTTGGAGGCGAAGTTGTAGTGTTTTCGATAGAAGGTTTGTTTGTTGTCTTACTCCTAGTGTTATAAGGATGAACTGTCTCGAAGTTAGCTTGAAAAATGCTATCCGAGAAGTGTCCTAAAATGTTTGGAGAAGACTCTTCTTCTTGAACTGTTTCTTGTTCAACTACCTCCTCAGGGATCTCAGGAGGCATCAAGTTATCTTGGGCTTCTAGAATTGTTTGAAGGGCACATTGCAGACTTTCTAGATTAAGGCCTTCGATGGTTGGGTTAGGTCGGTTAGTGGGAAAAGGCTTCCGGAACAAGGGTTTGTAAGGTCCTTTGCTCGAGGAAGCTTCTTCGGTCAACCTTTTCAAGTCTATAACTTGATTTGGCAGTTTTTGAACAACTTTAGTTAAGTTTTCTAAATCAGATTTTTCAGGTTGTGTTTTACTTTGAGTGGGTCTGGGGAGGATTTCGATCTTCTTTTTGGAAGAAGAACTAGTCTCAGTTTCGTTGTTAGTAGAGTCTTTAAGACTAAGTATGTCCTTTTCAATCTGGCTTCCCTCCTCGAAGGCTTCTAACAACGTGGCTTTCTTAGATCGTTTAACCCAAATAACTATACTTTGATGCAAAGCTTTAGTGTAGTATGCTATTATAAGACTCTCGAAAGGCATAGAATCTGCAGGGATTCGGTTTTTGAGTGTTAGGAATATTTGATTAAAGTCTTTAACTTTTTCTTTTGGGTTCATTTTTAAGCTAGAAAGATCCATGACTAGGACTTTCGGAGGCCTACCATCTCCGAACTTTTCCAAAAAGCATGACTCGAACTTTTCCCAAGACATGATGGTATGGGGTTGTTGGGAAAAGTACCATGTGGATGCATTACCCTCGAAAGTATAAGGTAACAACCTACAGACTACATCTTCATGTTCGACATTGCAGAGTCTTATGGCTAACATAAATTTTTTAATGTGATCTTCAGCGATCTGTTTTGAGTCAAGATAAAACTTGGGAAGCCATTTCTCTGGGTGTTTAGGTAGAGGATGCTGAGCTTCAGGTATAGCTACGCCATCTTGGTCAAGCCAGGGTCTAGCAGGGTTGTTCTGATTTTCCATTGGTGTAGTGGGTGTGGAAGGTTGAGAAGGGGAATTTCCTTCGTTAGAGGAATCTCCTCTGGAAGAGGAAGGAGATGATGGAGGTGGCGAAGGGGGTATCCCAGATCCTCCTGCAACAGGATTTAAGATTGGATCTGAAGGATTCACAGTGAGACTAGTGTCTCCTAATTGTTCTCTGATATCGAAGAAGTCCAAAGGCTGTCCCCACAGACGATTAGGTTGCCTCAAGCGGGCTAAGGCACTATGTGTTTTAATAAGAGATTGACGGACAATCTCTTGTATGTCACCACCTGTAGGATTAGGGGTTGTTGGATCAACTGTGATCTGTGGATCGTCGGTTGAAGTGGTTGTTGTTTGAAGGGGAATATTATCATTTGAACGTCTTCTAGTCACTATAGGTGAGTGATTAGGTGGTGGAGGAGTCTTGCGACCACCTCATGCCATTAATTAAATTCATGCCCTCCTTCTAGCGCCATTTGTTGATGGGCGAAATTGACCGTCCGTCAACTGGAAGAGTGGAACCGGTCTGGGGTTGTCTAATAACCCAAGTCATTTGGGATGAACCACCCTGACGGGTTTAGCGGCTCAGTTAGCCGATCTAAGGTCCTAAGAAAAAAAAAAGAAAAACTACTCTAAACTAACTAATCTAACTAAAACTAACTATTAAAAAAACTAAACTAATCTAATTATTCTATATATACAATCTACTAACTACTACTATACTAACTCTAACTAATTAACTATATAAATACTAACACAAATAAATCTTATTCACAAAATGTACAATATCTACAATTTACAGATTTAAATAAAACCTGAAAAAACTCATTTGGATTTTGCCCTAAGACAAAAAAAGATATTTTTTATTGATTTTATAATTTTATGAACAGAAATAAAACAAAAAAACTAAACTAAACAACTAATATACTAATTCTAACTACACATCTAACTAACATATATCTAACTAAACTACTCGAATTATACTAAACAAACTAACAAAAATAAATTACAAACTGACCTGGAAAAACGCTCCAGGTTTGTCCTATGTATGATGATTGTCTTAGCTGATCGGAGGGGGGAAACCCGCACCGAATTATCTAGGCACTCCTTGTAAACAGAAAGCTGCAGTGCTCTTTAATTATGATTACATGACAAACAAGACATAAAAATTCACAACAATCTTATGATTTATAAATCTCCACAGTTAGATAAACCTGTATGCAAAGACTTATACAAAATAATTCAATTGATGAAGAAGAGAAATTTGTCATTCATTAACTGAACAAATTAATTGTTGTATTTTTAAGTATTGAAAGAAATCAGACATGGATCACATTAATTAAATCACATCATTCTGCACTATGATAGCTAAAGTAGTCTATAATCAACTGCAAAAGACATGCATAAACTTGAAACAAAAGATTGATATATTGAAAAGTGAAAGATGTAGCAAAACATCAACTTCTGTATCAGTTTGTATTAGAAATCCATAGCCTGGTTCTCCCACAAGTGAGGATGATCCTTATTACAAAAATAATAAGTATTTAAAGAGCTTCCACAGGGTAAAACATCCCTGTGGAAGTTATCAAAACTGTTTACATAAAATCTGGGAAGATATCCCAAGTTTAACTAAACTAGGAACCTAAAATAAAACTAAAACACACAAATATCCCCTAGATTGTCTAGTATGTCCAATGCAATTCGGATGTACCTGAAAGGTGTTCAAAATAGACAAGTTAGAAGGGTATTTTATTAATAAAATGATAAAAAAATCTAATTCTATAGACTATCTACAGAATCTTGCGATTCTGTAGCTGGTCTAAATAAGACACAGAATCAGCTTAAAAATCAATTCAAATCTATTAAAGAATTAAATTTAACTAACATCCAATAGCTATTTGAAAACGAATCATTCAATTTGAAATTGTTGTACCATTTTGAAATCAAACAAGACCAAGATCAACCAAATGACTACAGAGATACGTGTACTCTGTTTCGTTTGTTACCACAAAGTCGGGTGAACATAATCATAATCAAACAGTTATGAAATCATTTCATATCAAACGGAAATAAATACAATTAAAACAAATTGCAGGCAATTGTTATGCTACCTCATAGACATGAGACACAATTGAATCCAAACAAACTCACTTTCAAATCGACATGACTGTATTGCCATAACAAACGATCCATGCCACGAGCGAATTAAATCGAAACTGGCGCGTAAATGAAATCATAACAGGCTCAATCAGTTGGTAACAGAGTTCGTAAGAATTGGTCGATCGTTTGTTATTGCAAATTGGGGCAGACAAAATCATTCACGAGATCATTTCTTGAATGCATTTTGAAATGACTATTACCTGAATTTCCTCATACGAATTTGACAGCAATAACATAGGTCGATTTGAGTTAACAAACGCATTTGAAAATTAAAATTAACAGAGATGCAATCAAGTCTATTTTGATACGAATACAACTCATAAAATCGATAATACTAATTGAAGATACAACAATCCAATCAAGCGAATCAAACAGCTGGGGTTTAACATAGTCATCGTGGATCAAAACCGTTCTATGATTCAGGCGTGAATATCATTTGCACAGACTTAAATGAGAGTATTGTTTCCATAAAAACAGAGTCATTCTTCCCAACTCAGAAACGATCAGAGTTGTATTCCCGATTTAGAACATTATATGACACAACATATTAAAAGATCATAACAACCAAACTCATGAAATCCTTTGACAATCACAGCATACAAACTAACCATAACAAAATCAAATCAAAACATCATCATATTCTAAATCTAGCATGAAAAACCTATGGTTCAGATTTAGATACAAAACAAATCCAATTGAAAGAAAATCAAATTCGATAAGAATCTATCAGCGGATAAACTGGGAATGAGAGAATCGTGTATCCCAATCAAAACTTCATTTATTTTTAGCAAAGCAAAAACAAAGTACATGATGAACAACATTGTGACATAGCCATTTCAAATGATAGACAGAGCTAAATTCCAATCATTGTATTAATCCCGGTCATTCACAAAACTAAATTGATATCAAAATTCATACCTGTATGATGAGCAGATGATTTGATCATGACATCTTGGTGTTGACAATGGCTGTAGCCGATTCAACATTCCGAAAAATGATGGAACCAATAGTCCTCTGCTTCCTATTAGTTGCTTGAAGTTTGTCTCTTTCGATGGTCAACACTGCAACTTGAATTTCCAGCGATTTGATTTTCGATTGAAGCAGGGGAACGCCCATATAGTATCGCTCCAACCACAAATCACATTGGTCACAGGACGACTGTCCGAGCTTCGAAAATGCAGGTGAGGGTTTGGTTACATTACCGAGGGTTTCATTAGGTAGTTTGATCCTAGGGTAGCTAGGATTATTCTTTAGGCAAGGGGGAAGATTGGAAACGAAATCATAAGGTGGCTCGGAGCACAAACCCTGTGAGTAAGGATAATCACTAGCTAGGAAGCATTCTATGTCAGAGTCTGAATCCTCACTAAGGACTATGGCCTTCTGCTCAACACTAGGTTTAGGCTTATTCCTAGCCATTCTCGAGATAAGCTGAGGATTCTTTTTTCCTTTGCCATCAACAGTAGGGTTTGCCTTGGCCTTTTTTCTTACGGGCTTTTAATAGCCTCAGCCTTCTCAGTTATAACATCGGGTAAGTCAGTATCAGGGTCAACCGAGGGCTTAGGAGAGGGTAGTAGGACGTGGAAGGGCACGGGTGGCCCGAACTTAGCTTCATTAATCACAGGCTTGTCAACCTGGACCGGGTCTGTATCATCAAAACCATTCCAAGCGATAAAATCTCACCAGCTATCACCATGGAGACTTAAGTGATGAACAATGATAAGTCTAATTAATCCATGGTGGAACAGGATACTATCAGCCTTCTCCCTTTTAAACCTTTTTGACATTTTGTACAGGCTACGCTGGAAATAGAAATACATATTCAACGGGTATCCCATAAAATTCATTAACAAACGCAGGTGGTAGAGAAAAACGAGTCCATATCGACCCTCACAGGTCACGAATTGTTTGACCACCATAAAAGTGTCGTGCCATCGTGGTTTAAGCACAGAGATGGGCATACCTCTGTCACAAGATGTGACCTTTCGCGAGACAAATAGTAGCGGCCATGGCACCTCCTCGACCTTAGAATTTTTGAACCAACATTGTCCCAAGGAGGGTAACCCTATAGTAGAACTAATAAACTCCTCATTGATTTCCAACTAGATGTCACCCACCTTGGCTCTATAGCCATCAAAATTCAGGGCGAACTGTTGTGCCACAAATAAATTAAAACCCTCAAACCTCTACACGAAGGTGAGCCAATCGTTATCCTCTAAGTCTTTCCGGGCATTGTCGAACAATCGCAAGGCTTGGCTACCGTTCGGCTCGATTCGCACCACCGGTGCCATGGATCCGAGCACACGGTGAACAAGCTAGGGTTTGGATCATAGCATACAGAGGAGAAGGGTGCATGAAGGGTTACCCGAGCTAACAGAGGTAAAACAGGGATAAGGGATAGACATTAATGTCATCGTGCGAAGGTAGTGGAGCTTACTGCTGCCATGCATAATAGTTATTGCCAAGGTACAATCGTCGGCTTATAGTTGTTCTACCCATTATAGTGTAGTTCAACAATCATGTCACTTGGCCGACTAATGAAACCAATGGTAAGTGTATAAACCAACGCGCGCAATCAACGTTATTCCATAGTTTTAAAACCAATCATACCAATTGAGACCGATACCAAATGTTTAACCATGCGCCAATGTATTGTAAAACCTCATATCAAGAGTTTAACCAATGTGCCAATGGGTCTTCATATAATCAACATGCCAATAGTTTTGAAAACACAAACATAGGTATCATATTAAAAAAATATATATATGAAGGATTTAACCATAACACCTATGTATTTTCATGAAACCAATGGTCAAGTAGATCAAATCAAAGAACATATAAATCCAAATGCTAATGCATTGCAATTCAATGAGACAAAGTCACACAATCAATCTAAGAATGTCCAAAGAGTACAGATCAAAAGTTTTTCCAGCTGCATAACTATAAGTGAAATGTAAGCGCAATGTTCATATCAACGAGAAGGATAATGACAGTTCAAATAATGATTTTAATGTGACTACGAAAGACCAAGTTTTCACGCTTACAGTCGTGAAAACAACAACGAAGGTAAATGTGAAAATGTCGCAAAAAAATAAAAGTGTCGTTTATTTGAAAATTGCGACGAAAAATTGATGTTTGCAAAACATTGGTGTAGGCAGCTTATAAGACAATGGAAAAATGTGAATTGGCTGCCAACAACGTCCCTTCACCATGGTCATTTCCCAAATCAACACCCGCCATGTCACCCGTTCGTATTCATCATTCATTGTTACCTGCCATCTCACGCTCTAAAAGACCCGTTGGCCATTTATTACTGGCTAACTTATCTGTTAGGTTGTTGACTTGTCTCCCACACCCAACGGGTACCTGTGTTCTCAAAACTACCATTTCCCCTTCATTCTCCCATTGATTACTGTGTCGTCTCACCAGAGAATATTTTTCCCGTCGCACCAGAGCATAGTTTTCCCCGTTTTCTCTCCATTTCAGTCAACCATCCAAAACCACAGTCATCCCCACTAACGTTTGTTTGACTTGCAAGTATTTTCACAGTGATGGCGCCAAAATCAAAGAAATAAGAAGCCGACGAAAATCCTTTCCTCCCACCTCCTTTCGACCTCGACAGGATCCATTTGGCCAACAATGATCATTTAATCGTAGACACCAGGTGCGAATTTGACTTTGCGGACTTGCAGTCATGGCTCAAAGAGGTTTTCCTAGATCAGAGCAATGAAATTGGGCTCTGGGAATCCAACCTTCCCCTGTATCTTTTCCCCTGTATCCAAATTTCCCTGAGTTCGCCCTCAAGTGCCAGGCTCATTACCTCCCCGACCAGAGATCCATAGTATCTTCATCAGGAGAAACCTTATTCTTCATCACATTGGAGTCCATTGATCAAATGATGTAGATACCAAGAATCAAATCCATCTCCCCTTTCAACCTTGAAGTCATCACAGAGCTATACTAGAAGCTATCATTCCCTCAGAGAGCCCAGATTTTTGAGCTTTTCCTCCCTCAGGAATCTTAGCTCCCCAAGACAAATCCCCCGTACCCTTCCTCCCTATTCTCAGTAAAGGGAAACCAAATCATTTCGTTGCTCTGTGCTTTGCTGGGTTATTTTCCGACCAATGGGTGGATGAACCCATATTGGGTTTTCTATCCATCTTCTCCATAGAAAAAAGACCCACCATGAAGTTCGATTACAACACCTTCCTGGCGAACAATATTCATGAACAATTTTCAAATTTTTCCACAGAGGGCATGTTCCGGTATTCCTCAATACTGGCCTACATGTTCAATTTCTTTCAGGAGGACAAATTCTCCTTTTTAATGCTAAATACGGACAAGGATGGGAGACTGCAGGCGGTAACATCTTGGACTTCACTACTCAGACAAAATTCTACAGAATTCAGCTTCAAACATTTTATTGAGCAGTTCTACCATCCAGTGCTGAGCATGCTCAGTGGCAGACCTGAATCGAGAATACATGAGGAGATTGAGAGGATTTTACATCTCTCGGACCTTGCAAAAACTGGAGACTGATATCTTTACCAAAACCACACCGAGATCAGGGTATATGGATGTGAGTTGGCTCCATACAAATTGCCCAAGTATTTACTCGTGAGGATATTTGCCCTGGAATACATAAGGCAAATGATTAACTTAGATGACATACATTTTGTTTCTCTGAAAAAGAAACAACAACTTAGAATTAAAGGACAAATAGGGTCTTTCATCTGCAATAGCCGAGATGTCGGGGAGGAAGCAGACAGACTCTTGAAAGAAATGTTTTCTTCTTTTAGTTTCATATGGCACTATGATCTGTGTGGGATAATTTTTGAGATGAGGATTAAAAACAAAAATGTCCCATATGTTCATACACCCAAGCTTGAGATAGAAAAGTTCTCCAATCAAACAAAATGGGAGACAGACACTCTGGTTGAGGTAGAACAACAGGATCCTCCGGTGATCGTATCATAGACTACTACACCATAGGTTCCCATGGAGAAAATACCCAGGAAGGATACTTCACCTTCCATCACTGAAGTCTCGGCTGAAGATTTCCAATTACACACCAAAAGGCCAAAAACCAGTCTTATACCTGACACTGCTGGTGAAAAGGGAATCCAGTCCACTACAACTATGAAAGATGATTGGTCACTTCTGAGCACAAGCAACAAGCAAATCATGTCTACCATTGTGCCTAAGAATCCCATGAATTCTCCACCAGTCGACCAACTGAGTAAAGCCGGACCAAAGTTGAGTATTTTTTAGAAGTATGACCTAATCAAAAAGAAAAATCAAACACTGACCAATAGTACATATGCTCAATTTTGGAAACAAACATCAACGACACAACACAGATTGTTGTCCGCATTCGATACAGAGAAGGGTAGAATTCACATGGCGTTTCTGCAGGCACAGGTGCTAAACCTGAAAGAAATCACTGATTACAAAAGGGCAACATTCGAGTTCCATACTAGGGATGTATATCTTGCTGATCAAATGGATCTGCACAGGAAAATTGGGGAAATGATTTTCTCCACGTTGGAAAATACTTCTACTGCAGCCACTAAATTACAGATATCTTTGAGCAATGTCCAGACGCAGCTAAAATTAGAAAAGATATCATCCTTTGCAAAGGATAACAGAATTAAGACGTTGGAAGAATTGGTCCTCAAGATCGGGTATGACCCCTCAAATGTGAAAGCAGTTGAGGAGATGATTAAAAAGAAAAATTTCGATGTAGCATCTCTGAGGAAATAGTTGAAACTGCCACCAATGAAATATGCACATGCAAAGGAGATAGCTGAGACAGAAGGGGAAAAGGATGAGATGCTCCGGTTGATAATGGAGCAGAATGCACAGTTGAAAGAGATGGAAGCAGAACTGGAAAGGTTATTGAAATATAAGGAACAATCAAATCCTATGGAATTCATTCCATTAAGCATAGTTCCAATCACAGGAGTAAGCACAACATCCACAGTGGGAATCTCCTCAGCAGAAACTCCTTCAACAACTCCATTGACAACTCCGGAGAAGACAAAAGAATTGGAAAAATCCATGGAAGAGATGAATTTGCAAGAGACAGAGATTAGCAGACTTAAAAAGGAGATTGAGAACCTTCAGGAACTCAAGTCTTGTTACCAAACAAGATACTCCAAGGAGAAACAAACATCAGACAAGCTCAAACAAGAATTGCAACAGCTTCAAAAGCAAACAGTGGCAGACAAAACACTTGTTGAGGTCAAGGAAAATGTCTGGATGGATATCACCAAATCCATAAATGAGATATGGCCTATGGTTTAAATCATGTTTGAGTAGAACAAACTGGTGCAAAGAAGCAAGCAGGCGATTGAGAAGATAAGAGGAGAATTGGGAGAGATGCCTGTAGAAGCCACTGAGATCATTAAATTCCTGTATTAAAAAACCAGAGAAGAGTTAGAGGATTTGAAAATTGAAGATAGGACAGAAACCATCCTTGAGGTCAAGAGGGTCCTGACTAAAACAGGATTGATGCTACAACTGGAGGAAAAATTCTAGGCTATGGAAATATGAGTGAAAATATTTTTCAGCAAAATTGAAGCTCTGCAAAAGAAAGGCCTCTCTGGCTTAAGGGTCATAAACGATAAGTTAATGACACTTTCTGATTATAAAAAGAAACTAGCCACTGTGGCTGAAGATAGTTCGAAATTCTATGGAATACGGCGGTATCACATGCAAGGCATTCTTAGAAGATTTCCAGTCATAAATCAACATATAGCATGCGATCTAATACATCTTCATCATGAAACTAACTTTTTCCAAGTATACAGAGATGGATGAAGTATACCGAAGATTGCTCAAAGTCAGCGTTCCCAGTAACCTTCGATGGGAAGAGTTATGCAATCTGATCGAGTAGGAGATGAGGTGTCCAAGCCCAGTCAGCTATCTAATCAGACGAGGTCGTGCAAAGGACTCACCAACGACTTACCCCAAAATCAACATGAATATTTCAACACATCATCAAATAGTTCCTAAATTTTTGTATCGTGTTGAGTTAGTTAACGAAATTTAGATTTCCACGTCCTGATATTTAATGAAAGGATCGTATGTAATTTTTGATTATAAATACTTCAAATTTTGAAGTACTGAGGGTTGATCTTTACGCCCTATAATCCAGAAAGACTGTAATTTTTATCAAGAGATCTTCCAGTAATATAAAGAGACGTTTCCCAGGATTCTCGCGTGTTATTCATTGGTGATGTTTTCTTTTCTATGTTAAATGTTTTTCTCTCTCAGTTGACATATTGTTTTCTAATCTAATCTTTTAAAGTAGCGCATGTTGCAGGTTTTATCTTTGTATACCCTGTTTCTGGCTTTGACAGATCTTAATGTTTATCTTTCTGATATTATAGTGAAGAAATTCTTAAATGCTTCTTTACTTTAATTGATATTCTCATATTTTCTGCTATTCATCATTTTACTGCTAAAGAATCCAATGAATGCATTATCTTTCCCTGTGAAAAGAATCTTTTAGTTTCTGTTTAGATTTCTATATTTATAATACAGACCCCATAGCCCAATGGAGGCATAAACCCTTTTCAACCAACTTAACAAAAGCAACAACAAACCTTTTCAATTTTATTTTGTTTAACTAGCCTAATATCTTAAAGTTAAAACATAGTTAAATCATACAGAGAGATCCCTCTCTGAAGCTGGTAGGGCTAGATTCCAGTTTCAAAGTGGTTGGATAAAGTTACCTCTTGTAAATTTCTTCTACTTTGACAACCTCTGGGAATTTACAGAGTGATAACATAGTGGCGACCATACTGGGGAACTGGACAAACTTTCAACCCCACGCTTTCTTTTTTCTAGAAGAAAAATTTGTTTCTGAATAAGTTATAGATCTAAGAAAGAAATAATGTTTAGGGGTTGTTAAAAGCTTGTACATAATAATTTCAGACTCATAAAAATAAAAATATATAAAAAATTAAAAAATCTGGCTCCTAAAAGAGCTTATACTCGATCCCACCCAGACCTAGAACCTGCGATAGCCACTGATAATCCAGAGCATTTACTCATAAATAAGACCATTGCAGAAGGTTTAGGGAGTCATAGTCCCCTTCACAGGTCCCCTTCTCTTCCAGAGGAATTTGTTGCCCTTCAAGATCTCGACTTTGACACCATTTTTGAACAAAGCCTGTTTAGAATGAAATTTGATAGCTTTGTGACTGGAACCATTTTAGATCCAACTGTCCTACAACCCCAGACTCCCGAAATACTATCTCCCACTGCAAAACCTCAAACTTCTCACTTTGTGCCAGCTAGTCCCTTATCCTCCTCATTTCTTGCCACTACCTCACCTATCATACAGGTTGCTATCCCACCTCCTCCTCTTATCATGGCAGCCATATATGCTCCCTTGGTGTTGGTTTCACCTTTACACGACATGCCCCAGAACTATCAAACGAGACTCTCATAGTTTGATGTTATAGGGCCCTTGAACGCACAACAACACGATGATAAAATGAATGACTATTTTGACTTGCAGGAAGTGGATGAAGCTGACATTCAAATGAGACTTTTTGTGCAGAGTCTGACTAGGGACGTTAAGAAAAGGTATAAAGGCTTACGTTCTGCTTTATTGGTCTACCTTACAACGTTTCAAAGAAGTTTTCTGGACAGATGGGAGGTAAATAAAAATCCTCTCCAGATCTTGTCAGAATACGAAAACATCAGAAGGAATCAAGGAGAGATAGTACAAGACTACTGCATCGACTTCAACAATTTGTACAACGTGATTCCAGCTGATATTAAACCCCCACAAGGTTTGGCACTGATAAAATTCCCTAACGGTTTCGATGCTGATATGTCATATCAATTAAGGGAAAGAAACTCCACCACCCTGGAGGACATGCAGAAAATCACAATAAGTGTAGAGGCCAACCTTTTGGCTAAAAGGGCACGACAGAGGATGGAAAGGAGAGTCATGATTAAAGAGGAACATTCCACATCTTCTTCTGATGCCAAACTAGATTCCTTAGCTAGAGCAGTGGAGAGAATGATGGAGAGACTTACTGTAACTGAAAGAAATCCTCCCAGAGAAAACCAACCTACTCCACAAATTCAGAATCCTAACTTCAAAAGAAATACTCCTCAAATCAGGAAGAGATATCCTAGAGATCAAAGAGAACAGAGAGGTCTTGATCAACATATCATACCACCCCTACAGGAAAACTATGTTGATGAAGGTGAAGAGGTGATTGAAGAATTAGAAGACACACACATAAACCTCATGGGCATTCACGATAACGAAGCCATTTTCCTTACTCAGGAAGAGAAAGAACTTTTCCTTCTTTCTCAAACAGAGGTGAGTGAATAAGTCGAAGAGACTGAACAACAGGCATTTGAAAATACCATTATGGAGGTACACAGGTAGTACAATCTGCAAAGTAAAAAGACAGATGAAAATTCCCCAAAAAGGTAACCGAAACGAAGAAAACAGTCGAAACCAAGAAATCTCCTGAGACTTCTACCAAGAAGATCCCTGAGAAAGTTAATGATGAAGTTTCAGCAAAAAGAAACCCTACCATTTTACAAAGATCAACGCAGACTAAGGTTTCATCAACCAACCGACCAAGTACTTCTTCCCTGAAAACTATGGTGGACAGATCAGAATTGTTGAGCCAAAGAAAAATGCCTACTCCTTCCAGCCTCGAAGGGGAATTAGCCAAAGTGAAAATTCCCATTCCCCTTTCTGAGTTGATGAGTAAGAACGCTTATCGATCGCAAGTGATCAAAGCACTGAGCATTGAACCTGATATAGGCACGAAGGCCTTAACCGTTGGATCGGAGAATCATTCGGACATGGTAAATCTTACCGATGATCAATCTAAACTCCTGTTTGGACCTGAAGTGGATGGTCAGACTGACACTGGTGCCGTCTCTCCTTTTAACATCAGCCTTAACATACACGATCGAATTCTGCACAATGCTATGTTAGATTCATGTGCTTCCCATAAACTGATGCCTCAAGTAGTGATGGAAAAAATGGGACTCGAGGTCACCAGGCCTTACAAGGACTTACACTCTTTTGACTCCAGCAAAGTCAGATGTATCAGATTGATCAAGGACTTATGTATCACTCTAGTTCAGATTCCAACAAAAAGCATGGTTATGGATGTTGTGGTCACGGACATTCCCCCAAAATATAGTATGTTGTTGTCCAGGTCTTGGGGGGGCAAGTTGAAAGGTACTTTGCAGTTGGATATGTCATATTCCACCATCCCAGTATTGGGACAACAAAGAAGGCTGTACAGAGAGACGCTGATGAAATATATGGTCAACAACCAAGAAAATCCACATAACTATCCTCTGTACTCTGCACACTCTGATCTAGATTCCTTCATCCTATATAATGACGGCAATATGGGAGAAAAAATCACTCAGCTGGAAGAAGATACATTTGACCTAAACGAAGGCCAAGAAATCATTGAGGCAAAAGGGAAGAAACTTGTAATAAGCGAAGAATTGCCAGTGCATTTCTAGAGCATGGACTTTGATGGAGTTGTAAGCAAAGAAGGAGTTGGAGCAGGAGTTTGGTTGCACAATCACAAATCCAAGAATTCGGAAAACCATTCTTACAAACTGAATTTTCAATGCACTAACAACATAGCAGAGTACGAAGCTTTGATGCTCAGTCTGAAACTACTAAAGAAGTTTGGTGCCAAACAATTCATGTTAAGAGGCGATTCTAAATTAATTATCAAACAAATCAAAGGTGAGTATGCAGCAAAACATCCCAGGCTTAGAGCTTATAGAAATGTGGTTTTGGATGCCATTAAATGTTTCACTGAAGTTGATTTGCAGGTGATGCCCAAGGGACATAATATTTTAGCAGATGGGTTAGCTACATCATCAGCTACATGTAAGATACCTTTTCGTTCCACTCACCCATACACAGTGGAGGTGAAGTACAGACCTACTGTCCCGGACAACATCAGATACTGGCAGGTATTTGGGAACAATGATCAAATTAAAGATTTTCTATAATATAAAAATGATTTCGAGTGTACAAACATAGACTTAGAAAATGATGATGAAAATGTGAATAAACCTATTTTTGGAAATGATAGTGTAAATAAAATAGATTCAGGAGAGATAGGTGAAGATGAGATAGAGTCTGATGCTTTTCATTTAAAGAGTAATGTTTTGCCTAGAGGTTTGGTTCCATTAGAAGACTTATTTGATTTTAATGATGTAGCTTAAAAACCTAAAATTGAAGCCAGTGGTAAAGAAGTTGAAGACTGTAACATAGGGACAGAAGAGAAACCTATGATAATAAAACTTTTCAAATCCTTACCTCCTAAGAAGAAACTCAAATACATTGAACTTTTCAAGGAATACGCGGACGTGTTTGCTTGGGGATATGAAGATTTAAAATCTTACGACACGAGAATCATACAACATAGGATCCCAATAAAACAAGATCAAAAACCTTTTAGACATAAACTTAGGAGAATCAATCCCAAGTTAATCCCCCTGATAGAAAAAGAAATTAAAAAGATATATGATGCCAAAATCATAGTTCCCTTGCGATTTTCCAAATGGGTTTCAAATCTGGTCCCAACCCGAAAGAAAACTGGGGAAATCAGGCTTTGCATTAATTTCCAAAACCTGAATAAGGTTTCTTTAAAAGACAACTACCCATTGCCAAAAATGGACCACATATTACAAAAGGTAGTTGGATCCAGCCGAATCTCCTTACTGGATGGTTTCTTAGGTTATAACCAGGTTCTTGTTCACCCAGATGACCAAGAGAAAACAACCTTCACAACACCTTGGGGTTCCTTCATGTACGTGAAAATGCCTTTCAAGTTGATGAACGCTGGGGCCACTTTCCAAAGAGCGATGGACATTGCTTTTGTGGAAGAACTTGGCAGATTTGTTGTCATTTATCTGGACGATGTAATTGTTTATTCCCAATATGATGATGAGCACTTATGACATCTCAGACGAGTGTTTGAGAAATGCAGGAAATTTGGGATTTCTCTGAATCCTAAGAAAAGCCTTTTCGGATTAGAGGAAGGTAAACTGTTGGGGCACATAATCTCTAAGGACAGAATTAAGATAGACCCCAACAGAATAGAATCCATTTAGAAACTGGAACACCCAAGGAATATCAAAGAATTACAATCTTTCATTGGAAAAATAAATTTTCTGAGAAGATTCATATCTAACCTGGCTGAGCTTCTCAGGAACATCACCAACATGTTAAAAAAGGACACAAATATAAAAAGGGACTCTAAATACAAGAAGTATTTTGAACAAGTTAAACATGCACTCACACAGGCTCCAGTCTTGATCAATCCTGACTTCACCAAGGATTTTTACCTTTTCTCTTTCGCTTCTGAACATACCATTGCAGCAATATTACTATAGAAAAACAACGAAGGGTATGAATAGCCCATAGCCTTTTTCAATAAATCTTTAAGAGATGTTGCTTTGAATTATAAAATAATGGAGAAACAAGCTTTTGCCCTGGTAAAGCCATAAAGGATTTTAGAGTGTATATTCTCCATTCCCACACCATCGCATACATTCCAAACGTAGTAGTAAAGCACATTTTAACCCAGGACAATATAGACGACAGAAGAGGAAACTAGATTTCGATCATTCTAGAGTATGACATAGAGATTAAGCCTACTAAACTGATTAAAGGTCAAGGTCTAGCAAAGTTAATGGCTGAATCCAATTTCCATGCTCTTGATATTAATTTCTTAGTTGCAGTAGATGAACAGGGAGAGCAGGTGACTCCAAGCATGAAAGAGGTATTTCTGAACTCTCCATGGTACGCAGACCTGATATTTGTTTTTCATAACTTACAAGCTCCCCCTGGTATGACCAAAACTAAAGCTAGGCTTTTGAAATTGAAAGCATTAAAATTTTTCATTCTAGAAGGCAATCTATATTGGAAGGATCCTGGAGGTATTTTGTTAAATTGTTTGTTAAAGGATGAAGCTGACAAAGTATTGCAGGATTTTCATGCAGGAGACTATGGTGGCTATCTGAGTTGGAAGAACACAGCTAATAAAATTCTCAGACTTGGGTTCTATTAGCCTACACTATTCACTGATGTGCATCAGAAAGTGACTTCGTGCCATAAATGTCAGGTGTTCGAGGGCAAAAGGAAACTTCTTCCTTTACCCCTGAAACCAATCTCTGTTGAAGCTCCTTTCCAGCAATGGGGATTAGACTTTATCGAAGAAATACATCCTCCCTCTTCAGGCCAACACAGGTGGATTCTCACTGCTACAGACTATTTCGCAAAATGGATCGAAGTTGTACCAAGAAGGCAAGCTACTGATTCTGCCATTATTAAATTTCTAGAAAATAATATCTTGTCTCGTTTTGGTTGTCCTAGAAAGATTATAACTGAAAATGAAATTGCTTTTCGATCTAAGAAGCTCATAGATTTTTGCAACGAGTACCATATTGGTTTGGGACATTCCACAACTTATTACCCTCAAGGAAATGGGCTGGCGGAGTCATCCAATAAAACCCTGGTGAACATTATTAAGAAGACGTTGCAAGAAAAAACAATTCATGGCATAACAAGCTAGTTTTCGCACTGTGGGCCGACAAACTGACCACCAAGAGGTCAATTGGTATGTCCCCATATCAGTTGGTTTATGGCAATAAAGTGGTTTTTCCTACCTCCTTAGGGGTTTCTGTCATGAAACTGTTGCAAGAGATGCAAGCCGAGTCGAATGACTCCCAAAGAAGGATAAACCAGATGATCCACTTGCAGCAGTCCAGAGAATAAGTATACAACAAAACTTAGGTTGTCCAGGAGAGCATAAAAATGATCTTTGATAAAAGAACTAAAGAAGATGACTTTGAGCTTGGTGACCTGGTTCTGAGATGGGATGCCCGAAATGAAGATAAGGGAAAGCATGGAAAATTCGACAGTTTATGGAAGGGACCTTACATAATTCTCACACATTCAGAGGGAATAATGCATTCCTTCTCAACAACAACGATGGGACCAATCTGCCAGGAGGACCTGTGAATGGCAGAATGCTGAAACACTATTCACCTCCTCGGTAGGGACCTTTAGTCACACCTTTCCATTATACAAATCATTTAATTTTTCTTACAAGTTTTGATTGAATAAATTTAATCAGATGGTTGAAGCCGGCAGAGAAGGCCCTAAGCCACTAAATATCATCATCAAATTTTAAAAAATAAAACAAATAAAACAACAAAGGCTACTGTGAAGAAATTTTTCAGAACATCAGGAAATAGGATTCTTGGCACTTCGCAAGGAGAGTACCATCCGCAGGTGGAGCCGTTGTTATAACCCTATAATCTATAGGATCAACTGGTGACTGAAGTGTTATCACTTTA
>ML782327.1:96149-121817 GCA_009831015.1 Picea engelmannii | reverse complement strand
CTTCTTTTAATGGTGGGGGAAGGTTCAGAATGTTGGTTAAACATGGTGCTCAGATCTACGGTCCAGCAGCAGGCACATCAATGGACGATTGATGATATTTTTCAGACCCCCCCCGACCGGTCTTCTTTTAACGATGGGGGGGGTCCGGAATGGAGTGATTTTTCGATGGGCCCTTCTTCTCTACGTGGCAGGAATCCATTGGTCTAGACTCCCATCGCTTACCATTTTCTGACATACCCTCGTCACCCCATGACATCATTTTCCACTTTTCCCTAAGGGTCACGTCTCATAACTCTGTCAGTCCTTTCCCCCTGTTCACCCGTTATAAGTCCCTTCACCATGGTCATTTCCCAAATCAACACCCACCACGTCACCCGATCGTATTTGTCATTCATTGTTACCTGCCATCTCATGCTCTAAAAGACTCGTTGGCCATTTATTACTGGCTAACTTATTGGTTAGCTTGTTTACCTGTCTCCCATGTCCAACGGGTATCTATTTGTTCAAAACTACCATTTCCCCTTCATTCTCCCATTGCTTACTGTGTCGTCTCACCAGAGAATATTTTTCCTTTCACACCAGAGCATAGTTTTCCCCATTTTCTCTCTGTTTCAGTCAACCGCCCAAAACCACAGTCATCCCCACTAACGTTTGTTTGACTTGCAAGTATTTTCATAGTGATGGCACAAAAATCAAAGAAAGCAGAAGCTGAGGAAAATCCTTTCCTCCCGCCTCCTGTCGACCTCGATAGGATCCATTTGGCTGACAATGATCATTTAATCGCAGACACCAGGTGCGAATTTGACTTCGCAGACTTGCAGTCATGGCTCAAAGAGGTTTTCCTAGATCAGAGCAATGAAATTGGGCTCCGGGAATCCAACCTTCCCCTGTATATTTTCCCCCAGGTCCACCATTTCCCTGAGTTCTCCCTCAAGTACCAGGCTCATTACCTCCCTAACCAGAGAGCCATAGTATCTTCATTAGGAGAAACCTTGTTCTTCATCACACCGGAGGCCATTGATCAAATGATGTAGATACCAAGAACTAAATATGTCTCCCCTTTCAACCTTGAAGTCATCGTGGAGCTATACCAGAAGCTATCATTCCCTCAGAGCCCAGAGTTTTGATCTTTTCCTCCCTCAGGCTGTTCATCTCCCCAAGACAAATTCCTCGTACCCTTCCTCCCTGTTCTCAGTAAAGGGAAACCAAATCATTTCGTCGCTCCATGCTTTGCCGGGTTATTTTTCCGACCAATGGGTGGATGAACCCATATTGGGTTTTCTGTCCATCTTCTCCATAGAATAAAGACCCACCATGCAGTTCGATTACAACACTTTCCTGGCAAACAATATTCATGAACAATTTTCAAATTTCGCCACAGAGGGCATGTTTCGGTATTCCTCAATACTGGCATACATGTTCACTTTCTTTCAGGTGAACATATTCTCCTTTTCAATGCAGAAGATGGACAAGGATGGGAGACCATAGGCGGTAACAACTTGGACTTCGCTACTAAGACAAAATTCTATAGAATTCATCTTCAAACAGTTTATTGAGCAGTTCTACCATCCAGTGGTGAGCATGATCAGTGGCATACCTGAACCAAGAATAAATGAGGAAATTGAGAGGATTTTACACCTCTCAGGCCTTGCAAAAACTGGATACTGGTATCTTTACCAAAACCACACCAAGATCAGGGTATATGGATGCGAGTTGGCTCCATACAAATTGCCCAAGTATTTACCCATGAGGATATTTTCCCCGGAATACATAAGGAAAATGATTAACTCAGATGACATACATTTTGTGTCTCTGAAAAAGAAAAAACAACTTAGAATTAAAGGGAAAATAGGCTCTTTCATCTGCAATAGTCGAGGCGTCGGGGAGGAAGCAGACAGACTGTTGAAAGAAATGAAGTTTTTTGTTAGTTTCATATGGCACTATGATCCATGTGGGATAATTTCTGAGATGAGGATTAAAAACAAAAATGTCCCATATGTTCATACACCCAAGCTTGAGATAGAAAAGTTCGCCAATCAAACAGAATGGGAGTCGGACACTCTGGTTGAGGTAGAACAGCATGATCCTCTAGTCATCATCTCACAAAATACTACACCATAGGTTCCCAAGGAGAAAAGACCCAGGAAGGATACTTCACCTTCCATCACCGAAGTCTCGGCTGGAGATTTCCAATTACACACCAAAAGGAAAAAAACCAGTCTTATACCTGACACGGCTGGTGAAAAGGGAATCCAGTCCACTGCAACTATGAAAGATGATCGGTCACTTCTGAGCAAAAGAAATGTGCAAATCATGTATACCGTTGTGCCTAAGAAGCCCACGAATTATCCACCAGTCGACCAGCCGAGTAAAGTAGGACCAAAGTTGAGTATTTTTGAGAAGTATGACCTGATCGAAAAGAAAAATCAGACGCTGACCAACAGTACATATGCTCAATTTTGGAAATAGACATCAACGACACAACACAGACTGTTTTTAGCATTCGATACAGAGAAGGGTAGAATGCACATGGCGTTTCTATAGGAACAGGTGCCAGACCTGAAAGCAATCACTGATTACAAAAGGGCAACATTTGAGTTTCATACTAGGGATGTGCATCCTGTTGATCAAATGGATCTACATAGGAAAATTGGGGAAATGATTTTCTCCACGTTGGAAAATGCTTCTACTACGGCCACTAAATTACAGGTATCTCTGAGCAATGTCAAGACGCATTTGAAATTAGAAAATATATCATCCTTTGCAAAGGATAACAGAATTAAGACATTGGAAGAATTGGTCCTTAAGATCAGGTATGACCCCTCAAATGTGAAAGTAGTTGAGGAGATGCTTAAAAAGAAAAATGTTGATATAGGATCTCTGAGGAAATATTTGAAACTACCACCAACAGAAGATGCACAGGGGAAAAGGATGAGATGCTCAAGTTGATAATGGAGTAGAATGCACAGTTTAAAGAGATGGAAGCAGGATTGGAAAGGTTATTGAAAGAGAAGGAACAATCAAATCCTATGGAATTCATTCCATTGAGCATAGTTCCATTCACCGTAGTAAGCATAACATCCACAATGGGAATCCCCTCAGCATAAACTCCTTCAACAACTCCACTGACAGCTCTGGAGAAGACAGTAGAACTGACAAAATCCATGGAAGAGATGAATTTGCAAGAGACAGAGATTAGCAGACTTAAAAAGGAGATTGAGAACCTTCAGGAACTCAAGTCTTCTTACCAAATAATCTACTCCAAGGAGAAACAAACATCAGACAAGATCAAATAGGAATTGCAATAGCTTCAAAAGCAAACAGTGGCAGGAAAAACACTTGTTGAGGTCAAGAAAAATGTGTGGATGGATATCACCAAATCCATAAATGAGATATGGCCTATGGTTCAAATCATGTTCGAGTAGAACGAACTGGTGCAAAGAAGAAAGCAGGTGATTGAGAAGATAAGAGGAGAATTGGGAGAGATGTCCGCAGAAGCCACTGAGATCATTAAATTCCTGAATTCAAAAACCAGAGAAGAGTTAGAGGATTTGAAAATTGAAGATAGGACATAAACCATCCTTGAGGTCAAGAGGGTCCTGACTAAAATAGGATTGATGCTACAACTGGAATAAAAATTCCAGGCTATGGACATAGGAGTGCAAAGAGTTTTAAGCAAAATTGAAGCTCTGCTGAAGAAAGGCCTCCCTGGCTTAAGGGTCATAAACGATAAGTTAATGACACTTTATGATTATAAAAAGAAACTAGCCACCGTGGCTAAAGATAGCTCAAAATTCTCAGGAATACAGGGTAGTAGCATAGGAAAGGTGTTCTTAGAAGCTTTCCAGTCAGACATCAGCATACAACACGAGATCCAGTACATCTTCATCATCAAACCAACATTTTCCAAGTATACAAAGATGGATGAAGTATACCGAAGATTGATCAAAGTCAACGTTCCCAGTAACCTTCGATGGGAAGAGTTATGCAATCTGATCAAGTAGGAGATGAGGTGTCCAAGCCCAATCAACTATCCAATCAGACGAGGTTGTGCAGAGGACTCACCAACGGATTACCCCAAAATGAGCATGAATATTTCAACACATCATCAAACAATTCCTAAATTTTTGTATCTTGTTGAGTTAGTTAGCTAAATTTAGCTTTCCACGTCCTGATCTTTAATGACAGGATCGTATGTAATTTTTTTATTATAAATACTTCAAACTTTGAAGTACTGAGGGTTGATCTTTATTCCCTGTAAGCCAAAAAGACTGTAATTTTTATCAAGAGATCTTCCAGTAATATAAAGAGACGTTTCACAGGATTCTTGTGTGTTATTCATTGGTGATGTTTTCTTTTCTATGTTAAATGTTTTTCTCTCTCAGTTGACATATTGTTTTCTAATCTAATCTTTTAAAGTAGGGCATTTTGCAGGATTTATCTTTGTATACCCTGTTTCCGACTTTGAAAGATCTTAATGTTTATCTTTCTCATATTACAGTGAAGAAATTCTTAAATGATTCTTTACTTTAATTCATATTCTCATCTTTTCTGCTATTCATCATTTTACTGCTAAAGAATCCAATGAATGCATTATCTTTCCCCGTGAAAAGAATCTTTTAGTTTTTGTTTAGATTTCTATCTTTATAATACAGACCCTATAGCCCAACGGAGGCGTAAACCCTTTTCATCCAACTTAACAAAAACAACAACAAACCTTTTCAATTTTATTTTGTTTAACTAACCTTATATCTTAAAGTTAAAACATAGCAAAATCATACAGAGGGATCCCTCTCTGAATCTGGTAGGGCTAGATTCTAGTTTCGAAGTGGTTGGATAAAGTTACCTCTTGTAAATTTCTTCTACTCTGACAACCTCTGGGAATTTACAGAGTGATAACACCTCCAACCATGTACCAATTATGTACCAATCATGTATCAACTACTCATCAACTATGATTCATCAATATGTACCAACATCATCAACTATACACCTTGTGTATGTGCCAACTCATCAACTACTTGTCTCAACCATGTACTCAACATGTACCTCAACCAAAATCCCTCATAAATTTCATCATCCAAATATGATTTGTAGCTCTGTAATAGACCTGGTGTATATGATCACATTCCTGCAAACCTTCTTTAAATTTAACAACAAGAGACTAGCATTTTCATGAAACTTTTGTTTAGTCTCACATGCCTAGTTTTGGATTAGTCAACAACCCTAATTTGAAGTAATCATAACTTTGAACTTGAATTGTATAAAGATATGAAATATATAGACAATGTTCTTAAGTGTGTTTTGTGCAATTCCTCTAGGTGTCACTACTTGGAACATCTCATAAAAGGAGTTATAGCAAAAATAACATACCTTGCTCAATTCTGGCTTATTCTAGAGAGCGACCTTGTAGAGCATGCCCCACACAAAATATTCTTTGAATTGATCTAAAACTTTTAAAAAGAATACTACAGACTGTACCCTAACCAACACATTTGGTATCACTAAATGTGGATCTTTTATGAATCATTTATGACATTTTTACCCGAAACACCTGTTTTTGACTAGTTTCAGGACTAGCCACAAACCCTATTTTCAATGGAGTGTAACTCCCAAAATACAACGACCCACAAGATGAATTTTTTACCATAGATACTTGGGTATATTTTCTAAATGGAATATCAATTTCACGGTATGAATCATTATAGAAAAAATGTTATAGCGAAAATGGTGAGATGACCTGTAAATAACATACCTTAGAAAGAACCATCAAAATAATTTATCCTTCCTTGCATTTCGACCTTATTTTCTTCACCTTCCCTTAGAAATTAGGCCTAGATATCCTTGGTTACCTCAGACACCTATAGATATTCAATATTCTCAAGTGCGATTAAAATGAGAGAGCCTTGCCTCTTATTTATACTCTCCAAGTAGCTTCCTTAAAAACATCTTCCAGGTCACTTGGCCCACTTTCTTTATTTTAGGGTTACCCCACTTCTAATTTCTCCATTAAATTTATTATTATAATAATTTATTTTGTATTCACTTTGAATTATAATACACTCATCACTTCACTTTATTATTTACCTTTTAAAATCTCTTAAACCACTTTGACTACTTTGATCTTTGGGGCTTCTAGATGACATATTAGGGTCTTCCAACTTCGTAAGGCCATAAATCTCAAACCGTGAGGAGTTATGTGACATTCTACATACCACCAGAAGTGGAATGACATGTACTATCCATATAGAATAGTATTACCTTAAAATATAGAAAACATCATACCGTTATCCATCAAACAAACTTTGTTCCATTACACAAACCTGGGTTCTCCAACTTCACATGGTCATAACTCTCTAATCATGAGGAGTTATGTAACATTATACATAGCACCGAAAATGGCATCAAAAGAACTATCCATATAGGATAGTTTCCCTGACAAATTGATTGTTTGTCATCTCATTATTCCACAATTAAGCATGGGTTCTCTTACTCCGCAAAGCATCTTCCCATGAGGGATTTTACCATAAGGGGACCACTTTAGAGTTCATCCATATTTACATCTTATCAACCATGAAAAAACAATAATTAGTCATATTTACATCAAACAATCTTGGGTCCATTACCCAAACCTTTGTGCTATAGGGATTTCTTCAAGGGTTTACATCAATGAGAACTAGCCTTAATCAACAATCTCCCCCTTTGGCATTGATGGAAACACTCTGATGCAATACTAAAATCATATCACTCATGATCCCCCTAGAACCATGCCTCTGTCCTTTGCATCTGATAAATCGGCCTATGTCCTCTGCATCTGGTAAATCTCTCCCCCTTTTTCATCAATGACAAAGGTATATTTCCATCCGGGGCTACTCTCCCTGACTGAACTATCCTATTATGGTGCTTCCTCATTTACATCTAAGACATATATGACAAGCATTCAAAAAGAATTAAAAAAACATTCATTTTGGAGTAGAAATAACTCCAAGTCTTTGGCGAAGATATTCAGAGGCTTCCCATGGAAGTGGTTTTGTAAAGATGCATGCCACTTGTTCTTTTGTTCCCACATACTCAACTCTGATGTTCTTTTCTGCAACCTGTTCTCGTAGAAAGTGATACTTGATTGGAATGTGCTTCGTCTTGGAGTGCATCACTGGGTTTTTTGAGATACTGATGGCACTTGTATTATCACAATATATTGGAATGGGATCATCATACTCAACCTGTATATCCGTGAAAGTTTGTTTCATCCAAAGAACCTCTGTACAACATGTTGCTGATGCAATATACTCCGCCTCGACTATAGATAAAGATACCGATGATTGTTTCTTCCTTAGCCATGATACTAAACACTCACCCAAGTAGAACGCTACTCCACTGGTGCTTCGTCGACCATTAATACAACCTACCCAATCTGCATCTGTGTAGGCAATAAGTGATAGATCCTTTCCTTTTGGATACTATAATCCAAACTCTTATGTTCCTTTGAGATATCTGAAAATCCTCTTCACTATTAATACATGTGATTCCTTTGGTGTTGCATGAAATAGTGTCACCTGTCCAACTGCCTGCATTACATCTAGTCTGGATGTTGTCACATATAGTAAGCTACCAATCATTGACTTGTATTTCCTCTGGTCTGGAGACTTTTAATCAATATCTTTACTCAACTTGCAACTGGTTTGCATAGGAGTGGTAACTGGTTTGCAATCTTCCATTCTGAACCTCTTTAGCATTTCTCTAATATACTTAGTTTGAGAAATAAAATTTTCTTGGTTTCTTTGACATAAATGAAGACCCAAAAAGAAGGATAGTCCTCCAATTAATGACATTTCAAATTCATTCTGCATATCCTTTACAAATTTCTGGCTTGACCTGTGATTAGTACCTCCAAAAAAATATCATCAACACAAATTTCAATTAATAAAATATTACCTTGAGTTACCTTGATGTAGAGGTTGTTGTCTGTGCTTCCTTTCCATAGTTCGTAGGGGGTTTTGTCATTGTTTTTTCTGAGCATTACTCTATTTTGAATGTGAATTGATGTATGCGCTGCATGTATCCAAAAAATATCTGTCAATTTGGAATCTATTAGCATTGTTCGAGCCATTTCCTGTTTAATTATCATCAATTATGATATTGTTCATTTTTCTTTGAATCACTCTCTGAACCAATCTATGAATCCATTATGTCTTCCACTATCATATATCTATCCAAACCTGCTAAGTGTTCTTACGAATCCATCTCTGTCCATACTGTCCAAGACTATACTTGTGTAATTGTCCATAATGCTGATCCACTTATCACTATACTATCATGAATTCTTGATTAATCTATCAAACTGTACTTCTGCTAACTAATTTCTCTGAATCTGTCTTCTCAAACTCTGCAAGCTTCTCGAAGGATGGTTATTTGGTATGTCACATCTATTGCATAGACTCCCTTGTCTAATATTCATATTACTTGGGAGTCTCTAAGCCGGATGACTCAGAACAATTCCTGCTCTGATGTGTATTCATCATCATCTTCATTGGTAAATTCATCATCATCTTCATTGGTAGATTCATTATCTCTCTGAGCTCTAACTTCTTTCTTTCTATCTGTGGATTCATCTTTCACTACAATTCCTGAAATTACAATCTCTTGAACTTGTTCCTTATTTAACTATCCTTCTTTTCTTTCAGTTATTTTCCAAACCTTTCTGTATCCGACATCTTTCCTTTTCTCTGTAGAATTTTCTTCATCTCATTTTATTTCCAATCTTGCGATCTCTGGTACCTAGTCTTTGTTCACATTTTCTTCATGTTTTCTTATCCATACTTTCTTATATCTGATATCGGTGTTCTCTTTCATGGAAGAATCGATCATGCTTCTACAATCACTGACTATGTGTCCATAGTTATGACATTTGTAATACTCAATGTTACGTGCGACCACATAGGCATGGTCTACTTGAAAATTTCTTTTATAATCCCTACAATCTGCAACCTTATGTCCAAAGTTAGTACAATACAAAAAAATGACCATAAAATAAATTTTCATACCTGGGAGTGAATGATCTTCTTTGTGGCATAGTCCTTCTGAATTTTTTCCTTGACTGGTCATAATCATGATTGAACCTTCTTTGTGGCTTGAACATGGATGCTATTCTTGAAGATGTATCTTCAATAGTTTTCTTATATTCTAGTTGACCATGATTCCTTCCCTTGAGTACTTATTCATAACTCTTTCCATTTTCTTCATTCTTCATTTCTAGCAACGTAGAGTGGTTCTCTTCATTCTCTAAAACATATGTGGATGTTTCTGTCTCTTCAACGTTCTTGTTGAGATTGACGATTTTGAATCTTAGTGTGACAACTTCTTCTTCAATATTCTCAACCTCTTCTTCTTTATTCATTATTTGAGACTTCATGACCTCTTCTGTTCTCTTTGATTCTTCAAGTTGGATTTTCAATGTAATTATTTCTTCTTCCTGTCTTTTCTCTTCTTGACCAAACTCTTCCTCAAGTTGGTTTAAGTCATTGGTTCTTCCCTTGAGATGATCCATCAATATCTTTTCTCTCTTTTCTGCTTCTTCCTTTTGTGATGCTATGTTGTCTTCTAAACATTTCTTTTGATATTCTAGAGTTTCTTCAATTCTCCCGGCCTCTTCTAGTTGAGCTCTTAAACTCTTGATGACCTGCTGATCCTTTTCGGAACCTTGAACACATTTCTTTTGCTTCATCAATTCTTTCTTTGATGACTTGTTTTCTTCTCTTTCTTTCCTTAGATATTTAATTACACTGATCAATTTTTATTTGTAATCAACTTCTTCTTTATCATACTCTTCCTCTTATGAATCCTTCTTACATGATGATCATCTTTCTTCTTGTTTTGTATATGCATCTTCTTTGGCATTTTCTGAATCTGTGATGGGTGAAGAATATATGTCATGTAACTTATCCCAAATTTCTTTGGTTGATGAACATTTACCAACCTTTTCTCCTACCGGTTTAGCTAATCCTTCCCAGATGAAATCCATTGCTATTTTTTTATTTTTCTTCAATTCCTTCTTGGCTACAGTCTTTTCCCTTTTTGAAATATCATATCCTGTAACAACTGATAGACAAATATAATGTCCCTGTGCTTGTAAAAATACTTCCATGCTTCTGCTCCACATCTCATACTTAAAAGAATTCTGACCATTAAACATTGGTACTCCATTCTCAGAATAATCCATGATCTGCTTCTAGTGGTTAAACTATTTCTTGAAGGATGCTCTCTTTGATACCAATTGTTGGATTACTGAGAGGGGGGTTGAATCAATAATAGAGAAATTTAATCCCTTTTAACCATATAATCCAAGTGTTATACCAATGTAGCATTATCATCCAATAACTGTAGATTAAATAAACAATGAACAAATGAACAGTCATACACATACAAAGTACACCAGTGTTTTACATGGAAACCCAAAGTGGGAGAAAACCACCGAATTCTTTTTCTTCTGTATCT
This sequence comes from Picea engelmannii, assembly GCA_009831015.1. Taxonomy (NCBI): domain Eukaryota; kingdom Viridiplantae; phylum Streptophyta; class Pinopsida; order Pinales; family Pinaceae; genus Picea; species Picea engelmannii. The sequence continues at coordinate 111,323 of ML782327.1, read as the reverse complement.
TGAATAATTACATTCACTGGAAGCACCAACTTCCTTTGTTTTCTAGTTGCAACTGGAAGGAGGCTCAAACCCCCTAGATTTTCAGGCTACAACCTGAGGGAAGCTCCAACTCCCCAATTCTCTGGCTACAACCAGAAGGAGGCTACAACCTCGTATGTTCTCCGGATACAACTAGAAGGTGGCTACAATCACATGTTCTTGCCCCGTCCAACTGCACAGAAGTAGAAGTAGAATGATGGAACCACTGTCACACTATCAATGTGATATATACTGTTGTAAACCTGTACCAATCAACCTGTACCAAGCAACATGTACCATGCATCAACCATGCATCAACCTGTACCTCAACCTGTAATCAACCTGTACCATAAACAAGTGCACCAACCATGCACCAACTTGTACCAACCGACCTGTAATCAACCTGTACAATAAAAAAGTTCATCAACCATGCACCAACCTATACCTCAACCTGTAATCAACCTGTATCATAAACAAGTGCATCAACCATGCACCAACCTCTACCAACCAACTTGTAATCAACCTGTACCATAAACAAGTGCATCAACCATGCACCAACCTGTACCATGAACAAGTGCATCAACCACGCACCAAACCTGTACAAATAACCTGTCACAACAACCTGTCACAACAACTTGTCCAAACAACCTATCACAACAACCTATCTCATCAATTTTATCAACCAAATCATATTTACTCACTAATGTGAATCACCAAGACAACTCTCAAAGATGTGCATGAACCAAGTATAACGCAAGAACTCATAATCATCACCAAGATCAATATGTGCTTCTGATAATACAAGTATGGTACATCATCCATAAACCATGTGTCAACAATATTACTAACAAGTGCCTCCAACCATGTACCAAGTATGTACCAATCATGTATCAACTACTCATCAACTATGACTCATCAATATGTACCAACATCATCAACTATACACCTCATGTATGTGCCAACTGACCAACTACTTGTCTCAACCATGTACTCAACATGTACCTCAACCAAAAGCCCTCATCAATTTCATCATCCAAATTTAATTTGTAGCTCAGTAATAGACCTGGTGTATATGATCACATTCCTGTGAACCTTCCTTAACTTTAACAACAAGAGACTAGCATTTTCATCAAACTTTTCTTTAGTCTCACATGTCTAGTTTTGGATTAGTCAACAACCCTAACTTGAAGTAATCATAACTTCTAACCTATAATTTATAAAGATTTGAAACTAATACACAATGTTCTTAAGTGTATTTTGTGTAATTCCTCCAGGTGTCACTACTTGGAACCTCTCAAAAAACGATTTATAGCAAAAATGGCATACCTTTCTGAATTCTGGCTTATTCTAGAGAGTGACCTTATAAAGCATGCCCCACACGAAATATTCATTGAATTGTTCTAAAACTGTTAAAAAGCATACTACAAACTGTACCCTAACCAACACATTTTGTATCACTAAATTTGGATCTGTTAGGAAGAAGTTATGACGTTTTTACCCGAAACACCTGGTTTTGACTAGTTTCAGGACTACCCACAAACCCTATTTTCCACGTAGTGTAACTCCAAAAATACAACGAACCATAAGATGAATTTGTTACCACAGATACTTGGGTATTTTTTCTCAATGGAATAGCAATTTCAAGGTCTGAATCATTATAGAAAAAAAGTTATAGAGAAAATGATGAGCTGACCTGTAAATAACATACCTTAGAAAGCACCATCAAAAGAATTTATCCTTCCTTGCATTTCGGCCTTCTTTTCTTCACCTCCCCTTAGAAATTTGGCTTATATATCCTTGTTTACCTCAGATACCTATAGATATTCAATATTCTCAAGTGTGATTAAAATGAGAGAGCCTTGTCTCTTATTTATACTCTCCAAGTAGCTTCCTTAAAAACATCTTCTAGGTCACTTGACCCACTTTCTTTATTTTAGGGTTAACCCACTTCTAATTTCTCCATTAAATTTATTATTGAAATAATTTATTTTGTATTCAATTTGAATTATAATACATTCATCACTTCACTTTATTATTTACCTTTTAAAATCTCTTAAACCACTTTGATTACTTTGACCTTTGGGGCTTCTAGATGACATATGAGGGTCCTCCAACTTCGTAAGTCCATAACTCTCAAACCATGAGGAGTTATGTGAAATTCCACATACCACCAGAAATGGAATGACATGTACTATCCATATAGAATAGTATTACCTTAAAATATATAAAAAATCATACCATTATCCATCAAACAAACTTGGGTCCATTACCCAAACATGAGTTCTCCAACTTCACATGGTCATAACTCTCTAACCGTGAGGAGTTATGTGACGTTCTACATACCACTGGAAATGGCATGAAAAGCACTATCCATATAGGATATCTTCCCTGACAAATTCATTGTCCTTCCTCTCATTATTCAAAAATTAAGCATGGGTTCTCTTACTCCGCAAAGCGTCTTCTTGTGGGGGCTTTCACCATAAGGGGACCACTTTGGAGTTCATCCATATTTACTTCTTATCAACCATGACAAAACAATAATGAGACATATTTACATCAAACAATCTTGGGTCCATTACCCAAAACTTTGTGCTACGGGGCTTTCTTCAAGTGTTGACATCAATGACAACCAACTTTAATCAACAATATCCCCCTTTGGCATTGATGGCAACACTCTGATGCAATTCTGAAATCATATCGCTCATGCTCCCCTTGGAACCATGCCTATGTCCTCTACATCTGATAGATATCTCCCCCTTTTTCATCAATGGCAAAGGTATCTTTCCATCCAGGGTTGCTCCTCTTGACTGAACTGTCCTCTTATGGTGCTTCCTCATGTACATATAAGACATATAAGATAAGCATTCAAAAAACATTCAAAAAGCATTCATTTTGGAGTAGAAATAACTCCAAGTGTTTGGTGAAGATATTCAAAGGCTTCGCATGGAAGTGGTTTTGTAAAGATGTCTGCCACTTGTTCTTTTGTTCCCACATACTCAACTCTGATGTTCTTTTCTACAACCTGTTCCCGTAGAAAGTGATACTTGATTGGAATGTGCTTTGTCTTGGAGTGCATCATCGGGTTTTTTGAGATACTGATGGCACTTGTATTATCCAAATATATTGAAATGAGCTCATCATACTCAACCTGCATATCTGTCAAAGTTTGTTTCATCCAAAGAACCTGTGTACAACATGTTGTTGCTGCAATATACTCTACCTCGGTTGTAGATAAAGATACTGATGATTGTTTCTTGCTTAGACATGATACTAAACACTCACTCAAGTATAACTTTGCTCCATTGGTGCTTCGTTGTCCATCAATACAACCTCCCCAATCTGCATCTGTGTAGGCAATAAGTGATAGATCCTTTCCTTTTCGATACCATAATCCAAACTCTTATGTTCTTTTGATATATCTGAAAATCCTCTTCACTGTTAATACATGTGATTCCTTTGGTGCTACTTGAAATCATGCCACTTGTCCAACTGTCTGCATTAAATATGGTATGGATGTTTTCACATATAGTAAGCTACCAATCATTGACCTGTATTGCCTCTGGTCTATAGACTTTGAATCATTATCTTTGCTCAACTTGCAACTGGTTTGCATAGGAGTGGTAACTAGTTTGCAATCTTCCATTCTGAACCTCTTTAGCATTTCTCTCATATACTTAGTTTGAGAAATAAAAAAAAATTGGTTTCTTTGACATATATGAAGACCCAAAAAGAAGGATATCCCTCCAAGTAATGACATTTCAAATTCATTCTGCATATCCTTTGCAAATTTATGGCTTAACCTATTATTAGTACTTCCAAAACAATATCATCAACATCAATTTCAATTAATAAAATATTACCTTGAGTTACCTTGATGTAGAGGTTGTTGTCTACGCTTCCTTTCCATAGTTCGTAGGGATTTTTGTCATTGTTGTTTCTAAGAATTACTCTATTTTGAATGTGAACTGATGTATGCACTGCATGTATCCAAAAAATATCTATCAATTTGGAATCCATTAGTATTGTTCGAGCCATTTCCTGTGTAATTATCATCCATTATGATAATGTTAATTTTTCTTTGAATCACTCTCTGAACCAATCTATGAATCCATTATGTCGTCCACTATCATATATCTATCCAAACCAGCTAAGTGTTCTTACAAATCCACCTCTGTCCATACTGCCCAAGACTCTACTTGTGCAATTGTCCATAATGTTGACCCATTTTTCATTATACTATCATGAAGTCTTGATTAATCTATCAAACTATACTTTTGCTAACTGATTTCTCTGAATCTGTCTTCTCAAAATCTGCAAGTTGCTCGAAGGATGGTTCTTTGGTCTATTACAACTATCACATAGACTCCCCCTATCTAATATTCATATTACTAAGGAGTCTCTAAGCTGGATGGATCAGAACAATTCCTTCTCTGATGTGTATTCACCATCATCTTCATTGGTAGATTCATCATCATCTTCATTGGTAGATTCATTATCTGTCTGAGCTCTAACTTATTTCTTTCTATCTGTGGATTCATCTTTCACTACAATGCCTAAAAGTACAATCTCTTGAACATGTTCCTTATTTACCTGTCCTTCCTTTCTTTCAGTTATTTTCCAAACCTTTATGTATCTGACATCTTTCCTTTTCTCTGTAGAATTTTCTTCATCTTGTTTTATTTCCAATCTTGCGATCTCTGGTACCTGGTCTTTGTTCACATGTTCTTCTTGTTTTCTTATCCATACTTTCTTATATCTAATATCGATATTCTCTTTCATGGAAGTATCGATCATGCTTCTACAATCACTGGCTATGTGTCCATAGTTATGACATTTGTAACACTCAATTTTACGTGTGACCACATAGGCATAGCCTGCTTGAACATTTCTTTTATAATCCCTGCAATCTGCAACCTTATGTCCAAAGTTAGTACAATAAAAACAATGACCATAAAATAAATTTTCATACCTAGGCGTGAATGATCTTCTTTGTGGCATAGTCCTTCTGAATTTTTTCCTTGACTGATCATGATCATGATTGAATCTTCTTTGTGGCTTGAACATGGATGGTATTCTTGAAGATATATCTTCAATAGTTTTCTTATATTCTGGTTGACCATGATTCCTTCCCTTGAGTACTTATGCATAACTCTTTCTATTTTCTTCATTCTTCTTTTCTAGCAACGTAGAGTGCTTCTCTTCATTCTCTAAAACCGATGTGGATGTTTTTGTCTCTTCAACATTCTTGTTGAGCTTGATGATTTTGACTCTTAGTGTGACAACTTCTTCTTCAAGATTCTCAACCTCTTCTTCTTTCTTCATTATTTGAGACTTCATGACCTCTTTTTTTCTCTTTGCTTCTTTATGTTGGATTTTCAATTTTTCTTTGTAATCAACTTTTGCTTCATCACTCTTTTGAATCTGTCTAACATGATGAGATACTTTCTTCTTGTTCTGTATCTGCATCTTCTTTGGCTTTTCCTGATTCTGCGATGGGTGAAGAATATATTTCATGTAACTTATCCCAAAGTTCTTTGGCTGATAAAAATTTACCAACCTTTTCTCTTACTAGTTTAGGTAATCCTTCCCAGATGAAATCCATTGCTATTTTGTTATTTTTCTTCAATTCCTTCTTGGTTGTAGTCTTTTCCCTTTTTGAATTATCATATCATGTAACAACTGATAGCCAAATATAATTTCCATGTGCCTATAAAAATATTTACGTCCTTCTGCTCCACATCTCACACTTAAAACCATTATGACCATTAAACATTGGTACTCCATTCTCATAATAATCCATGATATCCTTCCAGTGGTTAAACTATTTCCTGAAGGAGCCTCACTCTGATACCAATTGTTGGATTACTGAGAGGGGGGTGAATCAATAATAGAGAAATTTAATCCTTTTTAACCATATAATCCAAGTGTTATATCAATGTAGCATTATCATCCAATAACTGCAGATTAAATAAATAATGAACAAATGAACAATCATACACCTACACAGTACAACAATGTTTTACGTGGAAGCCCAAAGTGGGAGAAAACCATTGAATGTTTTTTCTTATGTCTTGAATAATTACATTCATTGGAAGCACCAACTTCCTTTGTTTTCCAGTTGCAACTGGAATCAGGATCCAACCCCCTAGTTTCTCATCCTACAACCTGAGGGAAGCTCCAACTCCCCAATTCTTTGGCTACAACCAGAAGGAGGCTACAACCCCCTATGTTCTTTGGCTACAATTGTAAGGTGGCTACAACCACTTTTCCTTGCCTTGTCCAACTTTTCTGAAGTAGAAGTAGAATGATGGAACCACTGTCACACTATCACTGTGAGATATATCGTTGTAAACCTGTACGAATCAACCTGTACCAAACAATCTGTACCATGCACCAACCTGTACCTCAACCTATAATCAACCTGTACCATAAACAAGTGCATCAACCATGCACCAAATTGTACCAACCTACTTGTAATCAACTTGTACCATAAACAAGTGCATCAACCATGCACCAACTTGTACCTCAACCTGTACCATAAACAAGTGTATCAACTATGCACCGACCTCTACCAACCAACCTATAATCAACCTATACCATAAACAAGTGCAATAACCATGCACCAACTTGTACCTCAACCTGTACCATGAACAAGTGCATCAACTATGCACCAAACCTGTACAAATAACCTGCCACAACAACCTGTCACAACAGCTTGTCCAAACAACCTATCACAACAACCATATGCATCAATTTTATCAACCAAATCAGATCTACTCACCAATATCATATCAATCACCAAGACAACTGTCGAATATGTGCATCAACCAAGTATAACACAACAACTCATAATCATCACCAACATCAATATGTGCTTCTGATAATACAAGTATGCTACATCATCCATAAACCATGTGTCAACAATACTACTAACAAGTGCCTCCAACCATGTACCAAGTATGTACCAATCATGTATCAACTACTCATCAATATGTACCAACGTCATCAACTATACACCTCATGTATGTGTCAACTCATCAACTACTTGTCTCAACCATGTACTCAACATGTACCTCAACCAAAATCTCTCATGAATTTCGTCATCAAAATATGATTTGTAGCTCTATAATAGACCTGGTGTATATGATCACATTCTTGCAAACCTTCCTTAACTTTAATAACAAGAGACTAGCTTTTTCATCAGACTTTTGTTTAGTCTCACATACCTAGTTTTGGATTAGTCAACAACCCTAACTTGAAGTAATCATAACTTTGAACCTGTAATGTATAAAGATATGAAAATGATACAAAATGTTCTTAAGTGTGTTTTATGCAATTCCTCGAGGTTTCACTACTTGGAACCTTTCATAAAAGGAGTTATAGCAAAAATGGCATACCTTGCTGAATTCTGGGTTATTCTAGAGAGCGACCTTGTAGACCATGCCCCGCACGAAATATTCAAAAAATTGATCTAAAACTATTAGAAAGAATACTATAGACTTTAACCTAACCAAAAAATTTGGTATCACTAAATTTGGATCTTTTAGGAATAATTTATGATGTTTTTACCCGAAACACCTATTTTTGACAAGTTTCAGGACTAGCCATAAACCCTATTTTACACGTATTGTAAATCCCAAAATACAACGACCCATAAGAGAAATGTTTTACCATAGATACTTGGGTATGTTTTCTCAATGGTGTATCAATTTCATGGTTTGAATCATTATATAAAAAATGTTATAGCGAAAATGATGAGATGACCTATAAATAACATACCTTAGAAAGCACCATCAAAAGAATTTATCCTTCCTTGCATTTCGGCTTTCTTTTCTTCACCTTCCCTCAGAAATTCAGCTTATATATCCTTGGTTACCTTAGACACCTATATATATTCAATATGCGCAAGTGAGATTAAAATGAGAGAGCCTTGCCTCTTATTTATACTCTCCAAGTAGCTTCCTTAAAAACATCTTCTAGGTCACTTGACCCACTTTCCTTATTTTAGAGTTAACCCACTTCTAATTTCTCCATTAAATTTATTATTGAAATAATTTAATTTGTATTCAATTTGAATTATAATACACTCATCACTTCACTTTATTATTTACCTTTTAAAATCTCTTAAACCACTTTGACTACTTTGACCTTTGGGGCTTCCACATGACATATGAGGGTCCTCCAACTTCGTAAGGCCATAACTCTCAAACCGTGAGGAGTTATGTGACATTCCACATACCACTAGAAATGGAATGACATGTAATATCCATCTAGAATAGTATTACCTTCAAATATAGCAAAAATCATACAGTTATCCATCAAACAAACTTGGGTCCATTACCCAAACCTGAGTTCTCCAACTTCACATGATCATAACTCTCTAACTGTGAGGATTTATGTGACGTTCTACATAGCACTGGAAATGGAATGAAAAGAAATATCCATATAGGACAGTTTCCCTAACAAATTAATTGTCCTTCATCTTATTATTCCAAAATTTAGCATGGGTTCACTTACTCCGCAAAGTGTCTTCCCGTGATTTCTTTCACCATAAGGGGACCACTTTGGAGTTCATCCATATTTACTTCTTATCAACCATGACAAAACAATAATTAGTCATATTTACATCAAACAATCTTGGGTCCATTACCCAAACCTTTGTGCTACGGGGCTTTATTCAAGGGTTGACATCAATGACAACCAGCCTTAATCAACAGTAGCCATTCCTGGCGAACGACTTGGAGCCAATATTGTACAATGAAGAAAAGAGAAAAAAGGGATCCGTCATCTTCATATTTTCGGAAAAGTTCATTCGCAACCACATTGTCTTTGCCTTTCTTGTAAATGATCTCATAATCATATCCAAAGAGCTTAGTCACCCATTTTTGTTGCTCTGGGGAGGAAATGTGTTGTTCAAGAAAATACTTGAGGCTTTGATGGTCTGTATTAATTTGGAAGCATTGCCCCAATAGGTAAGGGTTCCACAGATCAACGACATGCAAAATATCCAACATTTCCTTTTCATAGATTGATTTTCCCAGATTTATTTCAAACAGTTGCTTGTTGGTAAAGGCCAATGACCAATCGTCTTGCATAAGGACAACACCAATTCCTTTCCCTGAAGCATCACATTCCAAGACAAAGGTCTTTGTGAAATCAGGAAGGGCTAGGACTAGAGTGATGCACATGGCCATCTTCAAGGTTTGAAAAGATTGAGTAGTTGTTGGAGTCCAAGTGAAAGAGCTATTTTTTAGGAGTGCAGTGAGAGGTGCTGCAATCTTTCCATAATTCTTAACAAACTTGCTATAATAACCTATTAAGCCCATAAATCCATGCAATATTTTGAGATTCTTTAGGTGAGGCTAGTCTTGCATAGCTTCAATTGTTTTAGGATCCACCCTGACGTTGTCCTTGCCAATCAAATGACCTGAGTACTCGAATTCTAAGGCGCCAAAATCACATTTATATTGTTTCAGGAAAAGTTGGTGCTAAGAGAGTAGATGGAGAACTCAATCCACATGAGCAAGATGGTATGTCCAGGTTTTTCTATAGATGAGGATATCATCAAATAAAACTAAGACAAAATGACGGAGAAAAGGACGAAAGACATGATTCATGAGGCTTTGGAAGGTGGAGGGGGCATTACACAAGCTAAAGGGCATGACCAAAAACCCATAGTGGCCCTCATGAGTTCTAAAGGAAGTATTGGGAATGTCTTCCTCTTTCATACGTATCTGGTGGTATCTAGAACGAAGATCAAGTTTAGTAAAGAACTGGGTGCCACTCAATTCATCCAAGAGGTCATCAATAACAGGAATTAGTAAGTTTGTTGAGGGCACAGAAGTCGGGACACATTTTCCAAGAACCTTTTTTATTTAGGAACATGACCAATGGAGAAGAGTAGGGGCTCGTACTATGGTGGATAACGCCTGTGTTAAGGAGTTCTTGAACCATTTTCTCAATTTCATTGTTTTGGGAAAATGGGTGATGATACAGACGAATATTGGGAGGAAGGATTCCTGGTACAAGGGGAATGGAATGATCATGAACACCACGGGAAGGAGGGAGTCCTCGGGGAGTGGAAACAACCACTTGATGTTTAGAAAGGATGGATTGGAGGTATTGCGGCACCAAGGGTGTCTCTATTGCTTGTATGGCATGGAGTTGGGAAATAACACCAGAATGACCTTTTTTGAGTAGATTTTCCATGCGATGGGAACTAATGATCTCAGGTGACCCTGCAGTGATGCCTTGGAACTTATATTGTTGGTCATCTTGGTAAAATTACATGGTTAATTCCTTAAAATCCATGAGAATGGGACCCAAAGTCCTTAGCTAGTCTGCACCCAACATAATGTCACAAATGCCCATGTCGATAGAAAACATATGAGATTTCAGGTGGTAGTCACCAATTTGGAGACACAAATTTTCACAATGCCCTCCACATTTCATGGAGCCACCATTGGCAATCATGATTTGGAAATTATTGACTGCATGGGTGTAGCAATGAGTTTCTTGGGAAATGTGGCAATGAATAAAATTATGGGTGCTTCCACTATCAACCAGAATGATGACCTTCCTATGCTTGATGTAACCAATTAGCTTGAGGGTTTGGGGAGAAGAGAAGCTAGTGAGAGCATTTAGGGAAATGACTGGTTCTACTTCAGGAGGGTCTGAGGGAGGGGTGATGTCAGTGGTTTTAAGTGACTCAGACACAAGGGGAGTTTCAACCTCCTCTTCCGAAATATCCTCCGAGATGGCCATAAAAAGATTTTGTTCCTTACACTTGTGGCCTGAGAAATATTTGTCATCGCAATTATAACAAAGGCCTTTGAGTCGGCGTTCAACCATTTCATCCCTAGTCAATTTTTGGATCTTTAGTGGTGTGGAGGGAGTAGTGGGATTTACTGGTTTAGTGTATGGGATAAAGGAGGGTTTCTGGTTTTGAGAAGATACAAACTGTTGTGCTTCTTTATCTCTTTTAGTAGCTTCCGCCCAACTCTGAGGTCGAGCCATGAGGACGTGGGCCTGAATCTCATCCTTGAGGCCACTGATAAAACACTCTCGGAAAAATGCATCAAACATGCCCTCTGTCTGAAAATCCAGGCGCTCAAAAGTAGCTATAAAGTCTTCCACAATTCTTGATTGTTTCAACTTTGTCAAATGGCCCAAATGGTTGGTGTCAGTGTCAAAGCCTTCATAAATCTTTGCGACAAAGTGTGTCCAAGAAATATACCCTTAATGATAAGTTTTTCTCCATTGCCACCATTGCCAACATTCTTGATCTAGATGGATAACACCATACCGGAGTTTGGCCAAGTCATATGTAATGCTGTATAAAGAGAAATAATGTTCCATTTGGGTTACCCAACCAGTGGGATCCGAGCCATCAAATTTGGTCACATCCACCCGTGGAAGGCGTAGGTCACGTTATAAGTGATGGTGCTAAAAGTTATGAGAATGAGAGAAATTTTCATCTTTAGTATGTGGAGGTGGGTCAGATAAAGGGTTATCTGTAGGGATATGAAGCTTAGTGTAGAGCGTCGAAAAGACAAATTCAATTTGGGTGGTTAGGTCTTGTTTGATTTCCTCCATTGAGGACTGCATGGTTGTATTGATGGTGACAACATTGGCACTGAGTTGTTTCACTTCTTGTTGGGTCTCGGTGAGATTAGATTTCAAGGTAGTGAAGCAAGCTTCCACATCTTGGCTATGAGTATGGGCCATGATGACGAGGGAATAGAAATGGGGTGAGTGGGGTCAAAACTTTTGCTGAAAAATGTTATGTATGAATGTGATAAGGGAGAAGAGATGAATCCAATGGAATAAGTCTCAAATAATGGTGAAAAAATTTCCAGACCCTTTTTTTTTTTTTTTTTACACATACAAAGTTATACTCTGGTATGAAGAATACTACAGTGATGAAATTCCCAAATTCTTAACCAGGAATAAATGTGTAGTGATTTGGCCACCCAAACACAATTGTGCGACAATAGATCTTGTCTGTTTTAATTTTTTTATGTTTCTGTCCCCCACGGTTATGTATTCAAGGGTTCTACAGACAAAGGTTTTCCCTATGCTATAGTTCTTTGATATACGTGCGAGGTCCAACAATAGTACTTGGCCCAATATCTCAAGGCACTAAATAAGGAGACTAGACCATGCCCTTAGCTGTACTACCCGACTACTCAGGTACTAGAGAGTATATTCTTGAGTGTTGTTCTCAGTGGCACTATAGAAGTCAGGGGGCTGATCGGTTTATCTAAAGAGGGCTTCAGGAAATCTAGGTCGATCTATACACAGGTGTTTTCTGATGCACTACCACTCAAAGGGGTACCAACAGGGGTTATAAGGGTGTCCAATAGATGTGCAGTTAAGTACCACTTGTATTTCATGCGTGTATGAATTCCTGAATTGCGGATTTATGTATGTAACGACAGATATCTGTGGCTCAAAGATGCTGGAATACGTCTCTACTTTGAAAAAAAATTAACCCACAATTTATGTTGAGGAAAGTGCTCTAATACCACTTGTAATATACCAGATATAAAAAGTATACAGAATAGAAATAAAATGCTAGAAATGGCAGAATAACAACAATATAACCAGAACAATCACCACAATAACACTGAAATGATATAAGAATAACAACGTAAATAACACTTTGATTCTGAGAGAAATGTTCATGGGCCTCTTCGAGGGGGAAACCTCTAGTCGAGAAGAGATCTATTACAATAATATCCAATCTAGGGTTCTCATACCCTCGACTCCTATTTATACTAAATATGTCTATCAAAAGAAGCATCTAGAGGAAGATCCTTCTAGAAGAGAAAGCTTCTATTAGGTATTCTTACATTCGACTTATTCTATTTTATTGCAAGTCCTTATTAATATTGACCTTTATTACATCTGAATATATTGTTCTACCTATGTGCAGATTAGGACCCTAACACATCTTAACTTGGATATTTCATGCAGAAAAAGATTTATACTTTTTTTCTGATTCATCTACATGCTTAATACATCTAGTCTATGTGAATATAAATATAATAAATTAGGTTTAATTACATCAAATGTTAGAATTCACTTATGTTTTTGTTGCCTAAGTGACATGGTGATACACTTATGATGGTGCACTTCTTAATATGGAATTCAAATAGAAGTATGTATTTTGGTATAATGATGAGAATACATGGTAGGTAGTTGTTTCAAGTAGTGTGAGAATAAATGACAATGGATGGATGTCACAATGAATAAAAATCCAAGAGAAAAACCTGTCTATAGGTGAGTTTGTGGTTCAAATTTTGTTCGACAACACAAGTATTCCAACAGAGGATGAACAACTTCAGTATCCACTCACACAATCAGATCAAATATCAACACACCGATGTTTTGACGTGGTAAAATCCCTACGAGAAAACATCCACGGCCCCAACGAACGCGACCACTTGGAGGATTTTATTAATGCAAAAGAAAAATATTACAAGGAGATTTTACAAGAGAGTTTCTCACAATCGATCATCGGAAAATGACCCACCATGCTCTTTAAATAGAGATTGTAACACCCTGTTTCCCCCAGATTGTAAATATAACTGAACTGGCCAAGGACTATGGAAAAACTCATAAGTATGAATATGTGATGTAAATGGAACTGCAGGAAGAGGTCAATGAATGTAAATGACAGTTTGAATTTATTGCAGAACTGCTGAGAGGGGATGTGCGGAATAGAGACCACGATGGTGGTGGAAGGCACCTGAAAAAGGGGCGTTAACTTCCACCAAGGATTAAAGACCGTATTTGGACTCCACTGGCCCGGAGAACCAAAAGCGGCTCGCTAGCCCTGTAATAAATGCCTTGCAGGCTGGTAGGTTGATGGCTGGATGAGGGATGGGAAGGTGACCTGCCTGTCCGTAGAGCCATCACGACTGACCAGCGCACGGGTAATCGTGCCACACACAACCTCATGAGAGGATAAGGCGTATGGCTGAAACGATTGAACGGGGGGGGCAGACGCGAGGGGAACTCTGGCCATTTTACACAGAGTGAGTGGTCGCAGAGAGGGAGGATTGCAACCTTCGCTCCTGAACACTGGTAGGCAGAGAGACGCAGGTCTCAGGAAATCGTGGTCTCAGCTCGGGGGTGGCTAGTGGTAAATACATTTGGAGTCGCTACGCCTACGGTTGGGTGGAAACGAGCACCCCTCTCAGCAGTCCCTTCCATTACTGAAATTATATATGATAAGTGTTTTACTTATATTGCATTCTGAAATTTATATGCTCTCACATATATTCATGGATTGTGGAATTGTAAATGTTTTCCTGTGAAGGAATTGTCTGTACAACAATTGTTCATACGGAGTAGATGTTAGCTCATAGAACTTGTGAAATTGTGAAGAATTATAGCATACGAGTATCTGCGGAGTGTTTGATACGCATAGGTCAATATATGCTTATTACAAAGGATATCATGCACGAATTTCGTCAATAAAATGAAGTTAACCATGCCCAGCTGTTCTCTGGAAGTTGTCTTCCTTTATCGGCTCTCGGGAATGACCCGGTAAGGATCTCGTCACAGAGATTCCCTCCTCGAAAAGGTTCACCCAGAACCCATAATAAGGATTCGAACGCATAGGCCTTATTAACCCTGTACGAGGAGGAACGATCCTATTTAGGTCCAAGACAGTAGTGTTGTGCGATAAATAAGTCGACGGATGAGATCTCGTTGGAGTGAACCATAGTCATTCACAACCATTAGAATGATGAAAGTAACGCAGGCGTTACATGCGTTGCCCTCTCTCATTGTGAGCAACGGGAAATTGGGATCATAAATCCCAAAACCCAAAAGAACGAATCTGGACCGTCAGATTTCGGTTCACATTACCCGACAGCCGTTGGATCCGGTGAAGCTGCGAAGGGGTTTAGCGCAGGGGTAGATGCGCGAGGAAGTGATTCGAGTCATTAGATCTGGAGTAGAAATCCCGTAAACCGTTGGATCGGGAAGAGTTGCACCGGATCTAAACTCTAGTGTGCAGAGGAAGAGTCCTAGCCGTTGATTTCGGTAGGACACGTGTCGGCGTTCTGGGAGGCATCGGGATTTCACTCATCGGGGATTTTAGGAGTGTAGAACCGTTGCACAATGAAATCGCGATACGCGATT
>ML782327.1:71089-89151 GCA_009831015.1 Picea engelmannii | reverse complement strand
TGGCCGTGAGTCCACGCCAAGTGGCATCGGGGATCGGGGAATCGGAATTTGCGAAGGCTTGTGCATCGCGATATCATAAATCCCGAAACCCCGATGGGTAGCTATAGAAGCTGCGGACATATGGTAGCAGGTCACATGAGAACAGCGCTAGCCTAGAGGGCTAATGCGTTAGGGGCATATCGGGGATCGGAGAATCGCGAGTTCCGAGGACTCGTGAATTGCGACATCGAAAATCCCGATACTCCGATAGGAGTTGCCCCGAAAGGAGATAAGACCACGGCCGTAAAGGCAGTGAACCATAGGCTTGGCCTGGGGAGCTAATGCGTGAGGAGCGCATCGGATTTCGGAGGATCGCGAGTCATAGGGGTGAATGAGTTTTAACCTTAGAAACCCCGAATCCCGATATTGAACCAGGGTTTGGCATTTCGCTAATGCCGGTTTGTGGAGATTTCTCATTTGTGGGAGATTAGCCCCAATTTTTTTTAAATTACGATAGTGGGTGTGTTACAAAGAGATCATGGACCAATCAGGTGTTAAGTCATAGATAAATGGCCATTAATATCGATGAGAATATGCACCATCAGATCACTCTATGTTGGGAACACATTGTGACCATCATATTTCCTAACTACAAATGCATACTAATGCATACTAAATAAACACACTTTTACCTAACGACACATTAGACCAAGTAGATCTTAACTAACTCCTAAGTGTCTAAATATCCTAACATCACCCCTTAAGAACAACTTGGGATAGTATTGAAGGATTTACAATAGTGACAGAATAGGAGAAGCAAGGAGGCATTAGAGCCTATCCCCCCTTGGTGACAACTTTCTGAACTCCTAACATAGATAGAAGTTTGGAAAACTTCGCTTCTGTAAGAGACTTTGTGAAAATGTCTGCAACTTTATATTCTATAGGGAAAAAGAGAACTTCAGTAACTTGATCATGAATGAGATTTCTGATGAAGTGCATTTGTAGCTCGATGTGTTTGTTGCACTGATGTTGAACTGGTTCTTTGGCGATCTTGATGGCACTTTGATTTTCGCACCAAAGGCTAGTCAAATGTTTTTGTTGGAATCCAAACTCCGAAATAATCTGTCAAAGCCATAAGGCTTCCTAACTTGCATTTACCACTGCTCAGTACTCTGATTCTACTGAAGAAAGTACAATAACATATTGTTTCTTATAGGGCCAAGTGATAGGTCCTGAACCAAGGATGAAAACATAACCTGCAGTAGACTTCTGATCATCAAGGTATCCAGCCCAATCTGAATCAGTGAAACCAATAAATAAATGAGCCCCCCCTGAACTATATTGTATCTCGAACTAAATTATACCACAAACATAGATAAGTATCCTTTTAGCTTCTTTCCAATGGATTTCATGGGGTGTTTTCATATACCGGTAAACAAGACCAACAACAAAGGAAATATCAAGACGAGTATGAGTCAAGTATAAGAGGATACCAACTAACTGACTGTATAAGGTGGCATCAACTTTGGGAGAAGTACAAGTGGAAACAATATTGAATCTAGACAGGAAGGGAGAAGTGGTTGGTTTACAATCATCCATGTGAAAGTGATGAAGAAGGTCACAAGCATACTTAGATTGGGAAAGAAAAATTCCTTCACTAGTTTGCAAAATTTGAAGGCCAAGGAAATAGTGCAAAAATCCTAAGTATGTCATTTCAAATTTCTTCTTAAGGTTGTTTTTCACATGGTTTAAAAGTTTTGAGTCACTACCAGTAAGGATAAGGTCATCAACATAAAGGAAAAGGATTATGATATGGCTTCCTACTTTCTTGGTATAGACATTAGGATGAGAATGACATCTAGAGAATCCAGTGGCAATAATAAAGTTTTCCATTTTGGCATTCCAAGCTCGAGGATCTTGATTAAGAGAATAAAGAGATTTATTAAGGTGACAAACAAGGCTAGAGTCATTATGGACATATCCAAGAGGTTGTTCCATGTAGATTTCTTCTTGCAAATCTCCATGCAAGAAGGTGGATTTAACATCCATCTGATGGACCTCCCATTTATGTGAGGCAACAAGGGAAAGAACAAGGTGGATGGAATTCATTTTGGATACAGGGGCAAAGGTTTCATTATAGTCAATTCCTTCAACTTGGGAAAATCATTTGGAAACTAACTGAGCCTTGTGTATTTCAACACTTCCATCTGATGCATACTTAGTTTTGTAGACCCATTTACATCTGACAATTTTTCTTCTTTTTGGAAGAGGTACAAGATCCCAAGTATCATTTCCCATTAAAGAACGATACTCTTCATTCATTGTTATATCGAAATATGGATGACCTGAATCTTTTGCAAATTCCTCTGGATCATGTGTCTTTGAAACTTGAGCCAAAAGAGAAGAGGCTTGTTGGAACTTTGAATGTGTCTGACGTTGATCTGAAGGATCACCGACAATATCACCAACTACTTCTTGTGTTTAACAGACCCATATAGGAAGCGATGGAGATGGAACTGGTGTTGGTTTAGGTTTAAAGGAATCATACAGAGGAAGGTGAGCAAGAAGAGGTGGATTTCCATCCTCACTATCATCATCTGAAGAAGAAACTAGAACAAAATAAGGCACAAATACCAAAGATGGCTCGCAGGCTGAAGAAGAAACAAACATCGAATTAGTCTTGCAGGCCAAAGAAGGCAGAAATGCCAAATTAGACTCACAGGACAAGAGATTTTCATTAAATTTAATATCTCTTCTAATAATAATTTCATTGCAATGTGGTTGAAGAAGTATATAACCTTTGACATCTTTAAATAACCAACAGATATACACTTCTCACTTTTAGGTTGCAATGCTTTCATTTTCTCATCAGGAATGTGAGCCCATGTTATGTTGCCAAATACACAGAAGTGACTTACATCTGGTTTAATTTTAGTCCAAGATTCTTATGTTGTTATGTTTTTAAGAGACTTTATGGGAACGCAATTTATTATGTAATTTGCATAGTTGATGGCTTCCGCCCAATACTTTAGACTTAATCCCTTAGATTGGATCATACAATTATCCATTTCTTTTAATGTTTGGTTCATTCTATCAGCAAGACCATTTTGTTGTGGTGTATATGGAACAACGTGTTGCATTTGGATGCCTTGTGTAGTGCAGTAACTTGTAAAATTATTGTTCACATATTTGCATCCATTAGTTGTTCTTAACCTTTGAATTTGATCTCTAGATTGCTTTTCTACAAGGGCCTTGTAGGCCAAAAACTTGTCAAAAACGTATCTCTTAAGTTTTAAGAAGTAAACCCAAGTATGTCTGGAAAAGTTATCAATGAAAGTTAAGAAATAATTGCACCCAGAAAAACAAGGAGAAGAAAGTGGACCACACAAATCATTGTGAACAAGTTGCAAAGGGCCCGAAGCGTACCAAGAGGTAGGTTTGTCAAAATTGTACCGATGTTGTTTGTTGAGAATACAACCGACACAAACACCATCTATGCATGAAATAGACAGAAGACCAGTCACCATTTGTTGATTACATAGTTTTTGCAATGAGCGATAGTTTAGATGACCAAACCACTCATACCAAAGTTTTCTCAATCCATTTCTATGAGCAACAAAAATGATGAAAAAGATGATGACCCAAAATTGTCAAACTTGTACAACCTTGTAATATCATCAACAATTCCAGTTGCAAGAACATGCTTAGGATCTTTTAGATCCTTGATTACAACTTGGTGAGGTGAAAACTCTATGATTTTACCTTCACCTGAATGAGTGATTTTATATACTGATAGAAGGTTACAAGAAATACTTGGAACACATAATACATCATTGAAATGACCATATTCTACTTGAACTATTCCATATCCTTCAATACTAAGAGATATATCATCACCAACACACATTTTCTTGGTGTTGCATTCATTTAGATCAGAAAATATGTCTCTATACTTAGCCATATGATAAGATGCTCCGGAATCAATAAGCCAATCATAAGAAGAAGAGGTAGAAGTTGTATTGAAGGAGAAACCAGAAGCAGAAAGTGCATGTCCATGAGAACAAGAAGAAGAAGTAGAATCAATAGTGATGTTGTGCTTCTTCATCACTGCTTCTAAAGCTATCATCTTCTTGAAACATTTGGACTCATCATGTCCATATTTATCACAAAAGTTCCAATGTCTGTCAATCTTCTTATTTTTATATTTTGCTCATTTGTCACCATTAGGAGAGGAAGATGTTTGAGTGGGTTTGGGACCCTTATGTTGCTTGTTGTTGTGGCGAGGATGTTGCTTCTTGGGATTCCTGGGTTTATCTTTCTGATGGACGACCAAGGATTTTTTGTAGGTGCCTACAATGTTTCTCACTCCAAGTTGTACAAACTTATCTTTCTCTCTAATCAAAGAATCACAAAAGTTCTCAAGAGTGGTTTTTTGATAAGTTGTCCCTAGAGCCTCTTGCATGTCATAAAAGATAGATACAAACACAGAATATGCACTACCCAGCTTAGAAAGAATAAGTTAGATACAACGATCTTATTCTCTCTTTATCTTACATTCTTCACATAAAATTATTTTTGTTTTAAACTTAGATAGATAGTCTTCAATGCAAGAAACATCACTTGGATTTAAAGTAAGTGTTTGATTTTCTAAATGTTGTGCTTGAATAATATTGTGTTTACCAAATGCAAATTCAATATTTTCCCAAGCTTCTTTGGTTTTATCAATTTTTTGAAGGTGGAACCTTAAATCAGGAGAGATGGACATTACGATTAGTCTACGTGCTTCATCATTCCTATTATCACATTTGACTTTCTTATTAGCATTAGTAGGTTCCGGTTCCTTTCCCAAGGTAATCCGGTGTTAGCACCGTGATTTCCATAGCTAAGGTTAGAGGTTTGTCAACACTTTGCAAAGTGACTCCTGTTAGCATCAATATTTTTTTTAACACCTAAAATCATCCAACATTTCCAAGGGTCAGTTTCAAAAGGAAACTTTATCATTTCTTAATTTTATTTCCATTTGCAACTGTGCACTGCAAACTTGACTATGCACTGCAAACTTCATTGCGCATTGCAAAATTCACTACCTGCTGCAAAATCAACTGCGCACTACAAACTCAACTAGGCGTTGTAAACTCAACTATGTGCTACAAACTTCACTGCAAATTGCAAACTCAACTACGTGTTGCAAACTCACATGTGCGTTGTAAACTCACCTATGCGCTGCAAACTCAACTGGTACATAGAAAAATCGTATTTTCATCATAACGTTTAAATGTCGATCCGGGTTCTTCTGAAATGTTTTGTGGAGATTAATAATAATATCATTGACTTGTTGACCAAAAATCATCTTGACCTAGTTCGTCGTTTGGGAGAAATGTTGAAATAATCACTTACAGGAAAGTTTGCAGTGAATCCTGAAATTGCGATGCAAACTCTAACAATCTGATAAATCCGAGTTGTAGGAGGGTTGCCACCTGTCTAAGGAGTTTCGAATGAGTTCTCAGATATCAGTTAGACACCAAGCGACACATGTACCTAATATTCAAATCCACTAAATCTCCATGCAATGAGATGGTTGCAGTTGCATTTATTCTAAAAGACAGTTTCCCATAATCAAGGAATTAGTTGGATTTTTTGTTTGCCACATATCTCTAAGGAATAGAATCTAATGCATGGAGTAGGCTGCGACCTCCTAGATATATTACTAATATAATTTTTTATTTAGTGAGTGAGATGAATCCAAATAGAAGGGGGGGACTCTTTTCGGAAAAAAAGGACTATGGTACTGTTGATCAAGACTTGTTTATTGCTTTGAAGTTAATGCAAAAGTTTCCTCTTTCTAAAATTTGAGATTCATCACAGTGTTTATGTTCAGTATGTGTTTCTTGTATATCATTTCCATTATTATGTCACTAGTACATATTGTAAAAATTTCGAAGTTCTGTTTGCGGCGTTATGGACAAAATTGGCCATATTGTCCAAAAATAGAGGAAATTTTATTTTTATTTTTCCATATTGCCCGATAACCTCACTATTGACATGTTGATGTCTCTCTTGCCACGTTGTCGTCTCTCTTTCCACGTTGTCATCTCTATTTCCATGTTTGCCACATAATCGTCTCCCTTGCCACGTTTGTGACATAGGTGTCTCTCTTGCCACGTTTGTGAAGATAATTGTTGCAGTTGCGACGTTTTGGAAACTAGGTTTTCCCCCTCTAACGGTTACCTAGTATTTTGACCAAGTCAACTTTGATTTGGTCAATGATCATCGGAATTGAAAATTTATCAAATCTATAAATATGTTGCATTTTACGGATGTTGCGACAAGGTTTCTATAATAATGACAATTCAAAAAGGGTTTGCGGGTCTTCTCGGCTAGAGTACAACTATTAGAAGACATTGTACTAGGGCTATTCGTGTTTCATTTTAATTTTCTGATCAATCGAATTTTAAAGGAAACAACTGTTAAAAGACATTGTACTAGGGCTAAAGTACATGATGGGAAACAATGACCTGTGAATGGGGCCAACGTTGAATTTGTTTTAAAATGTTTTTGTATGACATCAAACATCCTTGAGTCCTAAAACCCTCCCATACCATCAATGCATTTGTCTAGTCTAGCCATGTCAAATTTCGATGCATATAGGCACATATTGAAGAAATTTCAACATTGGCCCCATTCACTGCTCACTATGCGGGGTCGGTGCATAAAATTTTTGGTGGTTGAATTGGAAGTTCCATGACATTTCAAGAGAGTTCCAACAAAGATTCTACAGATAGAAACAACAACATTTGACAATGAGATGCCAATTATGAACATTGTTGCAAAAATGGACGATCTCAAAGATTATATGTTTGGGACATCATACATCCTTGAGTCTTGAAACCCTCCCATACCATCAAAGCATGTGTCTAGTCTAACCATGCCAAATTTTGATGCATACAGGCACATATTGAAGAAATTTCAATGTTGGCCCCATTCACTAGTGCTCACTATGAGGGGTCAGTGCATGCCATTTGTGGTGGTTGAATCGGAAGTTCCATGAAATTTCAAGAGAGTTCCAACAAAGATTCTACGGATGGAAACAATGACATTTGACAAATATGAGACGCCCCATTATGGACGTTGTTGCAAACATGGACGATCTCAAATATTATGTGGTCAGGACATTAAACATCCTTGATTCTTGAAACCCTCCCATACCATCAAGGCATGTGTCTAGTCTAACCATGCAAAATTTTGATGCATATAGGCACATATTGAACAATTTTCAACATTGGCCCCATTCACTAGTGCTCACTATGTGGGGTCGGTGCATGACATTTGTGGTGGTTGAATTGGAAGTTCCATGACATTTCAAGAGAGTTCCAACAAAGATTCTAGGGATGGAAACAATGAAATTTGACAAATTAATATGAGACGCCCTGATGCAGGAGCATCACAAGTAGGCACAAGTGAAATATAGTTGGATATGCACCAACGCATATTTTGAGAATGTTTTGAATTTGCAAGAAAAAAAAACATTAATGAAATATCTTGAAAGGATACGTTCGCATTTATGTTTTGAGTTGTAATATAGATCTTGATAAGTTTATCTCATATGTCGTTTAAGGAGGCATTTATTGTAATGAATGTAAGGTAGTTGTAGCTTTTAATTCTGATAATATAGCTTAGGAAAGAGAGACGGAAAACTCAAAAAAAACCTCGTCGTATGGATTGTATTGTAATAATTCTCATTAGTAAGAAGATGAGGAATTAGAGTTGTAGAGTCGAGAAGAAGAACATAGATTTGTAGAATTGGTATGAGGAGATAGCTTTTTCTATTGAACCCATGTACATATGCACTTGGATTAATATAAGGAAGCTTTGATCCAACTTCATGGTGTTTTTATGAATTCTATTTACATCTATTGAATAACATGTTTACAGTTAATTTCAGTCTCTGTTATGCATTTTATTTCAATGCTATGCATTCTCTTGATTTCACGTTTGAATGTATGAAGTCTGTGAGAGGAGGAGAAGTATAAGCTTCAATTTTTTATCTTCCCGATAAGTCCTGTAAGAGGTCACAACGAAGGTCTACAAGGAGTGCATGAAAAGTTTTCTGAGTTTCACCTCAGAAAATCTCAGGAGGGAAAGAGTTATTCTTATACCCATAGAGTCGTGCAAGGTGTGCGTAGGCTGGGAAAATTTTCAGACTGTACCAACCTAAGTGTGAGGTTGAAGAACTCTATCACAAGGAGTGCGTAGAGCATTAAGTTCAACAACCAGAGGTTGTTGTGAGTGCTACAAGGAGTGCATGCAAAGGATCCTTGTAATCCTCAAGTTGTAGCAGAATTTAAGCTCAGAAGGGAGAGAGACTTCAAAGAGTCTGAAGGAAGGACGAAGTCGAAGTCATTCATAGAAATCAACCCCAAAAGAATAGACACCGAGTATTTTGGCTTGAAATCATTGCAAACCTAAAGCGGACGGTTGAAGTTCCCAGATCAAGAACTACCGATTCATTGTGGGCCGTTAGACCTAGTGGATCAGCAGAGGAGATAAGGTTTATAACCTTTCAACACTCACCAATCCAGGAGGAACAACATCCATTGGATCTGAGTCAATGAGATTCGTTGATCTCCGGATTTTGGGTCTCGGCGTTTTGGGGATTGAAGGGTGGAGAATTTTGTAACTTGGAAGTCTCGAGTTGCAAAATACCAATACATGGGATCCCGACTTAATATGGACCGTCATATTATGGGACACTCAGAGCTACAAATCTGAGGAGAAGAAATTGTGGTTTCGATTGTCGGGAGAACATGGATGAATACCCTCCTAAAATCGCGAAAGGTGGATTCTTGATTCAATCTGGACCATTGGTCAATGAAGGATCAAAGTCGTAGATCTGGCTTAGCTGGATTTCTAGAATCGGGAGTTGGACTGTTGGGTTTGTGTTACACAACAGTCTAGATCTCGTGAAATGTGAAGTTGCAATGTGATCGTGGCCATCGATCGAGGACGGCACGAGATCGTTAGATCTATCCTGGGGAGAGACCCCATCTCAGGTTGTGTGGTTGTGGATTGTTGGGATTGTGTCACACCAACACTTCCAAAACCACGAGTTTCTAAATTTCTTGTTGTGTGACCCGTGGTCATAGCACTGTGGTCACGTGGGAGAGAAGACTTGCGCCTGGTGTTGGATTCGTGTAGGTGGGGTTTTCTTAGGAGGACCTATGGTCGTATGTTTTGAAGGTTCTAGTGGGAACTAAGGGAGCCACTTCCTCTCAAGGAGAGTGAAGATCCAAAGGCCGGGAGGTCAGCAAATCCATGCTGAGGTGGCGGTGTTGCGTCATGCCCCATTATGAACGTTTTTGTAAACATGGACGATCTCAAAGATTATGTGGCCGAGACATAAAACATCCTTGAGTCTTGAAACCCTCCCATACCGTCAAGGCATGTGTCTAGTCTAACCATGTCAAATTTCAATGCATGCAAGCACATATTAAAGAAATTTCAACGTTGTCCCCATTCACTAGTGCTCATTATGCGGGGTTGATGCATGACATTTGTGGTGGTTGAGTTGGAAGTTCCATGACATTTCAAGAGAGTTCCAACAAATATTCTATGGATTGAAACAACGACATTTGAAAAATTAATATGAGACACCCCATTATGAACGTTGTTGCAAACATGGACGATCTCAAAGACTATGTGGCCGAGACATCAAACATCCTTGAGTCTTGAAACCCTCCCATACCGTCAAGGCATGTGTCTAGTCTAACCATGTCAAATTTTGATGCATACATGCACATATTGAAGAAATTTCAATGTGGGCCCGATTCACTAGTGCTCACATGGACGATCATGTAATAAATATGGCATCTATAACTAAGTATGGGGAAGGTTGACTTCTATATAACTACAATATGGGGAGGGTTTCTTGACTTCTATACTTGATTGTTTGGGGAAGGTTGTGTTTCTCTTTATGTTCATATATTTGAAGAGAGGATTAGAGCATTTAGAGTATTCAGGACACTCTCGGGATTACTTTTGAAATACAAATAAAGGGGGATAAAT
The DNA here is from genome assembly GCA_009831015.1 of Picea engelmannii. Classification (NCBI taxonomy): domain Eukaryota; kingdom Viridiplantae; phylum Streptophyta; class Pinopsida; order Pinales; family Pinaceae; genus Picea; species Picea engelmannii. The sequence continues at coordinate 79,110 of ML782327.1, read as the reverse complement.
GCCTAGCCACATGTATTCTTCTTCATATATTCATGTTGCATTAACATACACAACTGATATAGAAATATAGCGATAGTATATTTTGTTTTCTTTGCCATTCATTTGACCCTAGTAAGTGGGAAATTATCCCCTATCACAACTACCATTTCAATAATTTGATATCTTCATAAAAAATCCATGTAAATATTTTACATCTATGTATGTGAAAACTGAGGAAAACTGCATTGAAACCAATCAACCATCCATCACCATTCTAACCATAAACACCATAGAATTCAAAAGGATGTTTCTTAATTATATAGAAACCCAACAAAAATCATAGAGAAAATTCACTAATCTAGGTTGTATCTTGCATAATCAATTTTGGGATATAAATAGTAATAGTGAAATGGTAGAAAACTATGTGAATGTTAATTGGTGAAGTTAATTAACAAAACCAATAAATTAGTATGGTAATAAGACACTATGGATCAAATCAAAGAGCATGGTTTTTTGATAATTGAAATCATTGGATTGATAGTAGAGAGGGTGATGAAAATTTGAGGTTTATGAAACTAGTCCACTAATCGGAGGATAAATATATGATCCAAGTCAACAACTACAGTATAATTGTGATTACACAGAGGAGGATTAAACGTAATAAAATTAATGGTGTTTTTCATATAACTATGGGTGATATAACATAAGCCCTATTATAACAAAGTAACAACAATTGGAACCTACAAATAAGAATGGGTAATTTCTACCATTAAAATCTCCCTCCAATAGTACTTAGACTAAGGACTAAACATAATATGAAATCATTAATTTAACCATAAACCCAAATTGAAGGCATTGGTTGTGCTCTACATTACTAGAATCAATTATTTTAGATGAAAAAGACTAAATCACTAACCCATTATTTTCTAAGTGTGAGCCCTAATAAGACAATGGTTGGAAGACTTGACGCCCCCAAATCTCTTCAAAATTATTCTATTTTAGGTGTTTGTATTGATGAGAGTATAAACTATGAATCAATCACTCACCTAGTTAATCTAGTCGATGAAATTGTGACCATTAAACCCCTAAATCAAATATTTCGAGGTGAATTTTGAGCTCTATTAGGAGATCATATGGACAATGTCTTGAACTAAGCTAGTTATTGTATTAAGTCATAATTACTAAATAAGCAAAAAATCACAAGGACTACCATATATTCATTTATCATGGATATTTAAATATGATTATTTAAATATTCAGACACCAAGTTTTTGACTAATATCCCTAAAAAGAGACCACCGATATTGTTATTTAATGGTCAAGAGACCACAAAGACTTTCATTAAATGATTAAGAGACCATGAAGACTATTTCATTAAATGATCAAGAATCTATTTTTTTCTTCATTTCTTAGGGCTACTATTTCCTACACCATTCAATTCTTTTGCAAACATCCCTTTGGTTAATGGAATGACACAAGGGAGGGTTGGGCCTCATTATAAGGTTGTTGGTTGTGAAATTGAAATTATCAAATAAACTAATTATAAAAAAGGGTTCAATGTCAAGTTTGGAAACCCTTCTAAAACACAAGATTGATGCCCCACTATAGTTTACCTATTTAATTGTAAGAGCATTTTCCAAAAGGGATCAATGGTCCACCATTGTTTTCCTCTTTTCTTCTCATAGCATTTCCTATTGTTTTCCTATTTTCCTCACTTCGTCATAATTTAATTTAGATGTTCCATTTCTTGTTGAAGTTGCCCAATTTAGTTTGTAGAAAACTTGATCAATTGTAAGCGATTCAATTGGTTTGACCGACTTGCATTGCAAGTTTAGGAAAATAAGATTTTGAAGCCTCCATAGATATGAGTTACCCTTCTATGGTCTGCTTTAAATTATACACAACTGAGAGTCCCATCCCTCCTTAATGCTAGTTTGTTTTCCATCTTGATAGTGAATAATTAATGCTTGTGTGCAATGACCCTAGTTGGATAAATGTTTAAGAAATTATAAAGTAAAACTAATTAGGGGATTAATTGTGTTAACAAGGTATTAATTAAACAAAGATGATTTAATGATATTAATTAAGTGAGTTATTAATTAATTAAAGGATATAATTGTGATTAATTAATTAATAATTTAACTACAAACTATATTTAATAACTTGCGTAATGGATTTAATAGATTAATGGTATATGATATAAAATGGTTGTGTATACAACAAGGGATAACCTATGAATCCCGAGAAGATAAAAACATTAAAGGAAGGATCAGAAAGGGGATACGGGGCATTAACGGGAAAGGATAAGAGTAATAAATGGGTTAGGTAGTGAGTAAAAGGGGGGGGAGAGTCGGTGAAGGAGGGATAAGGAAGGGAAGGAGTTGGACGGGAGGTGATTCTACAGAGGTTGGGGAATGAAGTTTGGGGAGCTCTGGATTTGCAGAGAGAAGTGAAGTTATGGAGTAGGATTGATACAGTGCACCGGAGTTGTTGGGGGTTTTGGGCACGGAGGGTCAAGATATCCGTTGATATCCTGGAGATAGGGAGCTACCTAGTTGGCAGGGAGGAACGGTTTTGGGCAGTGTTTTGCAGAATCGGTCAAGGAGGCCAGCGGCGGACAAACGGATTATTAGCATCAGGTTCAGGTATTTCAAATTTTGCAATTGTTTTTAATCAGTTATAAAATTTTTTATTAAGTGTTGATTAATTTATAAATGCTTAGGTGTGCAATTAAACGAATTATTGAATTTTGTTTACGTAAATTCTACTCGGCCCCTACATTTGGTATCAGAGCCTTGGTTCAAATATAGAACCAAGGGCCTAAATAAGGGGTTTAGTTATAGTAAATCCCTAAATAAATGTATTAGGGTGAATAAAAATTTGGGCCTTAAGGGCCAAAACTCCAGCCACGCTTAACCTGCAAACAAAAAATAAAAACTTTAATAAAAATAAAAATAAAATAAATAAATGAAATACAAATTTACTGAAGTAAAACAAGCTACGTAGGCGAGTTAAGTACAGTCGTTTATAAAAAAAAGTAGATATGGAACAAATGAAGAGAATAATTGAAGATGAACAGATTGAAGAACATCAATGACCATTGTAATACACCTATATATATATAAACTTCAGAGTCTTGAATTGGAATTTGATTTGCATTGCATCGAAGGCAATATCATCTTATCTTTGTTTTTAACCAGGTTAGACAAGCGCGACCTTTGGGATGAGGGTTTTTATGATTCTCCAATCGATCATCGTTCTCAGAGCATGATTGTGATGATGAATGTCTTCTCGTCTTCGGGCGCACATTGATACTTGATATGTGTGTTTCACCGGGGTTATTAGCTGCACCGATGTTTGCCTAGTTTTTATCCCCTTCAACCTCCGGCAACAGGAAAATGTGTCCATTAATCCTACGGGGCATTGGAGGAACGAAAAGCATCCATATTTTGACGCGGATGAAGGAAAAAGTATGGATTTGAGTGCGAATTTGAATTGATTAGACAAGCTTGAGATGCCCTGAAAACTAGAGAAGCAGTCCTTGTCATGTTGTGCTCAGAAGTAGTTCATTCTGCACTACATAAAAGAAGATCAAGGAGTCAAAGAATCATAAAATTGGCCAAATTGAACAAGATCATCTACTCAGATACATCATTTGTAAATCAATTTGTTCTGCTCTCAAATGGGCCTTAATATCCCTCTGAAGAAGTGGTCAATGCCAAGGATAAGAGCATTGCAATAGTAATTTCCTCTCTTCTACCTCTTCTGTATAACTTCTCGATGCAGGTTTATAGGTTCAACCATTCCATTCATGCAGATAAACATGAGCCATTGTAACAACTCATTCAAAGAGGTATTTAAGTTTAAATATAATATAGTGTTATCAATTACAATGAGAACATATTTCTCACACATTACAAGGCTCTGTACTACTATTGTACTTGATGGCTGATTATAGCCCACCATGTTGGTAAACCAAACTGCTACTATAGTTATTCACCCAAAATGGATGCACATCTAGACTCAATGTTCATCAAACATTTTGATTACTATTCCAGGTCAATGGTAAAAGCTTGTACAGACCTCTCCAAATATGATCCATTATGACCCTCTATGGGTATACTTACAGACGTAAACCCACCCCTGTTTGAGCATCCGTACAAGAACTTGGGTATGCAACCTACTCTACTGGGTCAGTGATATTACGCAAAGTAGATTAATAATTCTAAGTTTAATATAATAATAATAGTATAACGAACAATAGTTGTTGGCATATCTACAATAACGCACACAAAGAAACCCATGAAATAATGGAAGCATCAAATTTACCCTATAGTGATTAGCTAGCCCATAATCTGATAAGCAATAATCGATAACGTCTTTAAGACTGCAATCGCCAATTGGGCATTGACTCACTCGTGAGGAGTTGTATACCGTCCACTACGGTTCAATTATGGCTGTGGTGTGCCCCATCTGAAGGGCATAAGCTTCGAAAGGATGAGGCCAGGTGTAAGTCCAGGCAATTTTGACAGAATAGCTACCCCTCGACCTGACAATCTAACCCGAAAAGAAGCCGGCAGTGACTGAGCAGATGTTATTGCGGCAAATTTTTTTTTCAAATAACAATAAAATAAGTTAAATTAATATACAGAAAGTAATGCAGAAAAAAAAAACGCTTTAGAAAGCAAGGTTACGGCATATGAAGAACTGAGAATTTACCCTTTTTCAGAAAATTTGTGATTCTTCTGGAAGCTGGGCTTCTTGTTTCTCTCTAACGCTGGGAGGCAAATTTCACAAAACTGAACAAGGACATCAATATGCTGACTTAGACCATTATATCGACCTCTATATATATACAACCCGCTCTTCCCATTTGGTGTAGTCAGATACTTATCTATAGTTGTGCACAAGCGAAGAATGTTGAATTGGAATTTGGGAAAAGATGTGTACGAGCAAAGAATGCCAGGAATTTTGGAAAAGAAAAATGACGCAGCTCTCTGTCTGAGTTTAACAATGAGCCAACGAAAGTGCCATTCAGAGCTCCATTGTACGATTTCCCACCAAATCGGTCACTCGATCCGCGAATTTGATGTTCTAAGAACAATCTGAATCAATCCCAGATGGCCTTTAAATGGCACACAACTATTCGATTTTCCTACAAAACTACGTAAACACGGGCAGGAATTGAACCCCTAAACATTCAATTTGCCTGCAAAACTACGCAAATGCAGGAAGGTATTCAAAATTTTGCAATTAAATTCGCCGAATTTGGCGCGGCGGAGAGGTTTCCCTACAGATCTGAAGCTTGAAGCCTAGGAATCAAAGCCTAGGAACAGCTTAGGTGTTTGGTATTGAGAGCCGGAGGTCGGGCACGTGGGCCTCATGTGAGGACCCACGATGTTGATTCATGTACGTGTAGTATTTCACGAGTAGTTTATTATTTATTTTTTTTGTTGTTTATTTTTCTTAGTATTATTTTAATTATAATAAATTAATTGTTTTAAATTTTTTTATTATTATTTATTTTTAATTATAATTATTTAAAAAAAAGGGGTTTCAATTTTATTTATTTTTTATTTAAATTTTAAATTAAATTAAGTTAAATTAATTAAATTTAATTAAGTTAAATTTAATTAAATAAAAGTTTAATTAATTAAATTAAATTAAAATTAATTGGGTATTTTGATTTTTTTTTTATAAGTAAAACAAAAGAAAAATTTATGGAGTCCATGGGAATTGAACCCCGAACCTCCCCACCGGTCAAAGTCTTGGCAAAGGCCATCCAACCGACGCACCACACCGTATTATTTTTACAAATAATTTCACATATAAATACTTTAACTGTCATACCCTAGACCACCCACCAAGCGAAGCGTCTTAAGAAGAACATTAACGTCGAAAAATACATAGCATTGGTGAATGCCGAAACATGGTTGGCAGTTGTGGATAAGTATTAGATGCCACGGTTTAATCCTATTTAATCATTAAACGTGGTAATTATATAACCTTACAACATTTTTTCTTTATGTGATTAGGTAAATGTTAAAAAGTAAACATGTTAACGGATGCCTTGATAAATGCAAGAAGGTTATGAACAATAAATCGGACACATTGATTTTTGGAGGATGACTAAGAATATGACAGCATCTTCAATGCATAGCCATCAGATCAAGGTTTAAGGTTAATTAAGATTAAAAGATCATTAATTGTGCCCATTGTCAATAGGTGTACACGTATCGGCGTAAATTAATAAACATAAGGTCGGAAGTCACTTTAATCAAGTAGTATGCGAAACGTTAAAAGGCTTAGACTAGGACAAGTGGGAAGGAGGCGGCATATGCACTAGGAGTGTAAGCATAGGAAGTGGCGAGTGAGGCGCAAGGCTAACGTAGCTACTGGGCAAGGAAACCAATAGTTCTTTCGTAGGGGCGAAGAAATCAAGCTTAGACGCTTAATCCTAACCCTAACCTAGCCAATCCCCTAATGGAGTAATGTCTATTTACAGACAAGTAAAGAAAACTTACGCCTAACCTTATTTCTAGTTTGAGTAGCACCAATTTGAAACATCCTGGAACTCACCCTGACAACTTTGGTGGATGCAGGTCAAAGCATACAGGATGGTCAGGACTCGAGGGAGTCGAGGTAGGGGAGCATCGTTGCAAGCACCGCCAACACCGCCAGTGCCACCACCACCATCACCTGAACTAGCCCTCATATTGCTCTCGTTGGAAGCCATCAACGAGACTTTAAAGGGGCGACAACCGGCAGGGACTCAAGTGGAACCCCCACCGTCTGGAACGGGTAATCCAGAAGCGTCAAGGGATTCAGGGGGAGGACCTCCACCTGAAGACATCACACGAGAGTTGCAGAAGATCAAACTTCTGGAGTTTGTCGCGGGTCGCGCCAGTGAACGCGCAGAAGCATGGTTGGAAGGCATGACAAGGTGTTTTGCCTTAAGGGACTATGCGTCCAATTCAAAGGCAAAGATCACCATTTTTCAGTTAAGAGACAACGCTTTGAACTAGTGGGGCAACCTGGAAAGACAACTGCACCTTACCCCAGACACAATATCTTGGGAACTTTTCGAGGAGAGGTTCAGGAGGAAATATCTACCGGTGTACTACGAGGAACAACAGGTTGGGGCATTTCATGCCTTAGTACAGGGAAACAGAACGGTAGAAGAATATGAAACCAGGTTTATGGAACTGGTCAAATATGTGTCATATATGGATAACGACCAATGACAGGCAGAGCGCTTTGTCTATGGATTGAACCCTAGGATAAGAGCTATGGTGCAGATGTGGAAACCGTCTTCAGTGGCGGAGGCGGTGAAAAATGCGCGTTATGCGGAAGAACACATGAACTTGACCGGGGGTACAAGACCGACATTTTCGCATCGCCCGGGGTTCGTAGGAAAGGCCCCGCGGAAATTTCCTAGAGGAGGGGGATCAAGGCCACCGCCATATGGTAACATAATCGCTCCAAGGACAGTAGCTGTAGGGATTTCAATGGCAGCGAGTGTAGCATCTCGTTCATCACCAATGGTACAGACAGGTCCACGACCATCTCAGGGAATATCTAGTAGGGGAAGGGGTTCCAGGGGAACGAACTCATTTCAGAGACAGTCACATAATAGTGCACAGGTTCAATCTCGTGTTACCTGTTGGAGGTGTGAAGGGCCCCATTACCAGCGCGACTGCCCAGAGTTACAATCAGGGTTCGTTCATAGAGAAGGAAAGGCACCGATGGGGAGAGCAAGGAGCAACCACCATATTTACGCAGCAGTTAATAACCACCAGGCCGAACATCAATCCACAGTGGTGGAGTCATCAGGTACGCTAAATCATATCAATGTTAATATTTTGTTTGATTCTGGTGCGACAGATAGTTTCATTTCAACATCTGCATTAGAAAAGAGTGGGTTGGCAGCCTACGAGCACGATGACTTTAAACAAGTCGAGATGGCTTCGGGGGAAAAACAAGCAGTAGGACCTAGTGTCGATAATTGTATAGTAGACCTGGGAGTGTGTACTACCAGGTTA
>ML782327.1:51534-64451 GCA_009831015.1 Picea engelmannii | reverse complement strand
TTAATTAATTAATAATTTAACTACAAACTACATTTAATAACTTGTGTAATGGATTTAATAGATTAATGGTATATGATATAAAATGGTTGCGTATACAACAAGGGATAACCTATGAATCCCGAGAAGATAAAAACATTAAAGGAAGGATCAGAAATGGGATACGGGGCATTAACGGGAAAGGATAAGAGTAATAAATGGGTTAGGTAGGGAGTAAAAGGGGGGGGAGAGTCGGTGAAGGAGGGATAAGGAAGGGAAGGAGTTGGACGGGAGGTGATTCTACAGAGGTTGGGGAATGAAGTTTGGGGAGCTCTGGATTTGCAGAGAGAAGTGAAGTTATGGAGTAGGATTGATACAGTGCATCGGATTTGTTGGGGGTTTTGGGCACGGAGGGCCAGAATATCTATTGATATCCTGGAGCTAGGGAGCTACCTAGTTGGCAGGGAGGAATGGTTTTGGGCAGTGTTTTGTAGAAGCGGTCAAGGAGGCTAGCGGCGGACAAACGGATTATTAGCATCAGGTTCAGGTATTTCAAAATTTTCAATTGTTTTTAATCAGTTATAAAAAAAATTATTATGTGTTGATTAATTTATAAATGCTTAGGTGTGAAATTAAACGAATTATTGAATTTTGTTTACGTAAATTCTACTCGGCCCCTACATTGTGAAGCACGATCTCTTAAGCAAATATAAAAGAATTAATGTTCTTTGTGAGATTATTTTGTTTAGATAAGACACGTGATAAGAAGACTCTTCAACAAGAGTGCATCACATTTTTCTCTAATTCCTTCTCTCAAAACCCCAATTCATTTTATATCTTGCTTGCTTTGCTTGATAGAGTAAAGCTCCAATTTTCTTGTTGTGTATCACTAATATACAAATCTACTAGTGGGGGAGTAAGTAATACTCACCTTACCAAAATTCCATTAGTAGATACCATTGTTGAACATTCCTAGAGTTCAACTTCTTAGAGATGGATTTCATGTCTAGAACACAACTAAGAAAGACAAACACTTATTCTTGCACATTGTTTATGGGAAACTAGGGATGACAACTTTTCCTATTTATAGAAATATTCTTATGATAAAATGACCTTTTTAGTTAGAATATGAGCTTAGTATCGATCCATCCAACCCTACCTTTCATCATAAAAGGAAATCTCTAGAGGCTTGTTTAGTTTGGGTCCTTCGTGAACTAGTTGATATGATTTGGTCAAAATTGCAATTCCATCTTCTCCCTTATCAAACATGACCAAATATCCTTTAGTGTGGCACACAAGGACTCAAAAAATTCTTCATAAGTTAGGCATCAATAAATTATGAATAATTTGGTTCAGGTGACGCCTAATGGAATTTTGATACATGTTTGGAATCCTGATATTTGACCTTAAATATCATTGTTTCTATGATAGTTGACTTGGAAACAAAATCTTACTTGAGATAACATTCATAAGGAAGACTTCTTGGGTCCCTCATAATGATGTATGTGTAGTGATAATGTAGAGACTTGCTTTCTTTTTCTATCACTATGCTTCCTACCTTTGGGGCTAGGTCTTCTTTGGAACACGTAACAATATTTATAGACAACAAAAAGCCACAACCTTCCTTCATCATTAGCATTAGCATTAGCATATCTTCACCTTATAGATTGGGGCACAATTGTGGAATATTATCCTCGACTTTGTTACTTGGAATATATGGTTGGAAGATAATAATTGTATTTTTGACGAAACATCAATATGGTTCACTGTATAATTTTTACATAATTTTACACGTGTATAATTTTGTATTTTTACATGTGTATAATTTTGTTTTAGATTTTAACTTGAAATTTTAACGTAAACACCAATCATTAAACCAAATTTCATTATAATTTTAACTTAAAATTTTAACATAAACATCAATCATTAAACCAAATTCCATTATACTATAAAATATTATCTAATGAGAAATTATTTAATTCCCTAATCTCTTTTATCAAGGAATTATGTAAACTGGATTGTACAATGTCAGATCCCACACTCTAGATAACATTGAATGTTCTATAGGTTTTGTAGCTTGGTTTTTATTGCTCCCTCGGGGTTTTAGCACAAACATCAGGGTTCTATCTTCCTCATTCAAAGAAAATAAAGCGCACAACCTACTGCTTACAAGCAAAAATTGCTCCACGATGAATACAAGAAGAGAGAGGGGATGTTAAGCCAACATGCATATGATCTCACAGGGGTTAATCCATTACAGGTATATTATAGCGATGTAGTTTGAGGGATGGCTAAAACATTTGTATGTAGGGTTATGGGATTTGGATTTAGTGAAATGGAAAAATACGCAGCGAAAATTGAAGCGAAAAATTTGAGTACTAGGTCCCAAAGATTCAACGGTTCTCAGCATAAACCTCAGTCCGAAAATCCCCAAACTCAGCAACACAACGAGAGGATGAATCTACAAAAAACAAAGGCACTATCCCAATAGAGTATGAAAAAACAATCACAGGGAAGCCAGAGTGGAACACTGGTCAAAATTTTCTTAGAATCTGTAGGGCTTTCCAAGAGAGCCAAATGCAGAAAATGACGAGAATGGAAAGAATCCATGAGAATATTAGAGATCCATTCTGATAAACCTAATTCAGAGGGGCGAAAAAACAAGCATATGATGAAAATATAATCAGCAGGAAGCCAAAGTGAATCACAGGTCAAAATGGGGTCAAAATCTAGAGGGTTTTCGAGATATCCAATTGCAGAGAACAAGTAGGATGGGATGAAGTCATGAGAATGTTGGAGGCCCATTCGAAGGGACACATTACATTATCCAATGAGAAAATAACAGTTCTGAAGGTTGTTTCAAGAGGGGAATTTGTCTTTCCTACAGGCTCTGCAGGCACAGGTAAGAGCTATCTTATTGATTTTGTAGTAAAAATATTGAAGGAATTGCATGGTCCAGGCTTCGTCTTTGTAACAGCCTCAACAGGGATTGCAACATGCCATTTGAATGGCATGACTCTACATTCCTTTGTTGGATCTCCACCTGGTGCTGTGACTTAGGAACAACTATTGAGAAAAATTCAAACAAGCCAAGAACAATCCAATAAACCATTCAAACAAGCCAAGAACAAATCTTTAGCAAACAAACAAGCCAAGAACATGTCATTAATTCAATGTTGAGTTTGAGAATTTCCACCATTTTCCATTGATTAACAATAGGCCTGGTGTTATTATTTGTACAAGGGGAAGTTTTCCATATTTGATAGAATGTAAGTTCTTAGCTAGACATTGCTCAATAATGCATTTACATGAGATAGGGTACTATTTGAAATATATATATGACTCCTTAAGATGTGGTGCATCCATTATTAAAAAACACATAGAGTTTTGTTTTTTGCCGAGAAAATGTGCATGTGAATGAATTGATCATTTACTAATTAAATCATTTTTTAATTCATTTTCATCCTATCCCAAGGTCACAAAGGTCCTTACATGTGTGCTAAATCGCCTTGATTTTGATTTTGAGTTAGAAAAAGTCAGGGATAAAATGTAAATTGATTCTTATTAGGTATCCACATTATCATTACGATTTGGAAATACTTGCAACATCAAAATATATCACAAATAGAACTACTAGTTGAAAACATAAATATATCTCTAGGCTAGTGATGGAACCATTTGAGTTCTTTTCCTTCAAGAAAATTTGGAAACAACATAAAAACTAAAACATCTTCAATCATGAACTCTACACGAGCTAATGAAAAGAAATAAAAAATTGTCATAGGGTCTTGGCCCCTTGGCCTACTATAGTTGGGTAAATGACGCAAAGGAAACAACTAGTTTCTTTAAGGCCATTAAATAAACGATCAGATTAAATAAACATGTGATTCTAAATATGTCACCTCTTCATTATCTATGGTATTAGCTTACTTGTTATATTGGGTTTGAACATACATAATATACCTAAGATTTTATGTTTATCAAGTACGATACTAAGCTTCCTACTGCATGCTTATTCATTCACTAAACAAAGGCCATATGAGTGTAACTTATGGATATAGCTCATCCCATCTTATGAATCGTGGCTAGTGAGAAAGGAAGCACTGATCAAGGATTCCATGGAACACATCTAGGGGCCCTAGAAGACATCCAGGGACTTATATAATAAACCTCCAAGGAAAACATCGAAGGATCAATCGAAGCACTGAACAAGGATTCCCTGGAAGACATCCACGGGCCCTAGAACACATCTAGGGACTTACTGCTTGGTCCTTGACCAAGAACCCCAACAATATATTGCGGGCCCTCACTAGGGTCTTTTTCCATGGCTCTAACTGGTTGGGTCCCAAACCAAGAATCCTAGGAGTGTACTAGGGGCCCTAGATCTCAACTAGTGTCTTTGCTATCCTCCCTAGAATGGCTCTTGTAGCTGCATTAAATTCAACATAATTAAATGTTGTTCTGGTCATATGCATGATCTTGAATGGTTATGCTTGCATGTATTAATTCATCAACAATAATACAATGAAGAAATATGGTATCAGTGTTATGAAAACGTTGGAGCCCTAGAGGGAAGAGAAATAGCCTGAGGGATTGTGTGGTAGAGAATGGGATCTCATTCCTTGGGTTGGGCACAGATTGGGATAGTTGTATGAGTTAACAGACTGTGATTTTGATTGCTAATCCCAACATGAAACAACACCCTGAAGTGCTCTTCCTGTCAACTGCACATCCTGCCCAATCTGAGTCTGTATAGCCAATCAACATAACCCCATCCCCTCTGACACAGTAAAAACCATAATCTATTGACCCTGCTATGTACCTCAAAACATGTTTTGCTACTATCCAGTGCACTCTCCTAGGCTCCACTATATACTAACTAAGAGTGTTGATAACAAAACAAATATATGGTCTAGTGTTGACTAGATACATCAAGGAACCAACCTACTGATGATATCTCGTGGCATCCACCAACTTGGACTCAAAATCACTAAGCTTCCTCTAGTTGGTGACCATAGGTGTTGACATGGATCTGCAATCCTCCATCTGAAATCTACTTAGAATATCCGCTGCATACTTCCCCTGTCCCAAAAAGATGCGCCCATCCTCCTGCCAAACCTCCATCCCCAAGAAATAATGCTTCAGTCCTATGTCCTTCATATCAAATTTTGAAGAAAAAATCCTCTTGCAATCAACTATGAGCTCCTCCCCTCCAGTGATAAAAAATTCATCAACATATAGGATACGAATGAGTATCCTCTCCACATACAATGTAATAGAGATTTGGATCTGCCTCTCTCTTCTCAAAGCCCATTTGTAGCAAGAAAGAGTCAATCTCGAAATACCAAGCTCATGGAGATTTATTTAGAGTCCCATAGAAGAAAAAATCAGCATTGGCAAAAAACTGGCAAGGGTGCTGAAAACATCTCCTCGAAAAAAAATCAGAAAACCTCGGAAAACATTAAAAATATATATAATTATTCATTTTGTTTTCAAAATTTTAAACATTTTTCAATATATAAAGCAACAACAACATCATATAAACACATAGGAACATAAATATTGTTGGGGATATATATATGCACTATTAATTCCCACATTTAATTATCAACCTGGACTCGTAAGATTCGAGGTACAGGCATAGGAAACACATGATTAAAGCCTAGTCTAGCCTAATCTAAAGTTGGCAAAACAATATTCAAACCCACACTACAACAAATTAACACTAAGGATTCATCACTGGGACATAGGAATACTTAGTGCTATAAAGGCTTAGATCACAGTCGTTCAGGCACTTGGGGTGATGTTCGTGTGATTAATCATGAGTAGCTTACTCAAGTCTTTTGTCCTTCAATGATTATTTCCTATAGCGGATCCACACTTAAATGCAATAAAAGAAACTAGCAAACGGAAATGAAATTCACAATAGAAACTAACACCTTAGGAAGAATTCCAACGTGGGAAGGCCATGTCTCATGAGTTAGACCTTTAATTTGTCCGTTGGTGTTTAAAGATACACGTTTACAATAAGAAGCCAAACAAAATGAAATACTGAAACAAAAATATGTGATCAACAATTTATTGCAAAGATCTATCCTAAAATGGGAAGATTAAATCCTATCCTACAAAATGATAACAAAAGCATTCATCCATAACAAAAACAAGAGAGGAAATTAGTGCGAAAATAAGTGTAGACTAGTACAAAGCAATGGAAAAACAAAATTGACTAAGAACATAAATAATTCTTAAAGCAATCCAAAGTTAAACATTAGAAATATCAAACAAATGTAAAAGCACACATCCTAAACTCGAGATCTCTCCTCAACTAAATACATCAAACATAATGAAGAAGTTTGGCGAAGAATGAGCTAAAATGCATAAATATAAAAACAAATGAAATGCTTATGCAATGAGATGCAAGTGTCAATTCTGTATTAAAGAGGATTGGATGTAAAACAATTTAAAAATGAACATTCTTTGGAAGTCAAATCTTCAATATAAAAGTTAACAAAGAATGTTTAAAAAGGAATGATGTATGCATAGAGCACGAGTGATTGAATGTAAATAAAGAAAGTGAAATGGAACTTTGTGTTGATAGTCATTTGGATTGTAAGACTTAGGCATATTCAACCACATGAGGAGTGAAGGAGTAGTGAAAGGAAATGGATGAGTCCTCTATGCAATGAAATGTTATGTGACAATGTATCAATTATGAGTGCAGAAAATGAAGGAAGAATGTGCACATTGTCTTTTTCTTTCCTCTTAAATAATACATGCAGAATTAATTATGTGTTTTTGTGTGTTTTTATTTTAAAGAGTTAATTTGAATACTCAATTGAATACTAATGCTCTGTTGAACAGATTTTGACACAGTTAAAAAATGCAATGAGGTTTTTGGAACGAGGTTTGAAAGAGACACTTCGATAAGTAAAGTGAGGCAAATAAGAGAGTGATTAATGGAATTGAATGGGTGATTGAAATAGGTGTGATAGTGGATAAGAGGGCTGAAATTAAAGCAAGTCACGGGGTAGAATTGCACTGATCAAATGAGCGTTAAATACAGAGACAGAGCATTACAGAAAACATGTGGATTGAACCATATAAAAAGGAATGCAATCTAAGTTGAATTTAGTATGATGATGTCTTGAGCGGTAGGGTATTAATTCGAGTTGTCTAATGAAAACCAATTGCAAAATAAAACCAAATTGCATAATAGAAGCACACAATGTATGGAAATTAAATCAATCAAAGTCATAAACTAATTAATAGAATAAATAACAACAGGGACATACTCGGATCGAGGGGAGCTACCCAACCTAGGCATGCTCCCCAAAGACTATTTCAGATCTGAAAGATGCAAGATGTCTTCAAGAACCAATAATTTTCATTTTATAAAAATATCAGCTCCTTGATTACAAAGCAATAGCTCCACACTTTCTCATATAATATCAAACCTCTTACTTACAAAAAATTCATGAAAACTAATTGGCTCCTTATCATAGCCCTATGAGGATTATTTATACATGAATAATCATTGAGGAGTGGATGGGACCAAATCCCAATGCTCAGATTTCAAATATTAGATTTTTAGATAAAATCCTCAAAAATCTGGGTTTTATTGCAATTTGGGCAGATTCGAGTTATGGATCCACCCATATCTTCCCAACCAATTCGAAATTTAGAAAACAATTTCTAGGTTCTGTAGTTGGATGATATTTCTAAAAACTCATTTTTCGGTTTTTCAAGATATGCTACCATGTGCACAGAAATCGAGGCACAAGTTGGCAGTTTGAGTTTTGTTGCTAATTTTGGCAGAATCATTCCCCCTGAGATGGAGGTCCAAATGTGTGCGCTGGGTGAATTATGTCTCACGTTTTCACATGAAAACATCATTCTGGACAAAATCCATGTACCCGATTTTCCTCTAGAAGATTTCTAAAATTTTGAATTATTTCTAGTACGATATTAACACAGTTGGTACTAGATTGTTGTTGATATTGGGACCGGATGACCTGGAGCATTCTGGTACTGGATGCTTTTTGGAACATTCTAGTATTGGATGTGTTGAATTGTGAGTACCCGATGATATGGAGTGTGAGTACCATATGACATGGAGTGTGGGTACTTGATGACATGGAGTGTGAGTACCGGATGACTTGTAGAACCTTCTGGTACCGGATGACTTGGAGTACCGGATGAGCACAATATTGGTACTGGACGAAATGAGTTATGGATGACATGGAGTATGGGTACCAGATGACATCGAGTATGGGTACCATATGACTGTGCAGGTACCGGTTTACTGTAGAACCTTCTGGTACCAAATGACTTGGAGTACTGGATGACTTGCAATGCGGGTACCGGAACAAGAACAATACATGTATCGAAACACAAACAATGTATATACCGGAACCTGAAAAATACATAAGATGTTTCTTGGACATATAAACATAGGATTAAACCATCATTGACAAAACTATTGTATAATCATCCTTTTAATCACTAAAAATATGGAAAATTGTGTATTAACCACATAGGATGAGTAACAAGAGATAATGGAGGTTTATGGTGTAATTAGGGATATATTAGTGACAAAATGCGGGGAGAAGGTGTAATGATAAGTGTATTTGTATGGCGGAAAATATGACAAAAATGGAGCTCAACACACCCCCAAACCCAAGGATTTGCATGTCCTCATGCAAACAAGGTGAAGAACTTATGATACTTTGCTTATAGATTTATATGACATTGTTTCTTTTGTGTAGGTGTTAGTTCTTGTGGAATGATACTTTGGAAACTGCCACAGATTGATTTCAAACATAGAAACAAAATTATCATAAAAATGGAGGACAGGCATTGGATGAGGTATCAAAGTGATGGTGAATGGTGTGCATATGGTGGTTGTATGAAATTGGACATCAATTTTAAGACCAATATTTACTCCACGGTTTTTTGCTTGGATAGGAAACAATGACTTCATCCTCTTTGAGATGGCTTAAGAATGCTTTATGATGTACAAAGAGAAGACACTATAGATGTTGTTTTGTATTTGTATACCACATATTTCATTTTCATTACTTGGTCTTATCATCAAAGTATATTGTTCATTATGACAAGTGGAGTGAAGATGGAGGGTTTACTGAGTAGTTGTGATAATGCATAGTGTAGTGTGGAGTGGGCAATAGTGGTTATGCATCATGTTTTCCAAGTTTTTAGTAAATTAAAAAAAATTGTACTAGTTTTACCTCAAGTTACCCTTGCTTTGAATTCTAATGCATGTTGAGGTGTAAACTACGCAGAACAAGATGAAATGTATGTAAAATCATGATGTAGACTGCTGAAATTTGAAGATGAAGTCGAGCAAGGTTGAGAACTGATGGATATCTAGGAGAGAGTTGATGAATGCTAATCTTCTGAGATTCCTTATGTCTCTCTCTCTCACCCCCAAACCCATTGGTTTGCATGTCCTCATGCAAACTCTCATTAGCACATAAAATTTATGCAAGTTGAAAGTGGACTATGTGGAACCGGTGCATGTTGACTGAAGGAGAGAAATGAAGTATGCCAGAGATGAGAGCTACTGAAAATATCCTGCAAAAATTACTCTTGAAAAAGATTTAAATTTATGTATTGTTGGTACAGGAATCTACTGGTTCCTGTACCAGCAATATTGGAACCGAAAAATCTAAAAGAACTAAACCAATACTATTATTATGAGAGAATAAATATACATTGATGCCATGCTTAAAGAAACAACCAAAAATTAAACTGTATTCATGCTTTTAAATTCGGAAACGAAATTTATTTTAAAATATTACAAGCATAAAGGAAATTTCTAAATTACTTATTATATACGATTTCATCAATCATTAACAGTTGTATGCTCAATAAACCATGTAAATTATGATGGGGGATTTTTCCTCTTATCCTTAAACAAGAGAACATGAGGAGATACATGGTCTTTAATAAATGATAAACCTATAGGAAACTAGTCATCCCTGTTTAATTTCTCAATGAATCTATGTCATTCAAGTGATATTGATAAAGTTCGCATTTGAGTTTATTAGACTCCTACACTTATGGGTCCCACCTCTAGGACAATGACATCCTGGGTATGAATGTCAGGGTCTTAAGACCATCTTACGGACATTCTCAAATGGAAATTAGATGAGGTTCATTAGCCTTTTGTTAAACCATGCATGCTTCTTCTTAACGATTTACACACGTATATTGTTCATACGAACAAATATAGATTAGGCATAATGAAAGACATCAAAATCAGAACCCATTGCCAACAAGCCTGTTCAATACTCCGATGGGATAATTTTGACATCTAAGAAATATCCTTCCCAGACAGAATGTCCCATTTCCCATGAGCCTTTTCAGTACGCTGTTGGGTTTGCCTAGTTATACCACAAGCTGGTACCCGCTGCCAGCAGACCTGTTCAGTATCCCGACGGGTTAGCCTCTTACACCCATTTTCCATCAAAGGCTCTTGTCCCAATGTTTACCCTTAATATAAAATTTATAGATTTATTTTGCATGGGTGAATGGGGGAACATCTTTGAAAACCTTTTTATAGGATGGGATGGTATTGGGTTGGAAGATATTTTATATATTGCCCATAAAAGATTGTTCGTATGAAAAATAGACTTATTTATTGAGATTATTCGAAAGACGTATCATGGTCAAAATTACTTAATGTGTGGTGGATGAGGCCATGAGAGAATGACCTAAAGGTGTCTCTAGTCCCCAATTTCATCTTCTCCATATAAGATTGTGTTCCCTCACAAGTAGAAGTTTCATTCACTCCCATGTTACTATTTGATAAGAATGGTTGAATAACAAGTTCTGATAGGAAACTAGGATATACAAGTTACCTATGGGTATCATTATGCAGACCTTAAATATTTTGTAAATCCCCATAATATTTTAAAGATTAGGCTTATGAGCAACTATTATTATTAATAGTCAAAAATCTGCATGTAATAAGAAGAAGAAATATCTTAAGCTGTTTTGGTTTTTGATGTTAGATCACCAATATTATCTTCATCTCATTTTATTTATTTGAAAAGAAACACGAAAAAAATGTCGCATTTATTTAGAATTAGGTTAACTAACATGCAACTTTTACTCTATCCTATCTAAGAACAAGAAATTAAATTTCACGTGTAAGAATATTTCCAATGTAACCATGTGCGTAACAGGTGTAGAAATACATTCATACTTGGGTTTGAAAGATAATCTTTAATGTATACCAGAATATGAAGAACTAGTTGCTTTGATGATGATGTGGAGAGTTGTTGAAGAAGAGAGTGGTGCTTCAATCTTGTTGTCGTATGGGACCAATGTTCAATGTAATCTTGATGTTCTTGGTTCACTTCTTCATTTAGACCACTCTGCATGTCTCCCTCTATCATGCCACGCATATCATCTTTTTTCAGATGGTTTGTCTCTTGGATGCATCCTAGATCTGGCGATATGCATGTCAAGAACTCCTCAATCTCAGGTTTTAATGGTAGCTCTCCATAGAATGTGGTCCATGATTCTTTAGTCTCTCCTATAGGTTGGAAAGAGTGTTTACAAAAGACTTTTAGATCTTCTTGTGTATGTATCTCATGGAACTCTTCTTCTTCTATCACTTTCGGAGAGGCAGATAGGTTTTTGACTATTGTCAAGATTTGTTCTTCCCGAGAGGCAGAGATCCCAACTGCTGCTAGGATTTTAGAGAGTTCTGCTAAACTCTTGATCATCTTTGAGTTCTTG
Source organism: Picea engelmannii (assembly GCA_009831015.1). Classification (NCBI taxonomy): domain Eukaryota; kingdom Viridiplantae; phylum Streptophyta; class Pinopsida; order Pinales; family Pinaceae; genus Picea; species Picea engelmannii. The sequence goes on along the minus strand of ML782327.1, from coordinate 52,709 downwards.
TTGTTGGTTGATGGGTCCTGTTTCACACATGGATTAATGTAGAGGGGGGTTCTTACAGTGCCCAAAAACTTTTTAAAAACCCTAAAGAAATAAAAATAAGCAAACTAAAAGAATAATGTAAGCAAACCAATTATATACTCGAAGCGCCACCGTGCTACTAGGACCTTGCTGTCACCAAGTTATTTGTTCACAGAAGTTAGCTTCTCTTCAAAAAAATGGCTAACGCTAATAAAAAACAAATTCTAACTACTGAAAGGAAGAGGACAACCCAAATTTGGAGTAACCCCACTAAAGTGGATGCGTGGGCTCTTCCCTCATGTCTTACCGTCTTCTCTCCGCCCTTAGGTCGTCCTTAAAAACACACCACACTTGCATGAAAATAAACACACTTGCATGAAAGGAACACTCAAGGCTTTGAAGAAATAAAAGAAACCTACATATGCTCTAATCCCTTTAGCACCTCCTCGACAACGACACCAAAATGTTGGGGCTATATATATGCACTATTAATACCCACATTTAATTATCAATTAGGGCTCGTAAGCTTAGAGGTGAAGGCACATGAAACACATGATTAAAGCCTAGTATAGCCTAATCTAAAGTCGGCAAAACAATCTTCAAACCCACACTACAACAAATTAACACTAAGTATTCATCACCGGGACATAGGAATACTTAGTGCTATAAAGGCTTAGATCACAGTCTTTTAGGCACACGAGGTGATGTTCGTGTGATTACTCGTGAGTAGCTTACTCACGTCTTTTGTTCTTCAATGATTATTTCCTATAGCAGATCCACACTTAAATGCAATAAATGAAACAAGCAAACGTAAATGAAATTCACAATAGAAACTAACACCTTAGGAAGAATTCCAACGCGGGAAGGCCATGTCTCATGAGTTAGACCTTTAATATGTTCGTTGGTGTTTAAAGCTACAAGTTTGCAATAAGAAGCCAAACAAAATGAAATACTAAAACAAAACTATGTGATCAACAATTTATTGCAGAGATCTATACTAAAATGGGAAGATTCAATTCTATCCTACAAAATGATAACAAAAGAATTCATCAATAACAAAAACAAGAGAGGAAATTAGTGCGAAAATAAGTGTAGACTAGTACAAAGCAATGCAAAAACAAAATTGACTAAGAACATAAATAATTCTTAAAGCAATC